>NW_019059803.1:228054-246026 GCF_000696155.1 Zootermopsis nevadensis
CCAGCGTTATTGACCAACTTTTATGTTCGATCACGTTGGTGCATCAGTGGCCTAAGTCACGTCTGTTGCCCGTAGTCCTGCACTGTCCTTTGTTTCCGTGGTTGCCCTTCTGACGTCATCCCTCGTGATCCGACCTGAATAACACTTTGAGTGCAAGTGTACTGTCGAGAGTACGCGCGTCGATTCTCGTTCTCTGCAGAAAAACTGTTGGCCGACTTTTAATGTATTTTCATTACTGTCTACGGGCTATGCTGTTTCAGGTTAAGGTAGCGTTTGATTGTTTTTTTTTTATACTAGACAAGGGTACCGCCACGGTGATCTAGCGGTTAGAACGCTGGCCTTGTAATCCTGGGGTCTCGGGTTCGATTCCCGGCGGTGCCCGAATTTATAACTTGTGTTGGGCAAGGCCGTGGTCTAGGCAACACGGAGTTTTCCTCCGTGGCATCCCAACAATTACTCCATTCACACACAGAAGAAGGCAATGGCAAAACAGCAGTTTTCTTAACTACCTAATGGGGTTATGGCGGGCAAACCCGGTAAGGTCGCTGAAGTCTCAGATTAATTAATATAAGGAAGAGTGACGTCGCCTAGCAACTAGATCTGTTGAACGAATAATGTTTTCTTATTGTACAACTTTCGTCCTTGGTAGAGGACATAATACATACCACCCAAAGTCGTACTACAAATGCCAGTGTTTATATCTAAATTCATTTTGTCAAATTATAATTATTTTATTTTCTTTCTCAAATCCAATTGTTATTCTACTGAGGATGTTAAAGAGATTTAAACTGTGACGTCATGAAGTAGATCTTTCGTATCCTACAGGGAGAACATTCGGTTTAACTTACTTCTTACGAATAAGATCATTATCGTGTTTAATTAAATAAAAATAAAAACACTTTAAGGCTAATGGATCCTGTTATTCTTGAATCAATGTCAAATGGCGAAGAATTTTTTAGTTATTTTGCCCGAATTTATAACTTGTGTTGGGCAAGGCCGTGGTTTAGGCAACACGGAGTTTTCCTCCGTTGCATCCCAACAATTACTCCATTCACACGCAGAAGAAGGCAATGGCAAACCACTTTTGGATCATCTGCCAAGAACGTATATGAACAGGTCCCAGTCCGAGAAAAGGATGGAAGGATCCTGTTCATATGGACCTGTCGTCAGACAGAACACTAAATAAATAATAAGATGGGGTGGTCTAGCGGTTAGAACGCTGGGCTTGTAATCCTGGGGTCTCGGGTTCGATTCCTGGCGGTGCCCGAATTTATAACTTGTGTTGGGCAAGGCCGTGGTCTAGGCAACCCGGAGTTTTCCTCCGTGGCATCCCAACAATTACTCCATTCACACACAGAAGAAGGCAATGGCAAACCACTTCTGGATCATCTGCCAAGAACGTATATGAACAGGTCCCGGTCCGAGAAGAGAAAAGGATGGAAGGATTCTGTTCATATGGACCTGTCGTCAGACAGAACACTAAATAAATAACAAGGGTGCGTTTGACTTTTCTCTGATTTTACTCGACTGTAATTCTAGAGCACTGACTTACATCTGTATGTACGAAATCTCGCCCCTATATATTCGTAGTTCTTGAAATAGACGATTTATTTTCATTCTTATTGTGATATTTTAGCTTTTGTTCTAGGACAGACGAACGGTGAAATTGTGGTACAAATGTAATCAATTTATTCTAAAGAAAACCCTATAATTTATTCCCTATATAATGTATTGTTTGCTGCTAATTCACATCCATCATTAATTGGTCTTAATATTATTTATTTCGCATGAAGAATTGTTTCCAAAATTAATTCTAAGGAGAAACTCTGTACCGGATAGTTATTGCCATGTTGCGAACAAAGTGATGCTATTAGAATTTTTTATTTTTACATTTTGTGCGGAAAAAAATGTTTTTAAGTTATGAGTAACTTCACTGAACAGCGTTTGTAACGTGAACGTATGACGTCATAACCAGTTATTAGCGAAATATTTTGGAATGGAGCGAATTGGAAGCTGTATTGAATCGAAATATATCTGAAAATTTAACGAGTCTGAGTGATACAGTTGAAAATCAAATTGATTCATCCGCAATGTCCTTTGAACTAATAACCAAATCCGCAAATTAAAGCTGCAACGGATGGCAAAGTAAGTGGAACGCTTAAAATTTCCACGAATTTTCACTGGATTTGTGAACAGCCCAATGAGGAGACTGGGATAAAACATCTCACGTTTACTTTGTGCTACGAGAATTTCCTACTCTGACGCCGTATTATATTTTTATTAATGTTATCTCAACCTCCTTTGGAAGCATTTGGTAAAATCAACTGCTAATATTTAATATATCCCATACTGATATATCTGCTTGTATTGTAATGAATATTTTCTGTATTCACAAGTTCCACACTACCGACTAATGACTTTTGAGCGCATAAAACACTTTATACATATTTCTGACACAAATACGAAGCTTCCATTGTCTTGTCTAGGCAAATTCCTGCAGGACAAATATACCTAAGACCTATTGTAACATGCTTTATATGTGTACAAATGCTCACGTTGGCCCCAGTGCATAATTTTCAAACAAAAGAAGGTATATTCATGGAACTGGGTATGAATATCATGTCACCAGAGACAATCTTGCGTTGCGTTTACAATTTATAACATCCTGAAGTCGATTATACTAATTTACTGAAAGTAGCAGTCATTTGAATGAAGATAAAGTATATTGAAATTCTTTACTGTTCAACTTTGATACATATAGAAGTTTTATTACTGAAATGTAACGTTACAATATGGCGACCGTTCGAAATATATACTGGCTGTCCATTTTCTAATGGATAATTGCCACTAGATATTAGGAATTTTGTAAGCAAATTAATGCGTTGTACGATATGAAGACGAATATTTTACGGGTTCATGCCCCTTGAAGTCTGCTCTGATGATGGTGGCAGCAGGGACCTCTGAAACGTCAGTAAACTTGTACAAGACTGCACGGCGCTACAACCCATAACATTGTCAGTACTTGGTAGTCTGGTAGAATTTTGTCGATATTTTAGAGGTTCTTGCCGCCTCCATCATCTTCGCCCTGATGACGGATATTTACAAAACATGTTTTTCCTCAGAGATCACGTCTGTTTAAATATTAAGTTACTAAAGACAAAATATTACAATAATAATCACGTGTGGGTTTAAAAATAGTAATGACGGCTTACGTTAATGTACAGGGTTATTATTAATTCTCTGACACATCGCAAAAAAATCGTTAGACTTAAATAGTGCATTGGATGGTAACATAGGACATGCCGTTAGAAAAAGAAACTCTCCTAGTTTATTTTTCGTACCACATAAATGTTCTATGTGACCGTATTGTATTAACAGAAATATATTATATGTGAAATTTTAAAAATATTTATCTTTATACATACTTTTTCGTTTTATTATTATTATTATTATAAGACGATATGTGGGCAAGATAACTTCAATTATTATATTTACTCTGATTTATACGTTCCAAAGTCATAAGCATTTGGTACTTTGAGTGTATTTGTGGACTTATTTCACTCTTGAGTATTATGTAAAGGTTTTGTTGCCTTGAAGGGCCAGCGAATAAATGGTGATTGTGTCTGTTACCACAGCAGCAAACACCAAGTCCTCAGACATCTGTTGGTAAAGTTGTTCTCTGACATAGAGTCTCTGAAATTAAGCCACGAATTAGTCGCGTGCTCTCTGAGGCGCCAATTATATGTCAGACAGTTCATATACTACGCACGCTGCTTGTTGGCTACACGTCCCAGTTTTATCTTTTAAATCCTTACCGACTATATTATCCTGAATTATGTCACTTGCATTGGACACTGTGGTCATTTTATTCTAAATATGGTTACTTTGATGGTCCAGAGGCGGTGAATGAGTAAAATTATAACTCTGAGGAAATAAACGCACAAAGGAAAACGGTCGTAGTGGTTCTAATGTCGTGATTTATTGCCACGTAGATTCACGGAAACCTAACCTAACCTAACCTAACTAACCTAACCTAACCTAACCTAACCTAACCTAACCTAACCTAACCTAACATAACATAACATAACATGACATGACATGACATGACATGACATAACCTAACTTCTGTCATTAAAATGCGAGTAAGAAGTAGAATTCTTAGGATTTGAGGTTTCCACGGCGGTGAGTCTGAAGATGGCTGTCTTCTGGGTTGTTGCGTAGTGTTGTCTGGTAGAAGTTTACCGACGTTTCAGAGGCCCTTGCTTCCTCCATCATCAGGGAGATTATAAGGACCTCTGAAACGTCGATAAATGTCTACCAGACAACACTACGCAACAACCCAGAAGACAGCCATCTTCGAAGTAGAACTTTCATGGAGACCACTACTTGTAACACATGGTTGCGTTATACGTCACTAGACACTTTATATTCTTGGAGAAAAACGTAAGTTTTTGTAACATATAAACTGTGATATTTGTATTTTGGTGTCGAGGGTCTGTTTAAAGTCAATTGTGGATCGTGAATTTTTTATAAACATTAACCAAATTCCGATACCGGGGGGGGGGGTGTGGGTTGTTAAAATTTTTTGAAATTTTTTATAAACTTCTTATAAGAAGGCTGTGCAAGCTTTAACTGAAATGAAAATTAATAAAACAAGACGGCTCTTTGCAGTTGGAATAAATGACTGTCTGCTACTTAGCTTACCTCCGTTATTAAACCTCGAATTTCAGTTGAATGTGATGGAGCTTTTTGGCTCAAATATTCTAAAGATGTCACAGAATTCTTAGATGAAGTTTCTTTTCAGTTTTCATTAATGATAACATGGAGTGTAGTCTCTTCAGTCTGTGTCCCGGGTAGTTTTAAAAGTGTGGTCCCTCTTCAAAGCCTAGAATGACCAAATGCATTGGTTTGCTGAAATCGTCAATAAGACGACAGATAATTTCGTGACGTCTTAGATTAGGTTATTTTTCAAAGCTTCCAAAGTCTAGAAGTCTAATAAATTTTAGTATGATAATTTTTCTTTTCACAATAGATTAGAAGCCAAAACAAGAAAATTTTCGACCACTGTTAAGCTCTAAGATTTGTTGTCTCTTCGCCGACAGATCTTAATGTTATCTTCCTGCGAGAAGGTAATAATTTCTTAAAAATAAAAATTAAAAATATTGCTATTCACTGAAGTCCTTGTACTTTTTTTTTGGACAGTAAGTGATGTCCTCGCCTAAGGATAGCAAAATTTCGAAAACTTTATTGGTTTGTAGTAAAAATTCTGAAAATATTTTTCAAATTGTAAACTGAGGGCCAAATGTTTCAGAATATCGTGATGTAATTAAGCAGAATACACGTTTCACAGTCGCATTGTGTTATGCCATTTTCAATTATTTTAACAGACCGATAAGTTTTGCTTTGCAGTACGTATAAAGCAATCTGGTAATGGTAGCTGAAGGTCTATGCGTCTAGTGCATAGCTTTTCAAACGCGGTTAACCTCTTCGATGATAAAAAAAATATGTGAAACCAGACGTTTCAAAGAAGATTTTTCGCTCCCAAGTGCAATCGTCTGACTGTCGACAACAATTTTAACTGATGAGCGTAAGAATGTAGTGACAAGACTCTTTTGTATTGTCGGGAATTAATTTCTTTATTCCATTATCCTCTACCGCAAAAATCACTTCAACCTCAAATTTTTCTTCAAGCTGAATTCAACTTTTTATGTAAAAAAGTTGCTTGGACGTGGAACCAGCATAGCTTTCTTCAGTGATAAGTAAAAACCTTATATTAGAATAAGAATTTTCTTGGATATTATCCATAATCTAGTAAATAAAATATAAAACGTAAAAAAACGACGTTTCGGAGATGGACGGAGATAGAGCCCCATCTCCGAAACGTCGTTTTTTACGTTTTATATTTTATATTTTACTAGGCGATGGATAATATCCAAGAAAATTCTTATTCTAATGACTCATCATCATCATCAATAACTTTTAGATTAAAAAAACCTTATAAATAATTCTTTTACTCTGTCGTTCAGAAGAAATATAATGAAGAATAGATACAAGTTGAGATTTGACAGGAACATTTGTTCACCCCTTCTTTAACTCTGTACACGCCACAGTTCAAGTGCAATTAGCGAGGTCGTTCTGGGTGCCATGAGAAGTATCGATAAAACCCGCTTAAGTTTCAAACTTCAAGTTTCTCAACGTACTGATCACTGCGTTTGAAGTATTATGAATAGTTTTCTGTTTCCCGATTTCTTGTTTCCGAGATGGCATCTAAAATTTGGTTCTTTCTAGCCAAGGCAGCAGATAGCATCTGTCAGACGGCCAACAAAGTATGTGTTTGCTTTCAATTTCCATCAATGTTTTATTGTGTTAAAATTTCTATACTACGTTGAAGTTATCTTTTATTGGATTGTTACTATAATTAAATGAAGCTATTTTAGAATACGCATAAATCATTTCGAGTTCGTATAATTTTATCACATCGGAATAATTTGTGTCAAAGTTTGTTGTCAAAATATTTCACATGAAAGGAAAAAAAGATCAGATAAGGACAACAATACAGAGATAAAGATTTTTACAATTTTTTTAGAATCAGTAACCACGGTTTTGGAATATTTGTGACAAAAGTGTTGGTCTACGTATTTAAATAACTTTATTATTAAAATCTGAAGCAAAATCTCAGAACAAAACCTTTTAGTAAATTCTCGACAACAAAGTCATGAAATTCATCTTCCGTGACATATGCACAATCACAATTCACAAAATGGTGCATCGCGAACAGATTTGACGCAGTTCTCTGTGTCAGGCACTGAAGTGTGTTAGCATTCGACGAATGGCTAACGTACGTAATGTCATGCTCTCTTCTGAAGCTTGTACTATATCATGTCTCTTCTAACTGCGCGTGCGAAGTGAAAGCCTGAGTGAGCTGGCTAGCAACACCTGTAATTGGCTATTTCAATCTGGTAGTATCCAACCGGTCTTCGTCCGTTCCAATGAATCATGAACGCGACACTTTATATATTTTTATTTCTAAAATGTTAGCCGGACTAAGACGGTTAACATTAGCAATTAGGTTCATACTTGTTTAAACGCCAATATTGTTAGGTTAGGTTAGGTTAGGTTAGATTAGGTTACGTTAGCGTTAGGATAGGTTAGGATAGGATAGGATAGGTTAGGTTGTGTTAGATTGTGTTAGGTTAAGTTAGGTTAGGTTAGGTTGTGTTAGATTGTGTTAGGTTAAGTTAGGTTAGGTTAGGTTGTGTTAGATTGTGTTAGGTTAAGTTAGGTTAGGTTAGGTTGTGTTAGATTGTGTTAGGTTAAGTTAGGTTAGGTTAGGTTGTGTTAGATTGTGTTAGGTTAAGTTAGGTTAGGTTAGGTTGTGTTAGATTGTGTTAGGTTAAGTTAGGTTAGGTTAGGTTGTGTTAGATTGTGTTAGGTTAAGTTAGGTTAGGTTAGGTTGTGTTAGATTGTGTTAGGTTAAGTTAGGTTAGGTTAGGTTGTGTTAGATTGTGTTAGGTTAAGTTAAGTTAGGTTAGGTTAGGTTAGTTTAGGTTCGGTTACGTTAGATTGTGTTAGGTTACGTTAAGTTAGCTTTAGGATAGGATAGGTTAGGTTAGTTTAGGTTAGGTTAGATTAGGTTAGTGTTAGGTGTCTAGTTTTACCTGGAACAAACTATTTTCGATGCATTTAGATAATTTCCGGTATTATAAATAAAACACGTACATTGGAAAGTTTGTATTTTATACAACATTTAACGGCGTGAACTGTTAAAATGTTAAGTCATATACAGAAACCACGTACATGTTGAAAGTTAAAATGATGTGTTAAAATATCATTTATGGTTCTGGATGTGCTGATAGGCAATTTCTACGTATATGTTTCAGTATATATGACAGGCTTTTTCGTTTCGATGGGGAACTTTCTGCACTCTCTGGTTATTGATTACTGTTATTATGCGTTATGTATGCGTCGTGTTAAATAACTCAGCTGAGACTTCAGTTGTCCCATTTGACGGAGACTTGTATCTCTGAAACCAAGCTTCTCATGACATATGTTTAAAATTATCTACTTACTTTTGAAAAAGGATTCTCGCTATGGAGAGCTTGTGTTCTGACTTCGTTTATTGATAAAGTCCTCTGAAAATCCATTGATTTTCGATTAATAAATCGATAATTCGTACTTTCGAGAACGGTGGGCTTGCAAGTGGATATTCAGATGCATCGTCTAGAAAGCAAACATTTTGTTTAGGAGCTTATGGTTGTTTAAGTTGCCAAGAAATTCGACTCGTTTCTGTGAAACGCCAAGGTTCATGGCTGTGTTCATAGGTTCGCGTCGTTCGTTTTTATCCTGAGACTGACGAAATAGATACGCAATCTCACACGTTATTTCTTAAGACCGATTTTTCTCATCGGCCGTCTTTGCCTCGTAAGTGGTCTATTCAATCCACCGTTTCCTACAAACTTCTTGTCTTTCCCTGCATGCTACATGCTTACCTTATCCTCCTCGATTTGGCCACTTTCAATATTTAATAATGATTATTTATTATATTAAAGCATTCCGATTTTGAACCATGTTGTTTTATTAATCAATACTTCCATTTATATAATTTTTATGGCATTGTGTTTCGACATATGTTTGTCATCTTCAGTCCGCTATTTTAGTATTCTAAACCCACAGAGTTCGATTTTTTCTTAAACATACTTAAATAACTTGAATTAAGTATGTTTTTATCATTATTATTATTGAATTTTTACTGAATTACGCTATCAATTTGATCTCACGGTCGGTTGTGGAAATTCTAGATTAGTAATGATTAAGAGGAACATGTTTATTGAAGGAGTAGAGATTTTAAACATATTTTCTCAGAGATCAAGTCTCACATAATCTCTTTTTCTGGGACGAGTGTATACACGACACAGGCGGTCTCTAAGTTTTCTACCAGGCTGGCAAATCTCCAAAATTTTCCCGATTTTTTTATCTTTTACCAATCATATCAAATGCAACCAAATTAAGTTAAACAGTGTGTATTGTAAATCTCAAGTTTATGTTAATAATTTTAAAGATGACAATATTTCAACAGAACTGCGCGATAGGTGTCGAACATTTAACCAAACTTTACATCTGAAAAGTTTTGGGATATCTGCCCGGCTTGCTGGGTAATTCAGGGTTGCGTCCTATTATAACAGCTGACAAATCATACGTTCATGTTTGTTTTATTTAATTTAATTTATTTAAGTAGTTTGCCATTGCCTTCTTCTGTGTGTGAATGGAGTAATTGCTGGGATGCCACGGAGGAAAACTCCGTGTTGCCTAGACCACGGCCTTGCCCAACACAAGTTATAAATTCGGGCACCGCCGGGAATCGAACCCGAGACCCCAGGATTACAAGGCATGACAAACGCGCAGGCCTTCCCATTGTTAGACGCTTCTGGTGGATTTATTGGACGGATTATTCTCTGCGTTATTGTTATTCAAGACGATTCAGTAATGAAACGCATTATGAAATCATTACTCATAATAATTACAAATACTTTACAGACATCGTTGGCTTTCAGTGGTAATCAATTGTAAAGCTGAATTCAGTGTTGTAATTTCTTAGACTTACGCCGATGGGGCAAAATTATTTTATCCGCATTTGAAATAAAGGTTTATTTTCTTGTACTCTGTGTCTAGAGATTGTCAGAAGGGAGAAAAAACTTCTCCAAAGTAGAAATCTTTCCCAAAATTTTGTTCGTGTCACTGCTTTATAAATGTTGCTGATTTGTCTCTGCTGAGGGATAATTCAAGACGTTGGTTGTCTTAAAGTATTCCCAGAACGTATGTTCTTCTATCGAAATTAATTAAAATTCTAAAGAAAGTCGACACTTTCCTAAGCCTCTAACACTGACCGCTGGCGGTCGCCCGGGACACCGTCCATCGAAGTCTAACCCTATTTCTCGCTCATAGATTCCGCAAACAGACAATGGCTCGTGTCCCTTCGAAATTTATTGTTCCTGCCTCGGCATTTTGGTTGAATTTCATTACACGAACGGCATTTTAATGGAAGCCCGAAACAGGCTTCTTCAACCCAGTTGAAAGATGAACTCGACACTTTGCAGGCGAGTGGTCGCTTCTGACCGTTACACTAAGAGTAGGGAAGTGAAACTTGAATGTATAAGAATATTTTGATCAGTTTATTATATTACCTTTTCTCATTTTATACTTGAATCTTACATTATGATGAAATGTAATACGTTGCATTAAAATATATATAACAAAAATTGTTGGTGTTGTAGGCGAAGTTCTTAGGAACTCGATGAAGCGTCTAAATGTTCATTTAATACAATATATATAAAACCCATAAGAACTGTAAGAAATCTATAAAATTATGTGGATTTTGTAACATTATTATTTTATTTTTAAAAAGGCGGTAATTTAAACTGAAATAGAAAAAAAATTCTAAAAGTAAAATATGTCGTACGTGTCTTCCGCAAAGAATATCCCGGTTATCTGTAAATACTCCATTATTTTTGAACTATTAGAAAATAATCGATTCCAATTTTTTTCGACTCTGGAATATAATCCCAGATACGTTTATATATTTAGGTCGGTTAAGACTACATGCTTTTGCATAGAAGTCGCCTTAATTATTGCATTGTAACACTTCGTTTGGGACGGTAGTTCCTGATTATTACTTTCAAGGTCAGACGACACAAAATGTAGACGGCGCGTGATTTCTGGCAATTTATCGTCTCGCCTGTGGACACGTGAAGCTGTTAGCTTCGCCCATTTTTAAAAGTAATGTCTTCAGTAACATATTCGGCTTCAGAAATCAATTATCCCCAAGATAGACGATGTAATAACTTTTTAGTTTATTGTGTATGGTTACGAGAAAGATTAAATTCGTAATATATGAAATAAATTAGTACAGATGTTTCTGTTTAAGACTGCTTTTAATTTATTACTTTTATTGTAACAACTCTTACGAAAGAAATATCTTTGTATCTTCGGTCGACGGAATGAAAGTGTGTTTTGGCAAATTATGAGTCCTGGGGGGCAACCGTTTGCTCTGCGTGGTCCTAATTGGTATAATATGGGAGTACCACGAGAAGACCTCAAATCGTGTGCAGGAGTACGGAATTTGTTTCAGGGAAAACTGTTATTAGTGTTTTTGATGTTTTCAATTAGTTCTCAACATTGACTCGAGTGCCATAGGTTGAGAAACGCTGGTCTGGAGGTTTAACCAGACAAACAATGACTTTGACTACATAAACGTTTCTGTTGAAGCTAGCACTGGAGACAGAATGACCGAAAGTAATTTGCGATAATTTTTATGGTATTGTTTTCGTAGTAAATATCGTCGAAAGAGGCTTGTAGTTGTTAAAAAGATTCGAAGACTATAAACTTGCTCTGTTAATTAAATATGTGTATGTGTTGTTTACATCTGATAAAACAACAAATTATAATCAGCCACATTCTTCTCCTTTCTGCAGTATAAAATTTACGTAAGCAGGATTAAAAATGATTAAATAATCCAGGAATTCATCTCCGTCATGACAGCTTCACTGTGAAAATCCATCCTCTGATCTGTGACCAATTATGATCACTGACTTACACCAATATAATTCCTCCTGACTGGAAGACATCTGGTTATGCCACCCGCACAACACGTGACACGTTTATAAGTAAATTGCAGTCTCTTTTAACTTTGGACTGCAGACATTTTACGTCGATGGATGTATCACTTTTGCTTTCATTATATTATATATATATTTTAATATATTTTAAATATTTTAAATATTAAATGTTAATTATAGTAATAATATTTTAATATTTAATAAAACATTTTATTGTGATTAGACGGTTAAAATAAACAATTACAAAAAACAATTTTATTATATTCTTTTATATTATTAGTTTCTTGTTTCGAGCGATTTATTTACAGTCATCATCAGAACTTTGACGACTCTGAGCTTGAGAGTAACGTTCAAAATGTCGCTCTCATGTCTAACAGTGATCTTCTCATTCCTATTTATCACTAACAATAACTCTTAATTACGTTAATAATTGACTGTTGTGTCAATGGATGTCACTGGGAGATTTCTCACTCTCTATTCGACCTTACGTCCACTGGGTTTAGCTGCATTACCGATAAACCATAACTCCCTTATCAGTGTTACCACCTTTACACTTCTAATCTTTATATTATTTAAACGTATTTGGTTCACGTGTCTAGTGAAATTAATATTGTTCACTTTTTGTTGCAGATATAACGTACAAACCTCGACCACCCATCATTGAAGGTAAGAAAACTTACGTTAAGTGTACTAAAGCATTTTGACATCTGATAAGTGGTTCCCTCTGGATGGAAGTCCTATTTTAATACGTATAAAGTATCTGACCTTAAACCATCACTTCAATGAGTACAATTATGTGTCTTATCGTCATTATATGCCACACTATTAAGTGATCAAACGATTATTTGTTCACAGATGGCAGTAATTTTATCTGTGACCTGTTACAAACATTAATTAAGTCTAAATGAACCCAGATTTTAAACATCGACGCATAGACAACGATTTCATTTCTGGAAATCTGGGTTTTAAGTGATTGGATAAGACTGCATATGAACTTGAACTCATATTAGCCGCGTAATTTTACGAATTTTAAGTGAAAGACAATTTTTTAAAGGATAATAATTATAAAACGTCTCGGTTGGTCACTGCGTTTACTGTAGACTGTAAAAGCTTTGTAAAATGCAACTTTTGTTATTTGAAACTTTGACGTATATTTTATGGATTTATGGAGCGAAATTCATGCGTCGTGATGAACTTGAAATACAGCTATTTGTTTATATATTGTGTATCAGAGAACTTGAGAGATCCATGCTGTGCCATTTCACGATTGAAAAGAGTGTTTCATTTGTATGCATGTGATATTAGTTACAGACTGAGACCCTCTGGGAATATGTATATTCTGAGTGTTTCATTTATATGCATGTGATATTAGTTACAGTCTGAGACCCTCTGGGAATATGTATATTCATAAATCAGTGACAGTTCCAAAATGAATAAAACTTTCATATCTACTTCGTTTGGATATCCTCCTCTGTTCGTTGAACATGGAGAACCATCGTGAGTTTTCTCCAGATAAAATTCCTTGGAAGGAAGAGAATATATCATGGATAGTTAGAATGCTGATAGCTCAGCCAGTGTATTGTCTCACTGCAACCGGGGATTGATCTCGGACGTGGGGAAACAGGTTTTTCGTCTATCCGTGAGTCCAAATCTGCCCTGGGGCCTACCAAAGGCTGTCTCTAACCAATCGCCCTCGTCCACCGTCGATATGCGCATAAACAGGAATTGAAAACCTCACCACCCAAGCGTCTCCATGGCGTGTATTGGGATTATTTACAGTAAAGTGCTTTGAACTATCCGCATTGGACGATGAATAAGAATATATAAGAATAATATTAAAGCTGGAGATGGAGATGTTCTGGGTGTTTGGATAGGATTTGACAGCCTGTGGTTATTAAACGGTGATCTTTTGAAGTGTAGCGTTGGTAGAAATCGGGGTTATAACGTGATTATGTTTGATTTGTCTCGCTATTTACGAGAATGCAGATGTTTGTGTGCTGAACTTTGCCTTCTAAAGTGTGATGTTACGTATACCCAGCCTTGTAAGGGGTACAAAAGAGGAAATTATGTACCGTGTTCAGTGTTTAACGAAGTTTATCAGGAACAAAAGTCTAACAAGTTCAGAAGATGATTATGTTTAGATAGGGTTACAAACAAAACGCTGTTATAGCTCATGGAAGTTATGTAGACAGCCAGGAATTGTGTTGTCGCCGCTTAGCTAACCTACCCGGCCTAAAGGACGCGAGTTTCGTTAAAGTAATGGTTGCTGCTGAAATATCAGTTACATAACCAATGGCCTTTTAAGGATCTCCGTAGTCACACGTTAATGACGACGGCTGGAAATAATTTGATCATCAGTGCATGCTCTGTTCTTTTCCCAGGGAAACAAATGGAAACATTCCACATGTAAACCTCGCATTTTAATTAATGACGCACCTGATTGGCTGGCTACAGCTTTCCATTCTGCGTAATGAGTGTCATGTTTCTAACCCTTACGTTCAGATGTCGTTAGTAACGTGAACTGATGAGGTCTAATGATGTTTTTCTGTTATGGGTCTCGACGCCGCGTTCGCTCTCAGGTGGACATCAGCGTTTGGGAGGAACCTATGGTCTCCATCTTCAGGACTAAACTTTATTTTGTTAGCATCAATTGGTCATATAATCGCTTGAATGTACTGAATACGAGGTGCGATCGAAAAGTTTCTAGACTGCGCCTATAAAAACCCGTACACTTATCTCAGGTATTAAATTCATCCATCACCCTCGAAATAGTTCCCCTGGGAGTGAACACAACGATCCACACAAACGTTTGCGGACTCCCCAAATGCTTGCTTTAGCATTTCATAGGTTTCCGTAGCCGTTTTGGCGAGTCTTTGGCAAAATTTGATGCACACGCCATTCCGAAATCGCAGGAGGGTCGGTGTAATGCACTACCAAAACGCCCGTAACTAAGAAACAAATGCTAATTCGATGATGCCGGCTGGCACACTGATTCACTATGAATGTAGGCCGCACCCCCTAGCGGCAGAAGCTCGTACTACATCCGGTTCGCCCGCTATTGACACAGTCTTGAAACTTTCCGATCGCACCTCGTATCGTCGTCTTGTTCGGTCTATATCTTGGATATTGTCGTGGTTATATTAATTATCTCATAATAGTATAATCGTAATCAAATATGAGAGACGATAATTCACTCTAATAATTATTACGTCTTTTCACAATTAACGTACAACTTTACCGGCTATGATTTATTTTTCGGCAGATCTTAAGGTGGTCCAGCACAGGCTGCTCTCCCTGGGGACGGCACGACCACCCCCTTTATCTTCAGTTTGTTTGTTTGTTTGTTCCTTTAAGTAGTTCAGGAAGTCAGAGAATGTTTTGTATTCTGTCGAGTTGAATTCCTTCCTGTTTATGGCAGAAATATTCATCTCAGATAAATTCCAGTAATTATGTAACGAAACCAAATTAGCCTCTATCGAGAGAAATCAATAAACGTGGAAACAAATTATTGTTTATCTTTCCCGCTTGAATCACGATGAGATATGTCCTGTTTGAAAATCCTGAATAATAATCCTAATAATTTATTACCAGGATGGTCACGAGACGATTAGGTCGAAACAATGTTAATTGCCCTCTGTAACAGATCGTACGGCGTTGAATGATTTTGTAAAAGCAGCCTGGATCAAAATCGGGTTGCTACATCCATTATCAAAGCATTAATGAAGGAGGCATCAATTACCTCCGAGACGTCAGCGGATTTATACCGGATTAAACGTCTGCAAACCCAGGAGACAGCCGTGAAAGTCTTACAAGTTCTTTCGGATTTGCTGATGATTCATCACGATCAACTTCATGGTTTCCGTGTTTGTGGGTAATGACTCTGCAATCGAATGCGCGCGCAGAGACGGAAATGTAGATTTTTAGTTTTTTGCTCTGACGGAAGTAATGCGCGCTAGCGCCATATTGTAATGCACCCTAAAATATGGCAAGGATACAAATGCTCCGGATGTATATGTAATGAGTTTGTGTGTGTTATTTTCCATTAAAGTTTCACGACCATCGACATTGCTTTGAAGAACACACACTTATTTTAAAGGAGAACTGCTCAAACATCATTGATATAGAATTACGTAAAATATACGAGAAATTGCTATGAATTTTTAAAACGACGATCAAAACTCTTATATGAACGTATTTTTTATTCCCGAAATGATCTTATCGCAAACGTTTAACAGTGTTGTTACGCGATATGTCCTTGAAGATGGCACTACGGAGTCGAAACGTGGAAGGGTCATGAGAATTTAATACTTCGATGTGACATAAATTTATATAGTCGCCGTATTTGACATAAGGGTATCGAATTTGCCTTGGTCACTGAAGCTCTGTTTCGACTTAAAAATGGAAGCCCTTCGTCTGAGCTGCACCTGTTGCTTGGATGTCGTGGACTTTACAACAAAACGCAGGTGAAATTGGGGATGGGGTTGTTTGTGAGGTGGGGGTGGGGGTGGGGGTTATATGGTTCAGGACATAGAGGAACGACAAGCTACGCGCAATGCATTTTAAGTGGTTTGGAGCCTCCCGTGGGGGTTGTAAAAAGCCCTTTATAATACTGTAGTTACCCCCATAACGTACAGACTGCGTATTCTACAAACAATGCAGGAACTACCGAGTTAGCGTAATAGCGAGCTATGTCGCTACGTGTTCCAATGTGCACTTTGCTGTAACACCTCTCCCAGGTTTAAGAGTCTAGTACTGAGTTTAAGATGGAGGATATTAATAAATTCCGATTTCCTTAACAAATATACAGGGAATCATCATGGAAACTTAGACACGCCTAAAACTTGAACGTAGTTCAACGAATTCACGTATTTGTGTTCATCTTTAATACGAAACTTAATTGTTCTGTCATCTTCGACACAATTTGCAAGTCTGCATCCTTAGCAGCGGATAGGCCGTAATAATAATTCTTGAAACATCTTCTCTAAAATTACTCTCCTAAAATCAGTCTCCCACGAAATTTGCAGTTTGTATTAGCGATTTTAAAACTTTCTTGGATTTAAAAAAATAACAAATAATAATATCAGTTATGATAATAATAATTCGGTTAAGTTTTTTATTAGTGTTCGCCAACTGCGATGAACCTTTAACAGGTAAACACTAATAAGAATGGAAAAATATTCAAAAACAAAGATTAAACTAAGACAAATAATCAGTCTAGATAATCTATCAAGAAAGTGTTACTCAAATGAGGCAATGCTTAAGCTAAACTCGTCTCAAAAATTCTTACAGCATTTGACTCACGTGACTTAATGACTAGGTTTGGAGTTTTTTTTATTTATTTAGTGTTCTGTCTGACGACAGGTCCATATGAACAGGATCCTTCCATCCTTTTCTCGGACTGGGACCTGTTCATATACGTTCTTGGCAGATGATCCAGAAGTGGTTTGCCATTGCCTTCTGCTGTGTGTGAATGGAGTAATTGTTGGGACGCCACGGAGGAAAACTCCGTGTTGCCTAGACCACGGACTTGCCCAACACAAGTTATAAATTCCGGCACCAGAAGTGGTTTGCCATTGCCTTCCTCTGTGTGTGAATGGAGTAATTGTTGGGATGCCACGGAGAAACCGGGGAAGCCCCCGGAGGAAAACTCCGTGATGCCTAGACCACGGCCTTGCCCAACACAAGTTATAAATTCGGGCATCGCCGGGAATTGAACCCGGGACCCCAGGCTTACAAGGCTAGTGTTCTGACCGCTAGACCACCGCGGCATAGGTTTGGAGTACAATAATTTAATTCGGTCGAATCTGGGTTACTGGATGCGACGAACATGTTAATAATTATTACATTCCAGTGTATCATAGAGTCCTTTCATTTTCCCAGAATTCATTTCACGACGATAATTTGAGACTCATTTAGAACACAGTGTTAAATATCAGTTTATTGTGACAAATTGTGTTTAGTTCAGTGGATTTTCTCGTTATGACTCACGGTAGATTGTTATCGAAACCCCTTTCAGAAGTTGTATTTTAGAAATTCCAGTCCGAAAGTCAGGTAATTTAATTGGTTATTCTCAGAGTTCAGCCAAGCACCGTCCAACAAATCATTCCTTGTTGGCTGGAATTAGTAAACGGAGCTTTACGAACTAAAATTCTGGATGTGCTCAGCTTAATGGTGTGATTGCATTAGCTGAAACGCCGGACACGTTCAGACAAGACGCTGCTACTTTAGGTGCGAGTTTCATCGCGTAAGACAATTCTTCTTTTGCTGAAACAACTTTTGGTTGGGTGTACGTCCGGGAATTGAGATTCGGTATGCGTATTATGTCTCTGGAATAACAATGTTGTTTGTCGATGGATAGGC
>NW_019059803.1:254277-285750 GCF_000696155.1 Zootermopsis nevadensis
TCATTTATATCCGAGGTTTGAATCTTTATCTTCCTGAGCTGTGGTTAAGGTACGCACTTATTGACTTATTATTATATTATTTTACGTAGTAGAGACTTCAGGTTACATTAAGTCAAACAAAACACTGTCTGAGTTTATTTGAAATGTTGGCCTTACCGCACTTGTTGAAGAAAGTTTATCTTTGAAAAGTTAGGTTATGAGACGCCGTGAACTGCAAACAGTCTGCTAATGATAAGTTTCTGTGGTCGAGTCGGTAAACATCCTCGAGGCTCCATAAAAGTAAAAATTTCTTTGACTTCCTGTACAATTGTTACGAGTAAAAAATAGAATTAATTAACTCTGTGGGTATTAATGGTTTTATGCTGTGCGTTCGATTGAATCTCGAGGTGTCTTCGCGATACAATCATCTCTGACATCAGGCATACCTGCTGCTTAGTTCATTCTCTGTGATTTCTGACGCCGTTTGAGACTCATGCTTCACTCGTAATTGAATATTTAACGGGCGTATTCCGTCCTGCTCTGACGTACTGGCAACTTCCGTGCCAGTTTAAAAGTTTCAGATGCAGGACATTTTCGCCCACTCCTATCATAGCAGCGAGTTATATTTTTTGTCAGTCTTTTATAACTATTGTGACGGTCATGTGGAAATAATTTTCGTCCAAACCCCCCTTCGGTATCCGCCAGGCCAACATGGCGCTCCGCGACAGGGTGTTTCTCAAAAAACGTAACAATTTTTATAGTATTTTTAGTCTTCTGAATGAGATAATCGACGATTAGCATAGTATTCGATTCATAGCCGATATAAATGGTATCCTAATGGGGAATGGTAGCATTTGACTGTATTTTAATGACCCACAACGTAAACATCAGGCCCTGAAGAAATAGACACTAGACCGATTAAAATACGCGAATTTGTTAGTGAGAAATTATTTAGACTAGACATAATTTTTACGTTGCCAAGATTTGGTCGTCAGAGTTCTGTAACATTTTAAGGCACCACGTGATTGTGATGTTCATACGTGTATATGTTCAGACTGCTCATTTAGATATATTTTAATATTATACCCCCAGATAGGTTTCTCTAGATCGAGAATGCCTATTTCATGTCTAGGAGGTTGTGAAACGAAGTTAAATGGATTTCTTTCATCATTTGAGCTTAAACAACTTTAGAAGAGTTATAAAGTAAGGAGTTATGTGTTCTAGTAATTTATGTATACCGTGATATTGATTTTCTCTTAAGTCCATATTTAATTTTGAATATTTCCTTAATAATTTTTGGTCTTTCCTTGGTCTAGGCTTCGTGCCAGTTTCACGTCCGTGCAAAAACAACGGGTAGAATTGTTTTTAGATTTTAGCGTTGCAAGTACACCACCAGGATAAATAAATGATGAAAGATTTTTGTAATTTTCTATCTCCGTTTTGTTATTATTATTATTATTATTAGACGTAGATCGTCTAAACAATGAACATTTGCAATCTGTCAAGGAGAACCCCGTATGTTAAGAGCAATTATGAATATTTTAATGTGTATGGCCGATGCACGAGCCGGATTCAACACAGAATTCTCACCAAACATAATTAGGACGATGGCAGGTAGAACTGTAATTTTTCTCTCTTGCGTTACGGCGATCATCGTAATATTTCTTGTTAATTTGCTGCAGATAAAAACCTCTTTTCGACCATAAGTTCGAGGACAGAAGTGATGATACTACAATTTATATATTCGTGATACTTTGTCATGTGTTAACCGCGTCCATGTTTCATGTCTAAAGCGAAATTTGCAGTCGTCAGCGACAACTGTTGTTAATTTAATGTTTACCGCGATGAAATGGTTTCATTGGAGGTTCTTGTGAAGTTACGATTATAGTCGTTAGCTTTTCTGCAAAAGTAAACACTGAGGAATAAAATTATTTTGCACTACCAAATTTTGAAATCTGCTGACTAGGGGGGGGGTTCGGACAATTTGTGCGAAGAGGTAAACATTATTTACTAAGAAGTGTTATTTTCAGTGATAACTGTTCATGGTTATTACACGTGCACAAATACGTAGCTTTATCTGTGATTTATTACCAAACAGCCGATTAAGTGGAGGGATTCTTTAATTGATTTTAATTTCTCGTGAAAAATTCCTTGATATGAAGTTGGTCGTTTATCGTCAGTCAGTAATTTTCCTGCTTTAAACAAACACCTATTTGGCTGTTGTGACCAAGAACTGACCGGATATGGGTATCCTAGGCGCTTGGCACTAATGACGTAATGAATAGGCTCTTATCGATGTCGGAGGCTATTTGAATGAGGGCTTGTATCTTGGATTTCAGATTGATTTGAAGTGAGAGACTGCTGATCTGTGTCGCGTTGTCTTAGCCAATTTTCCGTTTCGAACGTCCCCATCGCAAGAATTTTTCTCTCAGTCTTATCCACGTTCTTCTCGTTTTAACACAATTTCTTGTCCTTTGCTACTAGATACTTGTGTCCTTTACGCACCCAGCACGAGGCACTGACCGACGCATTAAATCTTTAAGACGACACACAACAAGAAGTAATGTTTGTCGTATTTTGTAGGTAACTTCATTGGACGGTAGAATAAATGTCACGTTAAGGTTATGTTAGGTTAGGTAAGGTTAGGTTAGGGTAGGTTAGGTTTGGTTAGGGTAGGTTAGGTTTGGTTAGGGTAGGTTAGGTTTGGTTAGGGTAGGTTAGGTTTGGTTAGGGTAGGTTAGGTTTGGTTAGGGTAGGTTAGGTTTGGTTAGGGTAGGTTAGGTTTGGTTAGGGTAGGTTAGGTTTGGTTAGGGTAGGTTAGGTTTGGTTAGGGTAGGTTAGGTTTGGTTAGGGTAGGTTAGGTTTGGTTAGGGTAGGTTAGGTTTGGTTAGGGTAGGTTAGGTTTGGTTAGGTTAGGTTAGGGTAGGTTAGGTTTGATAATGCAGAAAAGTAATGTGTCATCATCATCTCTGTTGTTTTTTATTTTGAATAAAATACAAAATATTCGCTACAGGGAACAAACCCATTCGAAAAATAAAATTTAATTTCGTTCTGACGGCTATCTTGTAGTTGTGAACTACAAGATATCATGTTCACACGGAGGACAATATGGCTGCCAGTGTTTTTAATAGTAATAGGGTGTGAACCCTTAAAACGCAGTGCACAGTGGATAACGTTCTTTTGTAACTATGAAAGCATGCCGTTATGATGTCTTATTAACTTATATATTTTATATAGGGTTGCATGTTATGATTAACAGGCGAGTTGTAACACGTGGATAATGTTGTTGAATTTTAACTTGTGTCTGAAACATTCGGTTTCGGCCGATAACCAATTATTCATATATAAACCCAATTAATTACGTCGGAAGATCTACTGTGTGGTTAACTCTTCAATTAGAAGTTTAAATAAATTATTATTTTGCAGGAAAACTTGAATTGCCCATAATAATCTGTCTGTGACAATTTTTTTAATTATTCATAAAATTAAAACAAAATAGAAATTTTTACAGATTGCTATTTTATTAAAAAAAATTTACTCTGATAAATATCTCTCTCTCTTTTTTTTTGTTGTAAGTAAATTTGCTGTATTTCAGTGACATGACCACAGCACCGAATAATATTTTTACAACACAGTACCTCGCCGACATTTCGTATTATTATAATCACTTTATCTGTGCGTTGGTACAATATTTCATTTCTAACATTCAGATGTTTTTTTTTTTTTTTTGCAATATCATCAACCCAACCTTACTATTGCACTAGATAATTGAATGCGTCAAATTAGGAGAGGAGATAGCTTTGGTAATTAACGCAACATTAGACCACGTAGCTTTGGTGTGTGGTGTGTTCCTTTGGTAGAATGCATCATCACTTCGTCCAATGTCTGAAGCTCATATTCTCAGTGTATCAAGAGTAGTTGATGCGGGGTTGCTAAATTGAATTATAATCATTTTTCACTGAAGAGTGATCCGTCATGTTGTCAGGACAGAATGACCTCAAAATGCCCCTGAATGTCGCACTGAAATATTACACCTGAGTGTCCAGTGAACTCGAGTCACGATAGCTGGACCGCCAGATGGCGTTCCTCGGAGTCAATAACAGCTTCGTGACGTCAGAGGATTGCGTGATGGCAAAATTCCACTCGTCCGAAGCGCGTGCTACAGAAAAACCGATTAAACAAGGGGACAGCCTTTTCTGTCCGTGTTGTTGTCTCGTGTGTTTTACGAAATCAGATGAGAAGCATTGGTACCATTTTGCATCTGAAGAAATGTTTGCTGTTATTGAAGAGACACGTTCTAACATTCAATTCTGTTAATCGTACACATTTTCAATCTCCTTTCACGTGTTTGTTTTAAGTCTCAGGACATTTTCTGAGTCAGCTTTAAGATTGTGACAATTCTTAAAATATTTAAATTATATTTCTGAGTTTAATTCAGTTCAGTGTTTGTAATACCTACATCTCTAGGACTGTAAGTTCTGGGTACGATGTGCACTTCTGAGATATGTCAGACTCTCAATGGAAACAGATGAATCTTGATTTCTTGTATTCTGTACAGATTTGTCAAAGTCATTCTAGGTTGATGATAATAAATGTAATGGACCTAAGTTTTTTATTGTTAATTTCACCCCTTTAAGTCTGGTATAAATCTGAAACTTTAGTGACTGGATAAGAGTGTATGAATTATTGACGTGGCTAAAGTAATTTAACACCGGCATTCTGATAGTCTTGAATTTTAGTCATGTGAATATATTTTCTCGTAAATTACTGTAGTTACTGACAAGTAATGTAGGCCTTTAATTTTAGAGATACAAGAAAATTACCCGCCAAAGGATGAAGGCAATATCCAAAGACGCACTTCGAATAGATTTCTGTTCAAAAGTGTAACAAATCGTAACTTACCTTTGCATAATTACAAAAGTTGATAAATTACAAACAAACAAACATCTTTTCTGCAATTTTATCAAGTGCAAGGACGAGTGAACAGTCTTTTCCTACAATGTATTGTTTTTACAAAGCGCCACATGAAAATTGCAGTTACGTAATATATTATAACAGAAATTAATATAATTACATGTTTTTCACAGTGAATGTATCTGAACAAATCTATGTGTTTGGATTTCAGCATTAATTTAATATACGTAATTGTCACGAATGAGACATGTAAACCCATGAAAAGTTGGTGAAACTCCACCTTCTCTTGAATTTTGAGCTCTTTGCATCATTTTACCGACCTAACGTAGATTTTGTACTAAGATTTTTAAAGATAGTCAAATGTGGGCGCATATAGCTTGTGGCCTATCTTCGTTTTACGACAGGCTGACTCAATGTTGAAATTCGTCGAATAGTTTGACGGTGTTTCTCAAAATGAGAGAAATAATTGCTCATTATAAAAACAGATCTCTGATAGTAGTACACAAGATACTTGAAGTAAAATGGTACGCAATTATCCTCACAGCGGATATTTTTAGCATAAGATAAAAACCTGTGTGGGTTAGAATAAGGTGAAAAGTGGACTAAGTCTATGCAAAGGAGCCCTTCGTGACAAAAATTATAGTAGTCATTAGTTGAAAATTAAGAAAGAACTTTGAGGTATTCGGAATTATAAATTTATTGCCACAATAAGGACTGAGTGACATTTCCAAAAATTTAAATAAGTTATTTGTGACGTAGGAGTAAATGTATTGGCGGTGATGAAATTTTACACAGCTGTCGGAATTAATTTGTTGGTCAGTTACGCTGGCGCATTTTAGAGTGGGAACATTAAAAACCTTAAAAAAAAGTGAGAGCATTAAAGCAAAATGATTTTTCGAATGATCCGTAATTATTCATAAACGTAATTTCTGTAGCAAATGTTTCGCCGCTACATTTTTTCGATGCGTGTAATTTTGTGTAGCGTTTTGATCTGTTAATTGAATATTAAAGTGTCAATAAGCAGGAGTCGAAATTTTCACAATTTATAAACAGGATTATGGCATTTGACCCAGGATAGTCCTGTCTGCTCTAGGCCACACAAATATACGTCATCAACATAACTTCACCTGTTCCACAGACTAATTTATTCATGTGGTGCCAACAGCGTGCAGCTTGTGATAGCGATGGTTCAACTAGTAGCAGTTCGAAATATTTTCAAGGTCATTCAGACATATTTTTAGGATGATACTGGAGACATCTACATTCGACCCATCTTCTTTGATATTGCTTTAAATCACTTGTAGACGCCGTCAGTTCAACACGTCAGTGTTGGTCTTCTTGGTTGTAGCGCAGTGTGGACGTAGCCCTGAAGATTGAAACAGTATGTCCTCCCGAAATTCTGCCTCCGTCATTAGGACGGCAGCTGGGAAGTCAAAGCGTTGATAAACTACTTGAAGATTATATGGCACAACGGCCTAGAAGACAACCAACTTCATACGTGTCGCCTTGAGAACCTCAAACTTCACCATTCCTCAGAGTAATCTGTCACGTGCCTGTGAGAGTGTTAATTGCTGGGCATATGTGATGCGTACATCGGATTAGTGATATTGACATGGATTAATAATTAATTGACGGTTTCTTGTCATTCGGTAATCTCCATACAATGTTTTGTGTTGGCTCTCAGCGCAAATCAAGTCAAGTTAATCAGCAATTGCTCTGTTTGGACATTTCCAAACTGAAAGCAGTTTTAGTTTGGTGTGAGAGAATAGCGGAAGCACGGGTCTTGACCTAATTGCACCTCAGAGAGTAATTAATTATCTCGCTCGCAAAACGTGGTCACGCCCTACTCAAACTCCCCACCAAGTGAGGTTAGGTGTAGCCAGACGGAATTTGAAGTCTACGCAAATGTACGTATAACATGTTTAAGAAGATTCGGCCTTTGTAATCAATGCGTTTACTGACGTCTTTTTTAGACAGGCGAGATTAGTAGCGTCATGATTTGTATGTACGTTCTCAGGTATTAAGTCATGTAATTTTGAGCAAGGTATGTACAAGGAAATCGACTAACAATACAAAAATAGAAAAGTGTACTCTTTGGAGGACAATAGAATTCCAAAGATGTTCCCCCACATTTCACGCGCACGCTGCATCGAGGAAGTTGTCGTCATGGCTGGCGATGACGTAATCAGATTTCAGTATTCGCGCATGCGCAGGATATCATGAGCAATGGCGTCCTTGTTCTCCCACCTCACGCATTTGATAATCCGATACGTCGGTATAGATGCTTTGAGGAAATGATACACATCTGCATTAGATTAGGCACTAATGGCATAACTGCTGTACAGAATTTCATAACAATCTGTCCAGTCATTCTAGAGTTACTCTGTATTGTGCAGGCAGCAGTGATAATGACGTAATTAGGTCAAACGAGAACACGCCACGTTTTTATTACAGATTGATATTGAAAATTAGTTTCTTAAACTAATCTTTTTTTTTATAACTACGAGAGTCTAATTGGCCATCATGGAGTCTGATAAATTGAGGATAATATTTGGATGAGTACAGGGCGACATCGCTTGTTGTTCTGATTGGCTCTGGGCAAGGTGTTGGTTTCGATGACCTGGGCATGACATCTAATCGAGCGATGTGTTTGTACTCCGTTTGCAGACATGTCAATGTGTGTGAAAAGAGATTACGTTTGTCCTCAAATGGCTATCGTTCACGGCTGAAAGAGATGCACGAATGGTTTGAGACCCAATTGGAGACTTTTAATTCCGATAACGTCATGAAAATTTTGGCCGTCGGATGAAGCAAGTTGGAAATGGGGGAAGATTTTGTCGGAAACCAAGTTTAAGCTGGGTATTTATGCTGTTGTTGGTGAAAATATAGAAATAAAGTGCCCTTTAATTTGTTTCTAATCGTGATAATTGTGTTTGCAAGGTTCTGAAAGATATTAGATTAGCGACGACGCAAAAGATTTGAGATTACATTTAAATAAAATAACAGGGACCGAAGATAATTATATCGACTTCCAACATTATTAATTTTAACTTTTTATAATCGCATGAATTAGCCCAAGCAAAATTACTATAATTACGTGGCGTATGTTTTACCGTATTCTGCGCACACGAAGAGACGGAATTCTAGATGGCCATTTATACCTCGTAGCAAAGAGGTCAAATTGTATCAGCAGTCGAGGAGACCTTCTCCACGTGTCTCCAGGCACGTGCTCTGCCCGTCTTGACTGATGCATCGCTCCCTTGACATTAGTCTTGACTCGCCCGTCTTATCAGAGCTCCAGTTTGACCACAGGCTTGTTCATTAATTATCTTATTTCACACGGTCCTCTCGGGGATTAATTACGAATTTGAAACGAGGAACAATGTCATTTGTAGCGGAAGGTGTCAGGCGAAGCTGTACAAAGAGAAATGTTGTTTGTTTACACAGTTGGGATTCGCGCCCTCAGAAAGGCAGCTCTTGTAGCGAAACAAAGACATCAATTATATAAATTCAGTGAAATCTGCCTGCAAAAATAAGTCGTATCTTCGTCTGTCTGTCTGCATGCTGTAATTTGAGAAATCCTGGGTGGACTTTGATGCAATGATCTTCAGAAGACTTGTTATCCAGTCTGATGTCTGATGTTACGAACATGGGAAGATGCAAATCTATAAATTTTCGTCATTAATACGTAGAAAACTTGTCTCGAACATAAATGGCTGTTCATTTATGAGTTTGCCAAAAAACATTTGCACGTTTGAGCGACGGAAAATTTACGAATTAAACTTTACGATTTGTGAGTTACGTCGTATTTTAATAGAATATAGTAATTAATGGTGGTCTGACGTGCCGGGCATGTAGCAGGCATGGAAGTAAGGAAAACCTAAATTAAGTAGAACGTTCTGAAGAACTAGGTGAAGATGGGACGATAATATCGAAATATTTTTTTTAAGAAATATCAATGACGTGAACAGTACTTATTTGGCTCTTTGTAAGTACGAATAGGTTATCAGTGAGCCCTCTGTTTCCAAAAAAATGCGGGCGGAATGTCCTGACATGCTGAGGGCGTCAAGACGAACCCTGGCCTGTGGAGTAAGTTAGATTTTTTTTTAAAAAGTTATCGAGTACCAATGACGTCAGAGGACAAAGTAACAAACAAACAAACAAACATTTTTTTTTTGTAATTACGTATTTTTAAAAAGAAATAAGAAATGTACCCGAATAAACGTTTCTAGATCAGCATAAAATATTTTCCGACAAACCTGACAACTTTCTTGCGTTCTTAAAACGTTCAAACGAATTCTGTGGTGGTCTTAATCGAAGGAGCGTTTAAAACGGAACGGTTTATATGACATTGGTTCTATTTATTTACAGTTTGTTACTTCGTGATGCCGTTTTGAAGTTTGCTGTTTCGGGTTTTATCGAAGAGTGAATAACTTCCTTTTCATTTTAACACGACATACTTTTTTTTTTTTTGAAAGGGCGAATCGTTCTTCTCCATAATTAAATAGAGTAGGGGAATTTAGAGAGGGGGGGAAACAGAAAACTCGTGGAAATAGAGAGAAAAACTTTTACGCCTTTGTTGTTCTGTTGTACGACGAATAAATTCAAGGCGATGTATTTGCAGATAGCGAAGTATTGTCCGTGTCTCTTGAAAGGACCCGATAACATTCTTGAGATCAAAAGAAGGGCATTTGGGTTTCTCTCAACGCTTTCTAAAAGACATTTAATGATTGGAAAGAAAGAAAGGAGTTCACTGGCCTTCTTTTAAAACACGTTTTACCTCTCAGAGGAAAAAACTAAAGACAAGATTTAAAAGAATACAATTTGGACTACTTTATACTTTATAGTAAAGATGATGTGTTTTTACGTTCTTATGCAAGGTTTGACAAAATCCTATCCATAGGAGTATGTGCTGTCTTATGGTCACCGTGTGACCTGTTATAGGACGTAGGGCGTCTGTCTGTCCGTCCGATCGCACCTCGTACAGACTCTCACGAGAGGCGGTGAAGTGTTTGTCTCCTTAGACAAGAATTAAATCTAAGAAAATTTCAGGTACGTCAGAATTAATCAGTTGTTGGATATTACGTGACGTTATTTCGTCGTGAGTGACAAATGAAAGCCCGTTTAGGAGATTCAGAATTTCTAAACTCGTTCTAAGCAGTTCTGTACTTCTGACTGTTCTTAACATGTTTTGCAAACTTAACGAAACAAATTTACCGCACTCTGCTTAGTTCTGTTGCTGACAGCCGATCGACAGCGCAAACTTTGTACCTCCCGAAACAAGTAGTTAGCACTCTGATTTTGTAATCTGGAACTCACGGGTTTAAATCCGGGCCACGAGACCTGCCATCCTGACTGAGATGTGTGATGGTTTCCTTCCCTACATGAAAATGCCAGGATACTATTTTAAATTAAAACCATGACCGGCTCCTTCCATATTCTTTCCCTTTAATTCTTCAATAATTAACAGATTATTCCGCGCTGTATCATTTCAGATACTCAAAGCGTTCTTTTAAATAAATCAGAAAAATTTATTGAAAGACCTCGTTAATAATAAATTGTAGAGATGTAACAATATGCCACGGTGGTCTAGCGGTTAGAACGCTGGCCTTGTAATCCTGGGGTCTCGGGTTCGAATTTATAACTTGTGTTGGGCAAGGCCGTGGTCTAGGCAACACGGAGTTTTCCTCCGTGGCATCCCAACAATTACTCCATTCACACACAGAAGAAGGCAATGGCAAACCACTTCTGGATCATCTGCCAAGAACGTATATGAACAGGTCCCAGTCCGAGAAAAGAATGGAAGGATCCTGTTCATATGGACCTGTCGTCAGACAGAACACTAAATAATAATAAATAAATAGAGCTGTAACACAGCATGGGGCTGTAATTAATGTTCGCGATCATGTTTCAAGTAGAGATTTTACTGATAGGTGATTAACCTCACCCTCACTGAGTCAGGTGAATTGATAAAATTACATATTCCCAAATTCGCGTCGTAAAATTTGCAATTTTGCATTGCAGCCTCCTCGTGTGTCCTCAGTTTCATTTTCGTGTTTAAGTAGCGTCACTTATAAACAGCTTTTGTTTCCACAGAATGCACACTATCCTGACAGAAAGACCGCCAGTTCGAGACTTGATTTAAAGCGGATAGATTATTCGCGTTACAGTGAACAATGCTGATATTAACTTCGTGTGTTAATTACATGGCGTCCACATGGAATTATTAACAGAGCGTCTGCAGCATTACTGCGACAAAATTAAGCAAATGTTAACATTTTTTAATCAGTCTTTATTACCTGTGATAAGTTATAAGTGGCTTCATCATTCAGTGCGTAACTTTGAATGTCGCAGAAGGGTAATTATTCCTAAACCAGCCTTCCGCAGAATATATTTGACGTGTTTAACCTCAGTCTCACAGTAACGTCCCCGCCGAAAAGAACAAATTTCGCCTTGGAGGTGTTCATCTCTCGTCATTACAAGCTACAGATATAATTATCACCATTCGAACCCAGGACACTTTCTCGGAGGCTTAGTATATGTTTATGTAAAGTTCTGTTCGAATTAAACAACTAGAAATCGAACTCAGGACGTTTATTTCGGAGTCTTAGCCCTCCTGTGTTCTATTCCTGAGCATTTAGGAAGTTGACCGACGTTTCAGAGATACTTCCTGCATCAGTAATCAGACCGATGACGTGATGGCTGCAGTAAGCACCTCTGAAACGTCGGTCAAAAACCCAGAAAATAGCCATCTTCATCCTTGCGAAAGAGCCAGCCGTCTGCTACGCCATTGAATCCGAGTAACCACAAAAAGTGGATTATTAATGTCGTGCTGTGTTTATAAAACTTGTTGATGTAGATTTTACTACTTAATTAAGGGACCATGCAGACTAATGTTCTTTCCAGATTCGTAAGTGGAAAATCATTTCTCGGCCCGCGACCAATAAAGCACGTAATACCTTTGTGGATTACATTTTTAATGAATCGAATAGCGAGTTTAATTCATTTATTATATATTAATTTGCATACGTTCTTTGTCATATTGTATTCTGTATGTTCGAAAGTACACCAGAGCATTCATTACAACCCGGACTGAAGCATATTTTGACAGAAATCTGAAGTTATAAGAACGTCTTTGTGGGGCAGACAGGTTCTGCCTGAAGATTTCTGTCTTCTGGGTTATTGCGCTGTGTAGTCTGACTACACAGCGCAATAACCCAGAAGACAGAAATATTCATATTCACCGCTGTGAGAACCTCAAGTCTTACAGGTTCTGCCTTCATACTCATAGCCTCGAAGACCTCGTGTCTCACTGCCCTGGTCCAGATATTTAGACTTTGCAAATTACGAAGCCAGTCCTGACATTCAAGACTGCTTGCGGGAGCCAGCCATGTTCCTTCCTTCTGTTTCGTTTAACATTTATTATATTTTCAATTACCTTTTTTTAAATCCATCGAGGAAACCGAATTAAATTAGTCGCACAGTTTCTGGTTCCAAATTTGATCAAGATACGTCGAACGGTCCACGAAATTCAAATGTACTTACGAAAGACAGTATTTTCTTCGAACTTACTTTATTATTTTGTCTCTGGTTTTGTATGGATGTGAAACTAGGTCTCTGACACTCAGGGAGAAACGCAGACTGAGTGTGTTTGAGAACAGGGCGCAGATAAAATGAATATTTGGAACTAAGAGTGATGAAATAGTGGACGATGAGATGGGCAGGGCATGTAGCCCGCATGGGAGAGAAGATAAATGTATTCAGTGTTTTGGTGGGGAATCCAGAAGGAAAGAGACCTCTAGAAAGACCTAGATATAGTTGGGACGATAATATTAAAATGGATCTTGGGGAAATAGCATATGGTGACGTGGACTGGATTTGTCTGGCTAATCAGGATATGGACTGGTTTAAATAGACTGGTCTCTGCAGAGATACTTTAATGTGGAGGGCTACAGTTGATTTCGACAACAGCTTTAAACTTAAATAAGTAAGCTGCTTAAGACATAGTCCATTACGTGGTGAAGTCAGTATCAGAAAATGTGTGTACAGATTATTAGTCATATCTTTTATTTGCGAACACTTAAGGAAAACTTTCTGAAGATGATCTGTGAAGGTCGAAACATGTAGCGGACTCTTGATGTTGTTGTCTTTATGGACTGTCAACATAACGTTGAGTGGACGCGGTTAAACTTCTATGTGTCGTTTATCCAGTAATATCCAGAGTCCTGTAATGCGATACATCGCTTATACTTACTTAAAACCGGGATTACATTAATTTAATATAACCGGTTATAACTTAAACTCGTAAGTTCTCTCTCCATGAACACCGGGTTTTGTTTCTATTGAATACAATTAAAAGTATTAAAACATTTACACTCATGTACCGCGCAGATAATATTTAAAATTAAAACGTAATTAAACATCAAAACTATTAGCTGTTTTTATATTTGTTTAATGTTTATTGGTATATACAGGTCTATCTGCAAACTTAGTTTCGAAATATTACTAAAAAATATATTTCCCTTGAGGTTTTTACAGTCGTCATTATCTTTACATGGTCCCTTGTACGAGGCGCGTCCCAAAAGTAAGTTTCCCTGGGGCCGTTTACAGAAACAAAACACAATTTCATGGAAATATTTATTGCAACAGATACAGCAAGTGTCCAGCTATTTTTCAACATATTCGCCACCGGAATCGAGACATTTGTCATACCGTGGGACCAACTTTTGAATACCTGTGTCGTAGAAGTCGCCCGCCTGGGATTGGAACCACTGTGTGACAACCATCTCCGCCTCTCTGTCATTCTCAAAACGCTGACACTGACCGGACAGGAATTTCTTGAGGTGTAGGAAAAGATGGAAATCACTGGGAGCGAGATCCGGGCTGTAGGGTGAATGATTAAACACCTCCCAGCTGAACTCCTGCAGGAGACTGGCTGTCCGTCGAGCCGTGTGCGCCTCGTATTTCTGGAAGGACACGACACTCGATTATTAACGAACATTTTAAACGTTAACGTATTCCTTCGCGTTACGTAATTTCAGATGATTCGTGTTGTCCTCCTTACACGCCCTGTGTTCGTCGACTTACAACACACACATCCACCAACATACGTGTTTGTTTGTCGACTCCTGTCCAGGTATTGGTTGCTATTACAATTAAATGCCTAGCGTTGCGTGTGTCTGTTTGTTTGTTTGTTTGTTTGTTAATTGTACGTCATATCAAATATATGTTTAATTTCAGCGCACGTGTGTCTTGATTTGTACTCTCGTTATTATCAGTTGTCCCCACCCGCCATGACGTGTTTTCGTTATACGTTCCCAAAATTCAGTTTCCTTTTTCCAATGACTTAACCGTGTTCTTGTAACCATGAAGTAGGGCGTATGAGCCCTGTTACCCCTTGCTGTTTATGCAAAAACATATCCCATGTATTCGGATAGGCCAAATTATCTAATTTATTTTCCCCGCATAAGCAAAAACCTCCCATTTTCTAGATGTTACGATAGTATTTACATGTACCAACGCAAGAGAATAATCTTAAATATAGCGGAAAATAATGGTGAATAATGGCCCATTCTGTGATTGTATCAAAGTGAGCGTGGTTTGAAATGAGCGTAAACACTCTTATCGCTACGTTATATGTAAAACTGAAGCTCTGTTCTCTCTCAATTGGCTCTGTAGAAGTGGTTTTTTTTAAAAAATACTCTACGTCTGCAAAACACTGCGCCCCTTGTATTAATATCAACACTTTCAGAAAAAGTTTGTTTTGCCCTCGGTTGTCTAGTGGTTAGAATACTCGCCACTGGACCAAAGGTTCTAGGGTTATAACCCGGCAGAGGTCGATGGATTTTTAAGTGTGGTAAAGCCGGAGGTATGTAAAAGAACGGAGTGTTTGGTAAGCAGAATTCAGCGATCATGTTTCTCACCCAAGTCTCTTCTGATGGCTGTAGCAGGCAAAAATCAGAATTGAGCAGAAATTATACTCCGAGGCTCTACCTTGAGAAAAATAAATCCTAGGAGTCAGTCTAGTGGCGTCTAGGACATTGGTATTGAACCTTTTTTGTTCGAGTACCCCCCAGATATAATTTCTCTTCAACTTTGTACCCCCACAGTTGTTGGTGTATAATTAAAGTTATACGTAGTATATTATCTACATTCAAAATAAATTAAATAAATTACATTACTGATTATTCAGTGTTTATCATAAAATAATATATTTTTTAAAATTTCTCGTATCCCCTAAGATGTCTTCGCGTACCCCCAGATATAATTTCTCTTCAACTTTGTACCCCCAAAGTTGTTGGTGTATAATTCAAGTTATACATAGTATATAATCTACATCTAAAATAAATTAAATAAATTAAATTACTGATTATTCAGTGTTTATCATAAAATAATTTTTTTTTTTTTAAATTTCACGTACCCCCTAAGATGTCTTCGCGTACCCCAGGTTGAATACCACTGGTCTAGGATGCGAGAAGTGGTCATAAAAGCTGGAAAACACTCTCCATAATAATAATATTATGATTATTATTATTAATAATAAATAAAACATTTTTGTCATGGAGTAAGTTCAATATTTGTTTTGTGCTCGTTTTTTTTCACTTTTGTACGAATCTGAGTTAACTTTCCTTTGTACGTCACGTGGCAAAAATGAATTAGCTTCGATAAATATCTCCTCATTCATTTTAATGACAGTCAGGCTCAGGTGTGTGAAGCAGATTCTGTGAACAAGTCACAGGAATAAAATTACACTTTCATTCGTTGACTTGACGTCGGTTAGGCCACTCCTGCTCCAACTCTGCTGTCGGTGTGAATTTAACAAGAAGCTTGGCTGATGCACGAGTGTGTGTTAAGAGGCCCTTAGAACAGCGTAGCTTTCTCAATGCACCCCAGCGCCTCTGCTGGAGGCAGGAGGCGGTGTCACGTCGTAAAACTGGTCATGTTCTCTCCTTTGTTGTTGTTTTTATCGCAGTGTTTGCTTTGTGCAGGATGAAAGACCTCTGCTCTTCTGTTCGCTGTGGATTTGTGGTTTCATTTTAGTGGTCAGCGCCATTTTGATGCAGTGGCTAATATCAGAAGTACTCGTTCACGTGTTACGTCATGAGGTTCCGTAGAATTTTAGTTTCTAATATTATACTCTCTCTCTTTTTACAATCGCATAGAACATGGCGGAACATTTAAATCGAAATCCCAAATAAATGTTAGACATCGTTACAAAAACACAAACTAAACGTCTTTTGTTTTTTTTTATGAAGAACTTGCAGAACAGCTTTACACCAGACGCGACAGATGTCAGCACCGTACACTGGACGTGTTTCCTGTTCCGGACATTTAAGGCTTTGACCGGGATGTTCTTTTGTTAAATCTTATGTGGTACCGCCTGATTCGACTTCTAATGGTTAAGTGAAGTGTTTTCTTCGCGGTACGGTCTGGATTCGTAAATATTATGAAGACGAGCTTCGGCTTCAAAGGGTTAACCAGCTGATTTTCGTAATGGTGAAGTGTAGTGTTTTCTTCGCGGTACGGACTGAATTCTTAAATACGTAATATTTAGACGAGCTTCGGCTTCAAAGGGTTAACCAGCTGATTTTCGTAATGGTGAAGTGTAGTGTTTTCTTCGCGGTACGGACTGAATTCTTAAATACGTAATATTTAGACGAGCTTCGGCTTCAAAGGGTTAACCAGCTGATTTTCGTAATGGTGAAGTGTAGTGTTTTCTTCGCGGTACGGACTGAATTCTTAAATACGTAATATTTAGACGAGCTTCGGCTTCAAAGGGTTAACCAGCTGATTTTCGTAATGGTGAAGTGTAGTGTTTTCTTCGCGGTACGGACTGAATTCATAAATACGTAATATTTAGACGATCTTCGGCGTCAAAGGGTTAAGCTCGCAATTCTGTTACGACTAAGCGTGTTGTTGTCTAATTCGTTGGTTGCCAAGGGTACACGTTGCTAAGTGATTCATTTGAACAGTAGGAAAACAATTTTGATGCGAAATAATGTTAAAGAATGAGCACACACGTTCTTCTCGTGAATACGTCATGTTCTTACCTGCGTGAATAGTGGCCTAACAACCAGGGTGACCTTCATTTCAGTGTCGTGGGGAAAACGTGTTCCTTATTCCTAAATTAAGAAAAGGGAACAAACGTATATCCTACCAAACCCAGATTAACCCCCAATAAATTAGTGTAAACCCAAGATACTGATCATTCCCTAGGAGAGACACGTGATTGTTGATCGGTTGCATATTAAATGGTCGACTCTGTATTACAGTAATAAAGTCTGCTGTTGTGCAATACAGGGCGACGACTTTAAAGTTTAACGTGTTAAAAGACGGTCACTTGAAAGACCGAGTATTAAATGACAGGATACTATTAAAATTGATATTAAATATTTTATGATTTTGGAAGATGTGATCGTAAGTGGCTAAATGTATTGTGCATTTAAACTGTGAAAACATACAAACTGTGAGCGTGGCCACGATACTTCGCCGACCAATGTATCAGAGCCCAAATGTATAGTTCGTACTTAACCTCTGAACGAGTAGTAGATTATCACTTTAAAGCCCAATGGTAACCATATGTACCAGCTGATTCAACAATCAATATCTCTTAATTTTGTATTAATGTTTTTTCGTATGTATCTGACTGAAAAAATTAATTATTTCCTTAACCAGCGTTAACCTCTTTATCTTTCGTATTGGTGAATAGTTGTGTTTTCTTAGCGGTACGGACTGAGTTTTTTTTAAATATTCTTAAAAACTATGATTCTCACTGTAAAAAGCGGGTATTAATTTTAAATTATGCATTCGTGAACCACTTGAAAGTACTGTATAGACAGAGACTGGGGAAAACCAAGATGAGTGCCTGTCTTTACCGTTTGTAGCGTCGATTGTGCTCGAAATTTGTTACCACCCTGGCAGGAATCATGTTCCATCTTGATAGGTTAGTTGGAATCTGCTGATGAACACATCCAGTTTCAAAACCAATCTAATAAAAAAAAAAAATTTGTACTATATTAATTAAAGTTTCAATCGATACCGCGAATCGGTAAATATCATGTTGACGACAGAAAAATAATTAATTTGTAGTCTGGCCAAGCAAATGTCCGACATGTACATCAGGCCTTCATTTGCTACTATCGTAAATTGATCTATTATCGCAGTAAGTGTTTATAGAAGCGCAGTGCATATAAAGTTACGCTTTGCGGTCCAACTATCGAAAGCCCGAAACACTAACGACGTTACTCAGTGCTGCGCTCTAGTGCCTGGGAATTGAACCGTGGAAATGCTCCAGGCGTGACCATGTTATTCCAGTCCCTGGGCAGGCCCCGTTGTGCAGTGATGCGTGTAGAGACCGTGGGAACAAGGCAACACGTCTTCTGTTGCTTTGGGTGGGAGGACTCACAAAGCCCATTAAATAGGTCCGATATAATTCATAGACCCTTCGTATTTTGTATGCCCTGTGGCATTCTATGGGACCCACATACTTCGGACCTTAGCTGGTCACCTTATTGTGCATTCACTTATCACTTATAGTCGTCAGAGGGATTTTTGAGCGAGTGGACAGCCAACTTACCCTATGCCATCAGCATTTATTGTACAGTAAAACCCCTCAAGTTGGACACCCCTATATCCTGGACACCCATTTATATGGGACAATTTTAATTGGAACCGTCGAATATCCTATAATTTTACATGTCCACAATACCCTATATCTTGGACACCCCTTTTGTTGTAAGTTGGACACCCCTTTCGTTGTAAGTTGGACAGGTTCATGCACTTAACTTCGATGCTTTTCAGGGAAACTTTTTCAGTTACATATTTTGTTATTTTGAGTTTCTGACTGATGAATGCCTCGTCTCTGGAGGATTATCTTATGTACATTGAACCCATCATTGAAATGCATTGCAAGTGTTTAGCAATTCTTTTGCTCAACCCTTAACTGGACACAGTTTTAACTCCATCAGTACTGTGTTGGTGGAATTAACTTTAGAAAATGTTATTGAGGCTGGGGTGTAATGTGCAGTGCATGGGAGTGGGCTTCAAAAGATTATTATTAATACTATTGTCATTAATTCTTAATTAAAGTAAATAAATAGATTATATTGTCATTAGACCACAATCTGATTTTTCTATTTCCCTCAACTTGGACACACCTGTAAGTTGGACACATTTTCGTGGAACCCCAAGTGTCCAACTTAGAGAGGTTTCACTGTATTAATATTTCATTTTATAGACGTCTTGTGACTATTCGGGATTCACTTGAAATTGTCAACAGGTGGCACGCTCAACGCTTAGAACTTGTCATGCTAAAATGTCTTACGACTAATCGTATTATCATCAGTATAATATTGAATTGAAAGCCTTCAGATTTTTAAAATACGACCTTTAGCCATGTGAGACCGTGTAGTTTTTTTTAGGTAATTCCCAGCGTTTCGGAGGAACATACTTCCTCCAGATTGAACCCTGCATGTTCCTCCGAAACGTCGGCAATTATTCTGCACTAAGAATACGGCTTTTCTTTGTCACGTTTCTTTGCCCAGACCTGACCTGACTCTGTTAATAAGTTCACGGATGCTTGTTTCGCTTGGAACTGTAATCCCAGGAAATTAATGACGAAATTTCCCCCCCCCCCGACACCTTCAAGGTCAATTACGTACATCGGACGATACCTACCCTAAGAGTGCTTGAAACGAAAATAGTTTCAACATTGAGCCTCCTTCCTATTCGTTCTCTGCCTTCATTTTCATTATTACATTTTACGCAGTAGAGGCCCTACGACGGGCCGATCCCTCATCCAAGGAGTCCTACAGAATGTCTATAGAACAAGCCAACGAAAAAGTTCTCAGGCACTTGAAGACCGGGTCGTTCCCAGTATCCCCAGTATCGATTTGTCAATCAGAAATAACCATCTGTTTCAAAGACTTTTGGCTCTTTCCATATCAAAGAAACACCCGAACGCCGTCAGACGAGATCCATTTATCCAGACTGTCATATGTCTTAAGATCTTATTAATTGTCACTTGGCCCGTCACGACCCCCCAACACTCAGCCCAAATTAATTTATCATTTTTCTTGACGGAAGGAGTAAAATTTTCGCCATTCGGGTTCAAAAGTAAACCGTTTGTAATGTTTGTAGACCGTTAACATAAACTTGGGCGTGAACAAAAGAATTGACAGTGGAACCACGGTTCCCTAGTTAACGTTGAATAACGTTTAACTGTATAAGGTATATTTGTACCGAGATAAAATTTTAATGTAGACCTTTGCGTCTTATCTATACGTGACGTCATCCTCCGACAGCTTATCTGTGTGTTGCGTCCATACTCGCTCTAGAATCGTTCTTTGTTACCAAATAATTGGCCAAAACTCCTAAACCGTAAGAGTTAGCAGAAATCTGTTTGCAAATTTGAAAAGCTCGTGTTTATTTACGTATTTCAGTCGCAATTTGTCCGATCTAACTCTCACGCTTTAGACGTGGCGAGCGGTTGAAGTTAAGAAACGAGGGTGTAGTTATTACGTGTTTTGGGTAATTATTTCGACAGTTTAGAGAATAAAGGAAACATCACGTAGAAAAAGCCCTGTATTTAAACTTTAATTTACATTTAGGTTTATATTCTCTATCTTACGTAGGTCTCGAGTTCTTGGCGTTTGAAGACGTTACACACCAGCGTTAAAGTTTCCGTCGAGTGCACCGTGATTTTATAAACGTTATTCAACGTTAAAATATCAACATTTATAAATCACTTGCAAAAGCGAGAAAAATACGGATAAGACACACGAGGTTCAATGAGCTAAACCAAATGTGTTACAGAGATGTTAACTTCGAGGTATAATTTGTGGGACAAATCTGAACAAGAGTGGACAGGTCCTGAAAATGGACATGTAGATCGGCGACGGGGGTGGGGGGAGGTGACTTAAGCACACGGCTGTTCCATTCTGTTGCAGTCTGAATCCTGAATCATCTAAATAAAATTTGCACTCAAGAAACAATACACGCATCACGTAAAACTTATTTGTTTTATTTCAAATCTAAAACTTCTTGACGATGGTGAAGAGTCAATTGAATAAAAATTTCATTGGATATTATCCATCGTCTAGTAAATATAAAACGTAAAACGACGTTTCGGAGATAGGGATTAGCTTTATCTAGTGGGCCCAACTGTGTAAGAACCTGAAGACGGAGTTAGAGTCCCATCTCCGAAACGTCGTCTTACGTTTTATATTTACTAGACGATGGATAATATCCAAGGAAAAAGTCCGGAGATAGGGATTAGCTCTATCTAGTGGGCCCAACCGTGTAGGAACCTGAAGACGGAGATAGAGTCCCATCTCCGAAACGTCGTTTTACGTTCTATATTTACTAGACCATTGGACGTTATACGTTTATAAAGATTCCAGTTCGAAGTTACGGAAATATTTATCTGAGAAATGACTTGTGTTCAACTTCTCTGAAATGTCACGTAAACTCGTAAATACGTAAAGTTTCGGAGAAACGTACTGTTTCCATCTTCAGGGATAAGAAGATGAATACAGTCACTTCATTTTCACATCCAGAATGAGATTGGTAGGGCATGTAGTTCGCATTGGATAGAAGAGGTTTTGATGAACAAATCAGAAGGATATAGGCCACTGGGAAGATCTAGACGTAGGTGAGAGGATAATATTAAAATTAATCTTTGAGAAATAGGATGGGGTGCTATGGACTGGATTAATCTGGCTCAGGGTAGAGAACAATGTCGGGTTCCATAAAATGTTGGGAATTTCTTCAGTGGCTGAGCGACTGTTAGCTTTTCAGGAAGGACTCGGCTTCATGGAGTTAGTTAATGTATTTTGTTTAATTCTCTGGAGAAAAGTCATTGAGGAGTTAATTGTAGATAAACCAGTCAGACGATTTACAACTTTTAAAGTAATCCCATTTAAGTTTACCCGATTAAGATCCATCAGAGCCTGCTCACATCATCTTCTGTTAAGATAAGATATTTGGAGAACAGAAAATTTGACGACATTTCTTATGATCTGCTTCGACACTTTTATGTAAATCTTCACGTCTTTATATCGACGAGAGACCGAAACACTTTCAGCGATACAGAATTTAACAAAATTTAATCCGTACCTCTCCTTCCGAACGCCCACACTTGCAGAATCTCTTATTGCCTGCCTTTGAAACGATTATAAGAGTTATTTTGTTTTCTCCTCGTCAGCTTCGAGGCGTCTGAAACAGCTGTTATGTCTTCGTCCAGAAAATTAAAATCATAACCACGTGATATGTCCCCTTTAATTTCCGTCATTTCTGAGACTATTGCATTCTTCCGATGACGTGTTCTGAAGACAAAATTATAAAATCATCGGTGATACAGTATTTTGTGGCTTTAGGTCGTCCTAAATAAAAATTCCATCGCCCACACGGTCTGTACTTCAGTGATTTTCAACATCACTTAAATAACCTTTCTGTGATTATGCATCACCGATCTTGAAGAATAATTTTCTCAACAAGATGGCTGTCTTGTGGTTATAGTCTGGTAGAAGATAAATCGTCGCCCTGATGATGGTGGTATCAAGAATCTCTGAAACGTTGGTATACTTCTACTAGACTACACCCACAAGACAGCTATATTTGTATTTAAAATTATAAATATTTTCTCCAGTGTTAGACGAATCCAGTATATTTCATCAGTATTTAGTGTTTCTGCGTCGAAATTGTTCCTTATGATTCCCTGTAATCACGAGTAATTAACCACTACAGGTAATTGATTATGGGTGTATACACATTTTGCAAAATTTTGATTGCTTGATGATTTAAAGTCAAAGTTCTCACACAAGGAGATCAGATTAAGATGAATAACACGAAAAAACATTTATCGTCTTCAAGAAATGAATATCAGGATCTCACAAAGACCAATTAAACTTATTTATGTAACGCACTGCTCATGTGGTTTTTGTAAACTCTGCTTTTCGTGTGACATGAATTAAGTGGGCTTCGTTTTTACGCTGATTTCAATGTAAGAGAGTCAAAGTGACATTCTTTATCCCGCCTCCGTCACGAATGATCTCCCGAAATTTCGTCTGCGTAGGTACACACAGATTCGTGACAAATATGAGGAATTTGTCGAAAAATAAATAACCCCCTTCTGCTTCGCAGTTCAAATTTGCGAACCAAGAGTTTGTCTGCCTAAAGCCCCACGTGTTTGCAAGGCGTGTTTCACGATTAGTTAATTATCAGAAATTGGCGCTGTTTCAGAAAATTAACGTATTGGAAGAATTAATTTACGAGAGATTTGAAAAAATTGATAGGTTTAAACATGTTTGTTGTTATTTGGCTTTGAAAATATTATTACTCCGTCATGAAACCACGCCATCCGGCTGATAAATGGCCTCTTGTCGTGTGTCATTCTGGAACATGCTCCATTTTTCCGAATGAAAATTATGATTATACGGTTGAAAGAAAAATGGGTACATAATTTTGATGTGAAAATCGTTTTGAGACTGAGATGCAAGGATATTATTAAAATGTGTCTTGGGTTTACACTAGACTTAGCGTTGACTAGGATTTCTTTTAGTAATATCCACCACTGCTGTTAAATTTATTTTTGGTTCAAAGTTAAAATTTGAGTTCAGTGGCGTTGTACTAAAATTCTTTTACATTATCGGGTAGTTATATTTCTTACGATTCTAATGTAAGTCTCAGTTTAATATTTTGTCCCGATGTGGCTGAATGTCGCATGTGAGAAACCGCTCAAATCATTTGAAACTCTGATTGCTAGCCCGCGTTCTATCATTTCCATACATACATATTCCTATCTCTTGTAGGCCATACGAGAGAGTTATTTTGAGTTAAACATATCGAGATGAAAGACATGACGGGAAGATTTCCAATCTTTTTAGATCCATGAAATTATAGTAATTCATGCGAATGAGAAATTATCCTCTCCTTTATCCGCGTACTGTAATTACTGGATATGTACGGGATACGCTAATGTATGCATAATTTTACATATTTTACATAAATATATTACTTTTTGTTCAGAATCTAATGGAGTTTGTGTTCGTTACATGGGGGTTTAGTTTTCGGAATACATTAGGGTCGATAATTTGGATATGGATGAGGGAGGTGGTTCTCCATTTTGAATTTAAGCAGGGCGAAGTGGGATTTGAGCTAAAGTTTGGTTTTAAATAAAGCGGCTTCTGTGACGTCTGGAACCGATGATGCAGATATTTTTTAAGTTAGCAGTTTTATTATAATTTTACAACGCAAATGTCACATACGATCCTACATGGATATTCACCAATCACATATCTATTTACATGCAGTATTAAAATGAGGTCTTACCATCTACGAATCGCTGTATTTTAATTTGTTTCAGATTCAAGGTCACTGTTAGATATAGCCCTAAATACAGATTCTAAATTATATACAGCCACAGATCTACCACAGATATAGATTATAAATTATATACAGCCACAGATCTACCAATAGACGAACAGCGAAGCTCTGCAGACCAAAGCTATTGGTCATTTTCTCTTAAGAAAATCTCTTACCGCTCGAGGTATCTGCCAGGAGCGTCAGCCATCTTATGAGATAAAGCAGACACCAAATTGTAAACTTTTTCTGAAAACTCGATCACGAAATCATAACAACCTGAAATGGAAAAAGGGCAACGTGTCCCACAAATCCATTATTTTTCGCTCACTTTAGGCTGAAGTTTCTTTCAAGAACGAAAATGTGAGACGGTTCGATGCCTTGAATAGATTTTATATCTTATTTCCAGTAATTTTAAAAAGAAAACAGTGTAACTAAATACGTAGGATTTTATTGTCAGGTTTAAGAAGAAATTCTGCTGAATGATTTGAATCAAGTAAAGATTAAATGAAACACAAATTTTGTATTTTGCTTTGCGATCTTGCATAATTGTTACATCTTCTTATACGGGAGGTACCAGGTTCAAATCTCACCCTGGCTGTCCTGACTCAGGTCTTAAGTTTTCTTCAGTCGTTTAAAAAAATACGTATTAAATTTTGAAATTGGTTATGACGGGTTCCTTTCTTATAATTTCCTAAAATTTCACTGTTTATGACTGGGCAATTGTACGTGTCGTTAATAAACTATATAATACACAAACCGACGTTTCGGAGGAACATAGCGCATCCAGCCACATACGTGATGCGATTTCAAGGTCACCGATGTTTGAACCGTACCTTCCAGCCTCAGGCTGTCTTTCTGTTTTATTATTTTTATTTATAGTTGCTGTTAGTGGAATATCCTCGTGAAATCATTTATAATTTTTAGACTCTGTACAGGAAGGAACCAATTCCATTGGCAGATAGTTTTTTAATAAGCCAAATATTTCTTATGAAATGCAATTGGATAAATCAAAGCTGAATTAATAATTCTACACCCGTAATGCAGTGGAAATTAAACATTTATAACAAAGACATTAAAGCCGACAAAATTTAATTCTACACTGCATATGACGGACACATTAACTTTGTTAGTGTTTCATTTGTCTTCAGACGTGAGTTCATAGCAGTTATTTATGAAATTAACTGAGTTAATTTTCAAATGGGTTAATTTAGGTTAATTGCCGTGGTAATTATTTTGTTTGGTAAAGGAATTGACCTTTTAAAAGACCACTAATTCTACTCACGTGCTATATTGATTTATATTTACCATGTTTATGAGTCGAAGATTAAAAAGTTTTGTATGTAAGTTGACATATTTAAGATCATCTTCTTCTGGGTTCTGACGGTGTGGAAAGTCGAGGGTAGATATTAAATCGATATTCTGTCAACATAACTAATACATTATATTACATACGATTAAACAAAGATTATTAAAACTCTAAAGAAATATTTCGGCGTGTTGAATCATTAGGTGCTAGTGGATCTGATAAACATTAGTGCTATAAGACAAGTCAAATGGGATGGTATGGATCCATATTTGTTTTTATAATTCGTAAAATTTAAAATGTTGAAAATACTTTAAATGTTTTAATATTTATAAAATTTTGAGATTAAAAACGATAATGAAATTTGGCAAAATTTGGCATAGGTACTACTGGAGATGCATAAGCTGATCTATAGATCTAGATGTTGTTGGAATGTGAGACGCTTAAGTACTTGAATATCTTTTTGAGGAAGGTAGTGAACTTTGACGCGAAATTTGAAGTGTGTGAACATGCCAACTGGATAAATATTGATAGACCGGAGCGGGAATTTCCCACGGGGAGCTGTGTCTTGAACAGATGACTTTCAGTAACCTAGGTAAGTACCAGTGTTTCGCAGAAACATATTGCCTCCATCTTCATGGCTGAAAACGAATGAGATGGAAGTCGTCGCTTTGCATGCTGTTCACTTATGGAGAGACTGAGGAAAAGCGTTGAATCTTACCAGGATACACAGGCAGAGAGCCAAGATTATAACCCCAGCTCAAGAATGAGAATCATGTCCTTGGTCACAGTCCCGGGGCATCCGAAGCAGAACTCCGTGCTGTTTTATTCTTTAGAAACACGTTGCCGGGAATTAGCAATTGCCAGCGTCGCTGTCATGTTACGACAAAGAGGATCGAACGGTCGCTTAATTAACTTATCGATTTATATCTCGGCGTGGCTTATCAGACTTGCTTTCATTAACAGATCCGTCGGAATTAGAGGCGCGTACACACACGTACGGCTTTGCGCATGTCCAGCCTTTGGCGTCGGAAAATGCGAGCCAGTCCATTGGATATTACCATTTTAAATTGAGTTATTTTGTAGTCTAAACTGACAACGTCCGGCTGTACCTCTGGGAAGCTTAAAAGGGTTCGATCAAATATTTAAATTATGGGAAATTTCTTCAGCAAACAACGGGAAATATTTGTCCTACATAATACCGAACTGTACGATGGGATTTTAAGATATTGGGTTTGATTTCGAGATACTCTAAATTGACAGTTTGTTTCCTCGAAGTTACATGAAATTCGTATCGACAGAGTTGCCCCCAAAAGAGCGACTTTATACAGTTAAGAGCTTATTTATCTTGTTTGTTGTATTTTATCGAGACATGGTAATTATCATTGTTAATTAACATGAGCTACATTTTCTCCCAAAACTAAGCTCCACGTGTTCTGGATATGGAGATTAAATTTATGTCCGTCTGACACACCAGTCGCTGTTACACCCCATGATATTTTTTCCAAGGGTAGATCTCGCATTTTGCGTCAGTGGCGTGAGTATTCCAGCCATTTTGGATATCCTTGTGTCACCCTGTAGTAACGAGTTACATGGTAAGGAACGTCAACTACCTGAGACTTTCGTGTTTTTTCCCAGAGCCTCCTACTATAATAAATATAATATAATATAATATAATAGGACCATGACCTGTTATTTCCTTTTGACTCACACGTATCTAACCTCTACAGTTGATACAGCGGTGAAATGCCAACGTTGATGAGAGACGGCATATCCTTTTCTCTAAACCACGTAACTCCTAGAGAAGTGGAGATTATATTCCCACTTAACATAACACAGAGTATTGTCTATTGTCTCATAAAATTACTAACAAAAATATTTTTTTTTAAAAAATGACTAAAAGTCTGTGTCCGGTAAATGTTTATAATCACTTAATAACCTTTCAGCATAAAAGTTGTTTCATTCTCCCTTGTATTTTAACGTATTCAGTTGATTATCGTAGAATGGGCTGAACATGTAGCATGCATTAGACCAGTGGTGTTCAAGCTTTTTTGTTCGCGTACCCCCCAGATATAATTTATCTTCAACTTTGTACCCCCAAAGTTGTTGGTGTATAATTCAAGTTATACATAGTATATAATCTACATCTAAAATAAATTAATTAAATTACATTACTGATTATTCAGTGTTTATCATAAACAATATTTTTTTTCCTAAATTTCACTTACCCCCTAAGATGTCCCACGGTGGTCTAGCGGTCAGAACACTAGCCTTGTAAGCCTGGGGTCCCGGGTTCAATTCCCGGTGGTGCTCAAATTTATAACTTGTGTTGGGCAAGGCCGTGGTCTAAGCATCACGGAGTTTTCCAAATCCTCAGCAACTGACTTCATAATCGCCTTGTCATATCGTATTTTCGTATTTCATAGACCGTCTTTATGTACTCTAAAATTAATGGCTGAATTATAGAATGTATTTCGCGGCAACGAAGGTACCGATGTTGATATTCCGGTTTGTCACGCTGTGTGAACGTGCATGTACGTACCACCGTTTCGGAAGAACATACCGCCTCCGTCTTCAGCTGACGTATGTGGACACAGTATAAATATAAACAACAAATACGAACAATTGTACTTTATTTCTGTCCATACAACACAGACTTTCACTTATATTAGGTACTTATTACTTCGTACCACTTCTGGATCATCTGCCAAGAACGTATATGAACAGGTCCCAGTCCGAGAAGAGAAAAGGATGGAAGGATCCTGTTCATATGGACCTGTCGTCAGACAGAACACTACAAATAAAAATAAACTAAGATGTCTTCGCGTACCCCCGGGGGCACGCGTACCCCATGTTGAATACAAATGCAATACAGAACTAAGGGAACGAAAATAGTTCATGGCATACTTTATGAAGACTTAGACAGGGTTGTAAGCGTTACGTATAAAAATTCTTTGGGCAAATCGTTTGATAAAATTTGGCTACGTTTGTCAAAGCTGTTTTTTATCACTGATGGTGAATTTAATTGAGGGGGGGGGTTATTTAAGGGCTACTCTGTACGTTACTTACGTCGGTTCAGATATTCACAGGGAACATGCAGATATCAGACCGTTGCCTTAAAATGTTTACGTAACTATGAAGTCTGAAGAAATGAACTCTGTTTTGGAGTACACATATATTTATAATGAGTTGTTAATTTATTTTTTTTCTCATACACAAATCCGCGTGATGTTTGATAGATCTGTGGTACATTTTTCCTTGTGCAGACCAAGTTAAATTTTCCTCTCAGGTCTTGTTTCTCGAGGAGACGTTCAGTGCTGTCATGCGGATGGTAGAACAGAACGTCTGCGAAATGCTTCCATCGAAATGGAACCAAACGAACTTCACAAAAAGTAATTCTCGTGTACTTTTTTAAAAAAAATATTAACATTATATCTCAGACAAGAAATGTGGCAACCATCAGCGTTGAAGTATAAATTTCGGTCTGATCACCGCCAGGTCACATTTTAATGAAAAATCGCCTTGTTTTTTATCTTGGTGTGGCTTCGAGCTTTCATAGGTTTATGAGAGTTTTACGTTTACATTTTTAATTTTAGAGTAAAAAAAAAAATTCTATGTAGTTAATCCACAATAAGCGTCCGAATGGAAATTTGATCCTGAGGTTCGCTGGCTCGTCAGTGTTGCCAAAATATTGCCGCGAGCTCAAACTTGTCACCGTGATAATCACGTAAACACCATTAGACGCTCGAATCTACGCACAATACGCGTAACTGGCCGACTAAACCACAAGCTGACCGTCGTGTGCCTCCTGGAGTTCTCTGGCGGATGTTTGCATAGCATTTCGAGCAGACAATTAATTCTCTATACAAACATTGCCCCCCCCCCCGGTCTAATTTTGGTGTGCTACGTTCAAACTGCGGTAACACGGATTGTTCTAGTCTTTAGTTATTTAACGACGTTGTATCATCTTCTTAGGTTATGCCTGCGTACTGATGTGGAATATGTCCAAAAACATTTTCGTGTTGATGTTGCATTTACAAGTTTCGTGCTCCGTCAAAAGGTCTTACGCCAATACAAATTACGTCTGATTTTAAACTCTGCTTGGTAAATAAATGAATATCTTACGTGGGGATATCGAGTAAGGTTTTAACTGAGTTGTCTGAAACATAAATATACAAATAATTTTAATATTCGAAACTTCATAGGCGATGCGTTTGAAGTGTTAAGTTAAATAAATGAAAAATAATTTTACGAGATGGTTATTATAACATTTAGAAAAATTTATAATCTTAAAACTTTGCATACGGTGTAGTGTATTGACATATAAAAATAATCATACAAACTGTTTACAGTATAAATGACACTAGTGTCATTTATACTGTAAACAGTTTGTTTGTACGCTTATTATAATTTAAACCTTCGTAAAATATTTCTTTAGGCAGAGATTAACTGAACGTTGTCATGACTGAAGGTAGGAGTTGGTCACAAGTAGACAGTAGAAAATTTGTCACCGATTTCCGGTCCAGCACTTCCAAAAGACGAGGTTAATTTAGAAGGGGACATTTGATGGAGGAAAGATTCATCGAGGTTTATTACAGAAATGTATAAAGAAAATTTGACTGGCTAATTGTTGTATTAGTTAAGTTTCTATGTTGTGTAACGCGTAAAGAATCGAATCGTGGAATTCTGATTTATATGAAAAAAATTTTGAATTCTGGAAAATTTGTGAAATACCTACACAGATAAAAAAATGCCTACTTGAAAATTTTCCTTGCCCATTATATTAGGCTTGAACTTCAGATCAGGAACTCGAAAATGGACCAAGGTAGCCATTTGTAGACTAAAGCTACCAGGAATAGGATTGGTAAAGAATGTAGAAAGAAACACATAAACTACAGATAAGGAATGAGAACGCTCAAAAAAGTATTTAGAGCCAATCACTCTGGGAATAAAGCTAATACATAAATGAATAAATTGTTATGAAAACATTTTAAGGATGATAGAACAGACGATGCTAAAGATGGTTCTGAACATGAAAATGAAGGGGAAACACAATGGAGGACGAACAGCTGTGGAAAGACAAAGATAAATGAAGAGGCTTGGTTATCAGACGACCCACCTGAAGTCTGAACGTCTTAAGGGACAAGGATCAGAGGTTTCTATCTTTTGCCTGCAAAGAGGAAATGTCCCAGTCAGGATAAGTTGTGTCCTCATGTAGTTACGAACCCAGAACCTCACATATGTAGAAGAGGACCGGTGTAAAAGCTCGATGATCACAAAATTTATTTTTTAAGGTGTCCAGAAATATATGAGGATTGTGGCCTGGTTTTAAGCTCACTTCCAAGTGGACAGACGAATAACACGAAAATGAATGCGTAATTAATACATTTTTAAAGAATGTTTTTAGGATATTCGTGGTGGTTACTACGGATATCGTGGCACGTTTAACTTTGATTAACGATCAAAGATGGTGTTTGTGCGTACTACGAAGGCTGAGAACTTCTCATTCGTCTAGAATTTTGACGATTTGCTATCGGTCAGTCAATTTCCAGTTAACGGTTTGTTCCGCCATTATTAGATTCAGATTAAAATGTTAATACATCTCGCTTCACTTGAAATAATAGCTGTTGTGTGGTCAGTATACGAGGTGCGATCGGAAAGTTTCAAGACTGCGCCTATAAAAACCCGTACACTTATCTCAGGTATTAAATTCATCCATCATCCTCGAAGTAGTTCCCCTGGGAGTGAACACAACGATCCCAGCGCCGCTGCCAAGCCTGGAAGCATCCCTGGAAATCTTTCTTTGTCAGCCTGTCAAGCACCATCTGCGATTCTCCCTGAATCTCTTCTATCGTCTCAAATCTCCTTCCCTTTAGCTGAATTGTCATCTGTGGGAAGAGGAAGAAGTCACACGG
>NW_019059803.1:302506-325532 GCF_000696155.1 Zootermopsis nevadensis
GGTGTTTAACGGTGGGATGATTACGAAAGTCTGGTTGAAAATAAGTGGGATATGTCTTGCTTTCTTTCAAATACCGACCGAGTTTTATGTCTGGACGGACTGACGAATCAGAATATCCCACTTTGTGGGCTTGGATTCTGCCGTGGTGACTGCAGTTTTTGAATCTCTGTCCTTTTAGTTTTGTTAGACGTTTCGGCACCTCCATTTTGTGGTTTTGTAAACGAAATCACCGCAGTCCAGTGTCGTGTACCCAAATACTCTAATGTCTAATGTCATTAAAAGCACTTCCTCGTAATTATAATTAAATATAACGCGTATCTATGAATTTTAATGCTATTAATAAGTCTTTTAATGTTAATCGTACGTGGATGGCCCATTTGACTTTTTCGCTTTAGAGGCGTGGGTCGAAAACTCTCAGGTTTGAAGGTTGTGCCGTGTAGCGAATTGTCTGAAACAAAAGAAGACTGGCTCTCTGTTTGCGTATGGGCGTCACGTGACGTGAGGACCTTGAGTTGAAAGTGGAGAGGTTCATTATGTTGCTGACAGAGGGGACTGCCCACAGGTAAATGTTGTGGGAGCTTTGGACAGGCGACAGGGCTCAGGTTGCAACTGGAAATATCCTGGCAGGTGTTTGTGTACAACTTTGTTCTAGAAAGGCGGGCGGACCTGCATTTCTAGAACGTTTCTGTCTTAAAATGCCTCTCAAGGCCACGTGAGTGCGTGCTTATCTGAAGTCTGCTTTCGCTCGTAAGTCACTCTTGTCCTCACGCCAGTGACAGGTTTGAAGTTTAGAGATCGCAATGCATCAGTCAGCTGTTTACAATCGAATGGTTCTACCGGATATGAGTGGCAGTATTATCGAAAACTGCGCGTTTAGGACACGAGCATTTGCAAGAGAATTGATTGTATTTTAAAAACCTCTGTTCGAAGCTCTTTATGTCTCCTTTCTAGCGTGTTTTATATCGTATGCACAGTAATCGACACAGTGATACATAATTGAAAACGTTGTTTTATCTGTTGTCTTTGAAACGAAACTGTACGTGAGATATGTTGCAGTTACTATGGTCATTAAACATGAAGTATAGCTTTCACTCTTCTCGGTTGCCATGTTAGTACACTCCACCAGAAGAAGATTCAATGTATGTGTTATCTGGTAAACTTCTTTTTACTAAAGTTACATACTTACTGCTATAATTTTGTGAGGAATTCCGTCGGGTGAGGGGTGAGGAAATTGGTAGGAGTGCGCATGCTCAATGTAAGTCACGTAGCCCCGTGGCGACATCTGTTAACGAAGTTTGTAAGCCGAGTAATAGAAGCAAAGCTGCTTAAGTCACATTCCTTTACGTGGTGAAATCCGAAACAGAAGGAGACACGAGTATAATTTAGCAGTTGTATGTATTATTTTCGAACAATTAAGGAGAATCACCTGAAGATGGCTAATTAAGGTAGAAACATGTAGTGGATTCTTGATAAACATTGAAGTTATATTGAGAATTTGTTTGTCTAGACGGACTGTCAATACGTAAGAGGCTGAATTTTCTATAAACGCCGTTTGAAAATATAAGACGTTCAATGGAGTTCAAATTTTTATCTTGAACGAAAAATGGTCACGTTTGGCTTTAAGCGAGATTTTGATTTACCTTGAGTTATACATTGTCTACGCACTAGACACGTGTTTACAGGACCGTTTTGTAACTTGACTTCATTTTTCGGAAAACTTTGTGTCTCTAAAGGCTGTTCTAGAACTAGAAGTTTCTTTTTATTTCTCTAGAGAGAAAGGTTCCTTCATACGCCTGTTCAATTCTATTTTCGCCTTTTTTTTATCCAAATATATTGGCAGCGAGGAACTTACAGAAGACGTAGAAACAAAACACTGCTGTGTTCCGTCCTTTTTATTTTTATTTTTCGTATCTTAACTTTCCGTTGAACAGACGGTAGCGAAAATGATGTATGTAAATGTACACTCAACGACAAAACATTAGTCACTTTCATGACCTAGCTGTAATGTTTCATGCCAATGAAATTCTTAGTTTTCGAAGAATTTTTTTCGGAACAATTTAAGATCATTCTGATCTGAGTTTTTCTGTACAAGATCCGTGATATTATAATCTATTATTATTTACTTACATTTCCTTGTGTCTTAAGTTACGTTAACCGTGATTTTTTATTAAACGGAGTTTATGAGTACTTCGTTTTAACACTTAATAATCATTAACCTGTTCGCTTAATCTAGAATCTCAGTCTAGAATAAACCAATTTTGGTCGATACATTTACATAAAGAACCTTGAATGTAAATTTTCCCTCAGACGAAATTGGATGATGCTACGTTGATAATATCTCCATGGCATTGCTTTTCCTTTGGATAAAAATGACTGGTTTTTTTTCATCTTTTGTAAACCTCGATTGTAATAGCTTTCATTCCTACAGATTCGCTCTTAACACATTAATCTTCATGAATTATAATTTTATATCCGATAACTCTAAACTATTTCTTTATATTGTACTCCAAAAATGCATTTAGGACCCCAGGAATTTATTTATCTACAAAGTACTTATTAATATTCTATTTGATTAAGGCAAGAGTTTCGTGATATGTGACTTAAAAGTAATGATCTATTATAGGAATCTCGAAGAAAAACACACTTTGTATAAGAATGAAAATTTTAATAATTTAGAATATCTTTTTGATGGCAAACAGAGAGTTATTACTCTGTTTCAGTGATAGATTTAGGATCTCGTGTCTCTCTTTCGCTCCGGTTGAAATGTAAATTATTATAACGTTATTGAAATAGGCACAAGTTTCGATATTTGATGTCTGATGCATGTATCGATTGTTCCTACACGCACAAAGTTTGAATTTCGACCTTACAGGGTTTGCACTGTCACGTACCAAGAAGTTTACACTTACGATCTGAAAACAACGAAACGAACTAAGTCGATCTTATAAAAAAATTCAACAAATCGTAGAATTTTATATGTTATTTGATTTTTCAGAAATCTTAGAATTTTTCGATCGCAATTGGACTAAATTTATGGCTGTGTGGGGTGCTGATTCGATACGACGAATTTCCCGACCAAATATTTAGTATGTTTCACTCTTTTTTTTTTTTTTTGGAGTTTTTCGAAATAATTTGTCTGAAAATGTCTCGCAACTGCGATTACTTTATGAGATGTCTTATCTATAACTTGTGTTGACTGAAAATAAGTTTTACTGTGGTTAATATTAATTATTTTTTGTGTATAATATAGTATATATTTCTTAATCCTTTACCTTTATCATGAACTTTCTCTGTTAGAATATCGTATGACTTTCGTGCATATCCAACATCATGTGTCATTGGTAGAAATTCTTTACGATTCCACCTTTCTTGAAAGTTAGATGGAACAAATACTACAAATGTACCTTTTTTCGTTTGTTTCAGGTAAGGGAACCTAAGCGACTGTTTTCCTCAACAGCATTCAGCAGTTGATGTTTGTAATCGAGACGCAGTGTTCTCTTTGAGGTACGGACCGCAATTTTTTTTCAATATAAATTAGACGAGCTTTTGGCATTGATAGGACAATTAATTTAAAGAGTAATTGATGGGCTGAGTATGTAGCAAGAATGACAGACCATTAATTTTATAGTGCTCATAATAAATTAATATGTTAGCAGATATAACAGTAGAATCATGTTAAGAACTTAGATGTACGTTTAAGGATAATATTAAAACGCGCGTTGTATTATTAACGTGGTTAATATGCGTTTAAGCACAGATAATCCGAAAATATTTGTAGTATATTCGTCGAAATGTTTAATTTAGAGTCTTTGAACAAAATGGACTCATGAATGAACGAGATTTCTCTGTTATCAACGTTCGACAGCTTTGGTTTTGTTTATTCCTTGTAATGCTGTGAAGTATAGTGAGTTATATTGGCACAATATTTTTTAAAGACACGGCTTCAAAGTGACGTAAAATTTGCGTTATTAACGTCAGTTCGAGCTTGGAGTTTCGGAACAAACGTGAACTGATCAAAGTTTTGACAGCGTTTCATTAATACAAGATCTTGTTTGTGTTTGATGATGGCTTTGTCGTTTTGTGAGTAATTCGTAATCCTCTGAGGAAGACCCAAACAAACCTTTAGGCGTTTTGCTTCTGAGAATCGCATTTTAAGCGATTCATCGGAATTTCTTCAAAGAGAAAGCCATTATGAAGAGTCTTGTCGTCTCTTGCGTAGAGCCCCGAGCGTGATAAAATATTTATTTATGTAGCAGTGCGACTTAAGACCCAGTTGTTGTTTAGTTGTTAAGATAAGCGTACAGAAATAAATAAAATAGGCTCTGATACGAAGTCAAGCAGGTTGCCTGAAGCGTTGGCGATTCTGACTTATGTTTGAGAGGTCCCAGTTTGAATCTCGATGGAACAGCATGCTGTCCTTAGTGAGTCTTCAGTCACGTCAGGCTAATGACTGGACAGTATTTCTTACAATTCATGACAATTACGAGGTGCGATCGGAAAGTTTCAAGACTGCGCCTATAAAAACACGTACACTTATCTCAGGTATTAAGTTCATCCATCACCCTCGAAATAGTTCCCCTGGGAGTGAACACAACGAGCCCAGCGCCGCTGCCAAGCCTGGAAGCATCCCTGGAAATCTTTCTTTGTCAGCCTGTCAAGCACCATCTGCGATTCTGCCTGAATCTCTTCTATCGTCTCAAATCTCCATCCCTTTAGCTGAATTTTCATCTTTGAGAAGAGGAAACCTTAGAAAGGAAGTTGGGGTCGGTTCTTGCAAGATCTTTGAGCTCCTGACAAACGAGAAGTCGATTCTGCTTCTGGTCCTCAGACAGGAGCCTTGGCACAAACTTGGCCGAGATGCGTCGCATGTGGAGTTCTTCCTTTAGAATCAGCTATTGACACAGTCTTGAAACTTTCCGATCGCACCTCGTATTGAACAAGACAACGAACCTTCTACTTAAATATAACACAGTTCATCTTTTTGACTGCCTGAAGTGAGATTTGATCTACTGCTTCGTACCAAGTTCAAATATGAAATATGTTAGTATCTTGCTGAAAGATCTTTTCGCGATGGGCTCAGACATTCTTATGCAGGGCGAAGGCCGAGGTTAGAAGTTCGATTTCTCCCCTACATCGTCTCTAGTGCTTTCACTTTATCCACAGCATCCATATTGCCAAAGCCCTATTCCAGTCTGATGTTTCATCTAACTCGGTCTAACATGAAAACAAAACACTTACGCCTATAGTCCTGTCAGTTCTTTCAATTTCCCTTCTATTACTACAAAAAGGTGTTTGTGTGTAACATTTGTACGGATACAGGATGGTCCACACTGGAACGGCTTTTAAAACGTCTTACAAAAGACGGATTTTCTTGGTTCTTGAATTCTTTTAATTTATTGATAATAGAATCAGCTTTAGACAGCATGGACGTTATGACAGACTGCGGAAAATTATGGTAATATAAATAATAATTTCATTGGTTTACATGCTTACTATATAACATCCGGCCGAAGGTTCAAAAGTTTTCAAGGTCATTCAAAAGTAGGGTAATTTTTATGAAGGAACACGAAATGCTGTTGGTTACAAATCAATAAACCGTGTATTGTGTGATGAGTGCGAATTGCACGAGAAATGTTTTCACGGTTTGTACAGGGTGTGGGCAAATTTCTTTTGAACCCTGAATTTTGTAACAATTTACGTACCGGGGAGTTACAGTGCTCTAATACTTTGAGACGCGTAACTGAACATAAAATTTGCAGGAACCCCATCGAAAGAAAATCTCGCTGAAACGGGGAGACATTAGGCAGGATAGGAAATATGTTTAAGTTTTGTGTCACGAGAGAGTGTCGAATCACCTATCTATGTAAACAGACGGGAAATAGCTTGTTATTAATTCTTACAGTATCCTTAATATATTTTTCGTCAAAGGGGGGTCGATTTCGTACCCAATAAAAATGCGACAGTCTCGTGTACTTTATGGATATTTTTCTTTTTACGTGAAGCATGAGATTATGAACTATGTTCCATTCAGATTATCGGTACGCGTCGTAAAATGACAAGGAAAATGGCGGTGTTCATTTTGTGTAAATAGGTGTTGATGTAGCATCTTTAGACACGTCTAGTTCCGAAATTTTGCGTAAGGTAACGCTGGCGGTCTTCGGCGTCACGTGGAAGGAAGAGAATTTTACTGGCGTAGTCAGAAAGGAATTCCTTAGTAAAAATCTGCACCTTTTCATTCCTGAGGTTGAAATTCCTGTGGACGTGCTTGCCCATGTAAATTATTGATTACGGTTACTTCATATGAACCCTAAAACGAGCGTCAGTTTCTTAAAAATTGACTTCAATTGGTGAAAAGTAGAGACGTTTCGAAGGAATTTAATGTAAATCCCGATAGCAGAAACATGTTTCTTACAAGTTTGTTATTTTAACCATCAGAATATAAACATTGTCGTCCAATGGTTGGCACTCCTGCTTTTGGTTCCAGAGGTTTCGAGAAGAAATCCTTGGAATCCTCGTTGTATATCCTTTTGCAGTCCTCCCAGGAAACTGCCATGATAGTATCTCGCATTAGTCCGCAATATTATTTGAATTACGCGAATCTGAAGTTGGATATTGTTCGCTGTATAAAGTATATTTGGCGCCCTGAACGTTTATATACTTGGTTTTATTCCACTATCCTTGCACGTCATTATTTATTAAACTGACATGCCTCCCAGAACATTATTTTTTCCTTTATATCGTATTTAATCGATTTTAAGACTCCGTCGATTGTGAGAGACAACTTTTATTTATCAATAGGTTTCTGGAAAAAAAAATACGTGTATTACAATAGGAATTGTCAGTATTCAAAGACGAAACTTACTTTTATTACTGCATTCGGAAATATTCTTTGTTGCTAGATTTGTGTTATTGTCACGTGAATACCGTTGTGGATATAAACATTTTTATTTCGCGTTAATCATACATAATTTTTCGAATTGTTTCTCAGACGCCATCAAACGTAAGCCGAGCTTAGATTTAAGAAAGTTTAAAATGTGAAAAAGTGCGTCTTATAATGTATAAAATACATTTATTAAAATTTTAGTCACCAGATCTCTAAATATCACAACTTCAGTCTTTGTTACTCGATTTTCTGGTTTTGCTCAGGGCCCATTGCGTTCTCAACTATTGTCAACACTGTTAAAACCCCTCAGAACTTCCCGAGTGAAAAAAAATTAAGGTTCCGTGAATTACACTTCATGGTTTGGGTAATGCTTTAAAGCAGGGGTAGCCAACCCGCGGGCCGCATGTGGCCCGCCTTGAACATTTTTCCGGCCCGCGAGATTCATCACACTTTTACAAAATATATTTATTTTATAATGGCCAAAGTAGTGAAAACCAGTGTATTAAAAAAAATACATTATTTGTGTGTTTCGCCTCGCTCTGTCCCGGAATTTGTACAGTAATTAAACCCGAGGCATTGGTCAATTATAACAGCTATAGTACGCGACTGTAATCTTTAGAATTTGAAGTCCGTAGCGTTAAAGGCAGACGCTTTCCTCCTGACGACTCAAGTCTCAAGATTACAGTCTTACACTCTACTCCCTGGCCAGAAATCAGATGGAATTTTTCTGAATACAAATCACACATTTGTCTGTCCACATGTTTCATCTCGGTAACTCCTCGTAAGACTTAAATTAAAATCGGTGCTTCATTAAACACTAGTTGCAGTCAGGACAATTTAATTTCATGACGTGTTGGTTCGGCGAGGTAACTTCACAGATGCTGGAAAGTTCTCTCCTCATCTCAGATTGAAGATCTCTGCTTTCCAAAGATCCTGACAGTTACAACCGGTGTAAGGTGTTTCAGTGTTTTTTTTTATAAACGCGATTGTATTCATGCTAACCACGTGCGTCCAATAACGATTTCGAACATCAGATCCATCTTGTCTTTGGTCTACCAACGTTTCTGTTTCCCCCTGGTATGTTTTAACGTCGTATTTCTGATGCCATTAATCTGAAAGCTCCATCTAGAGCTGTGTATGAGCCTAAATGTTTATTAGCTTTTGGATTGAATATATATAAATATATAAAACACTTGTCCTATCTCTTTATATTTCATTCTGTTTTCGTCTATCCATGTTTCTTTAGCATGAGAAGAATCTCCAAGACCTTATTAAATTTATTTTGCCTTATACTAAAATTTTATTAGTTTCATTCATGGGGTATTTTGGTATTTTTCCATCTTGTTCAATGTTTTAGTCATTATCGTAAGTGATGTGACGTACTATGTTTTTCGTAGTGCCGGCTCATGCAGGATATATTTTTTTTTTTTAAAAGTCGATTGTTTTTTTTTTTGGGGGGGGGGATTTTCAAAGCATAGCCCGCCATCTTTATGGCAATCGAAGGTTTATTCGTGAAGTGCAATATTATTATTATCTGACAGCAATAAACTTTCGGCAAGAAAGTGATTTGAACTTTGTCCTTGTTGTTACGAAAGTGTGAATATGTTCACACGGAACTAGTGTTTGTTAATTTCAATTCGGCGTCGACAGATACGCCTAGCAGATCCCCCCATCCTTTGAAAAGGGTCGATACAAATCTGTGAATCTCTTTTACGTGACTGGTAACCACAGGAATTTTAAATCTGAGTTGGAGTTTACATATCGTTGCTTGGTTAGGGATTTCAGCCCGCAGGATGGGAAAAAGTTTCCATTATCATTAAAAATTTTCGAAGTTTCATTAATTAAAACCGGTGGAGTGGTGATGCTCAGGGCAGGGATACTCAACTGGTGTGTGAAACCGACGGAAGTACTACAATTAATAATGAAGTCTCAGAGTTGGTTTGACTGTCGTGTAGTTCCTGCTTTCGATTCCACAAGTTGTGGGTTGTCGCAAGGTTTGATGTTAGAGTAGCTTATTGAATTATTGATTACTCAGAATCTGCCTAATTTGATCACCAGTCTTCTGACGTAAAGGTCACTTAGCACGCTTATTCATTCATTTTTCATTTCACTCTCCGGCTTTGTATTTCGTTGAATGTATAATTCATTGTTTACTTATTGTCTGATGTAGTGGCTAAATGATTGATTAACTGGTCCATTGTCTGATTAAAATCGGCGATGATTGTTTGTTTGCGTGGAATATCGATTGATTAACTAATATATCGAATATTAATTGACTTATCGATATAATGACCGACGTCTTTGAATAAAATCTGATTCGTTGGCTTCAAAATGACACTTCTTGTGTTAATTTATTTATGTTGTGCATGTACGTTTACGTAAAGATACAGTTTTTGTTTAATTCTACACTTTTCCGTACGTAAAATTTTTTGGTCACGTAAAAAGTTAAAGAAAATATGTATATGGATTATCGTAAAAGTGGCGTACAGATTTGATGAATTTTTTTTTTTAAAATGGTGTTTTGTCTTTCTAAATGAAGTTCATTGCTGTGTAGAGGAAATGTACAGAATGACTAAAACATAAAATGCTAAGAAATTTGCGGTTGACCTAACCTTAACGCAGAGATTGAACCCTGAAACAGAATTTTGTGGGAATAAGCCTGCTTTGTACCACGCAGTGAGATGGTTAATATTCCGTTACTTAATTTTCATTATATTTTATCGTAAAGTTTTTTTTTTCAAGAACTGGGCTGATTATATGAAGGAGATATAAGAATCATACCGCAAAATATGATGTCGGAGAACCAATCATAAAATGTTTTGTTCTATCGTCTTCCACAATACATCCTCAGCCAACGTCGTTAAATACAATATTCTATTTTCTCAATTTAAAATTTAAAATTACTCGAGATCTGATAACGGTGATAGTGGTAACATGATATCGTTTCAAACAAGATCTATTTCTGTCGGCAAATATCGAAACATTCTCGAATCAACCAATCAGCGTTTTCCACGTGAGTAGGAACAAGATGTACTCTGGTAGATGTTTCTTCTCACTTTCCGTTTATAACGAGTCTTGGTGGCCTTCAATAGTCCTTCCTGTTGAGTGATAGACCTTCATGTCTACACGGGATGGCCGCTAACCCCTGATTTCTTGTTGGTTACGGAGGAACCTACCTGTTATGATAACGCGGCCTACGTACGTGGACCGGACGAGGATGTCCGATGGATCAGAAAGCGGTCAGGGCTCTCGGTTTTGGAAGGGGTAAGATTTCTCGTTGGTTATGGAGTAACCTACCTGTTATGATAACGCGGCCTACGTACGTGGACCGGATGACGTGTGTGTAACGCAAAGCTGAGGATGTCCGACGGATCAGAAAGCAGTCAGGGCTCTCGGTTTTGGAAAGGGTATCCTAACCATTAGCAGCAGGCTGCGTGTTGGCCAACTCCTCCAGCCGGTGTTACGAACTCTCAGCGAATGTTAATGTAGGCCACGCGAGGGTTTCACGACCTCAGAAGGCGGACGCTTCATTACAGCGCGATCTGTGATTGATGAATCGGGGAGGTCCTGGGAAAAAGCACTTCGACTCAAGTGTCTTCGGGATTTATTTTACGAAGGGTTGGAGGGAGGAGCTCACGTCTCAGTACACTCTGTTATCCTCAAGAGAGATCTCGCTACCAAAAGTTCGCAACATGTCTCAGGTAACGTTAAAGTGGGTGGTCTTCTATTCTGAAGGTCCCTGTTCGAATCTCGGCTGAGAACAGCTAACCAGACTAATTATTTTCGTAAATTTCCTTCGTTATTCCAGAGAAATGCAATATTATATCAACAGAAGGCCACGATAACTCGATTACATATCGATAACAATTTATCGATCAGCGGTCAATTTATCACCTGATGCCGCGTCATATTTTTTGTTGAATAAATCGAGAAGTACTGAAAACATTATATATATCTTGTATATTAGGATTTAGGAGTTTTTAAAAACATAATTACCAGGAATTGTTTTATTTAATAAGTCGATATTTAAGCATGTTTATATCGATATATATTTTAAACTGGGTCCACAATTTTCACAGATAATAGCCCAGGCCTGTCTTAGTGCGCGGATCTCATTAATAAAATTACAATCTTATAATTGTGTCCACGTAAATTAATGAAAGTAATAGATTACATCTGGACATATGCCATACAAGTTACGTCTACATATTAATAATTATAAATTTAGAGTTATGTGACACAGCCCGTTAAAAATTCTGCATATAATGGAAATATTTTATTAGCTCGTTACCGAAGGGTGAGAGGGAGATATATGTGGCGGATTTGTTGACAGACGCTTACCGGGCAAAATGGAAGTAATATTAATAAATACCTGCCCCAGAACGCATTTTTTTCACAAGCTCAAAAATTTTCTGCCCTGGGGAGACTTTGCCACCTCGTGTTTCTGATAAGAGTATTCTATACAGGCAAGACTAATTTTTTATATATATATATATATATATATATATATATATATATTCTAAGAAGGCAATGGCAAACCCCTTCTGGATCATCTGCCAAGAACGTATATGAACAGGTCCCAGTCCGAGAAAAGGATGGAAGGATCCTGTTCATATGGACCTGTCGTCAGACAGAACACTAAATAATAATAATAAAATAAAAATACATATCGATCTACATCATCTGGACTGTAACGCCGTGAGGATTTTGAATCAGATAAAACCTTAATGTATGCTGATTACTATCCATCAGTACTGCAAACAAAACAATGTAGTATCCCCCTAAGATTTCCCTAACACACATGCAGTGGATTTATTTTAAAATAAAAAGTCTGATTTTGGATGATCTAATTACTGCTTAAAAATTAATTTCTAACCTCAAACACAACATTAAGCGTTTCCGTCATGAAGATCACTTGTTTAATGGTGTCTTTTATCGTAAAGATGATAACGAAACCCCGAAAAACTTCATTCCTTATGTATAACGCAGGGTTAAGTGTCGTGTGTACTTATCACTGAGTTAAGACTCTGCTCGCTTGAAGTAGTTGCTGTGTCATGATAAGAATCTGCTTAATTCAAAACGTACCTCCAAGGGGGTTGTTTCAACCCTTACACTGCCCCTTAGTTGCATGTGGTGCTCGCCTTAACCTGCGTTTCACCAAGTTCACCCCTCGATATTTGCATACTGACTACCTACTTACATACCCCATAATCCCTTTCGTATGCACCAGGTTTTTAACTTTTAACACGCCATCTTGGGCTATTCACTACGTTAATAACAGTACGAAAAGGGGATGGACCAACTCGGCTACCTTCCGTGTGAAATGATGTCACAAGACATTTGAGTCGAATGGGGGGCACAGTATCACAGATGTAAGATTGTTCTAAGTGACATGTCAGACTTGTGAATTTAAGCATTTAGGAAATTTAAGCGACCAAGTTGACGAGAGATAGACAAAATCATATTTAGAACTTAATTAATTTGATTATTTAATTTAAAAAATGCTCAGAAGTGGTCCGGGCGTAGGGATTGGCCCTATTGATTGGGCCCAAAAGAGTAGATTTTGCCTGAAGACGGAGATAGACTCTCATCTCCGAAACGTCGTGGTTTTAATATTTTTATTTAATCTTGGACGTTGGATATTGTCCTGAAAACATTTTGCTTCAGAAATGACATAAGATATGCTAGTGAGCTGTGTGCATGATGTGACTGAGGAAAACTGCTAACAAAATTACATAAAACACAAATTTGAGACCCGTAGGTGGATTACTCGATTCTATACAAATAAATTCTGACGTAAGGGGGAAACTTGTGGTCTGTTTTATGATTGTAGACGTTATTGTGAGATCGAAGTGAAGTGTTCGATTATGACATTCAATTGTTTTCCTTAATGACTCAGAGTAAGAGGGCGAAGATATTTGAGGTCGGTACAAGCGGTAAGTTACCTATTCGTATGCCTAGTTGTCAGGGGATATTGGAATCACGTATTTTCTTTAGAATTTCAAAATTGATGGCGTTGCTTATAATATTGGCTCCAGTTTAAATAAAATGTAGATCAATTTTTTTAAAATTATTAATCGGACCAAATTAAACAAAAACACAAAAAACTTTGGCCACTTTTCCGCAAATATGGCTCTGAGGATAATACATAAACTGAAGATGTTATAAAATGAAATAATCAGTAAAATGAATGATAATGAGATGGGCAGGCGTATAGCATGAAATATGGAAGCCTACACGCGAGAGTTGTATTTAAATATATTTTAAAGAAATAGGATACGATGGCGTGGAATGGATTAAGGTGACTTTGGAATTAACTCGTTCTGAAATTCACACCGAATGTATCACTGCGCGTTTGAAAGTAACGCACAGAAACCTAACCTAAACAAGTAGTACCAATGTGAATTCTTCGACGCTGAGAAATCACGGTGAATTTCCTGTGAAGGATGAACGGATACCTTCTACTTTATCCCCCCTGGGCACCAATTTCTCAGTTCGTCCTCTGACTCCGCTGACTTCCGGATAAAATGGACTAAGAATTGGATACTTTATTTTCCTCTACAAGCGAGGGCAAACGAAGCGAGCGGCGACAGGAGAGGAGGATTCTACGGTGGAGACTTAAGTTTCGCTTTGCAGGTGTGGAGCTCAATCAATATCTGGGCGCTGTTACAGCAACCACGCACAGACGAACAACGTCCAGCAACATCCTTCAGATGTTTTTTCCTCTAGGGTTATGGCATTGCACGTTCTTGAAGGTGTTTATGAATGTTCTGAAGTAGTGTGCACCCTTCATCTTCAGGGTACCGTACCGTACGATAACACCCAACGTATAGCAAAGGTTTGTCGGAGAAATTTACTGACATGTGGTCATGTACCCTCAAGGATCACTTGTTGATGTTTAGGGGGTTAAAGTCATGTGAGTTTTGAGGGTGGCTGTATTGATAAGGAGAAAGTATTGTAGAAACATGAAGGGTATTAAAATTCGATGCGGGTTCTTATGAACTGGGTTTAAACTGAAGAGGAACTACTTTTTTTCATGAATGCAGAATTGTGCGATTAGGAATGCGCACGTATTAAGCCTGGAAGTTGTAATTCCCATCCTAACGCACAGAATTTTCTAATGCCTTCTTCCGAAAACGCATGTATAAATATTAAATCTTATCTTCAGCTCACTTAAAATCGTCCAAACTATTATTCTGAAATCAAAGTAAATTAACTAAAAATTTTGTCTCATTCCACTTAATCTAACACACGAAAACGGAAACTTAATCTGACCAAATCTTACTTAACTTGCCCCCACATAACCTAGAAAACTTTGACCTTGTATTTAACGACGTGACGGTGGTCTAGCGGTTAGAACCCTGGCCTTGTAATCCTGGGGTCTCGGGTTCGAATTTATAACTTGTGTTGGGCAAGGCCGTGGTCTAGGCAACACGGAGTTTTCCTCCGTGGCATCCCAACAATTACTCCATTCACCCACAGCAGAAGGCAATGGCAAACCACTTCTGGATCATCTGCCAAGAACGTATATGAACAGGTCCCAGTCCGAGAAGAGAAAAGGATGGAAGGATCCTGTTCATATGGACCTGTCGTCAGACAGAACACTAAATAAATAATCATGATTACTCGTCGCCCTGATGATGGAAGAAGGAAATAACTCTGAAACGTTGGTAAATGTTTGCCGTAATACACGGTGCTGTAACCCAGAAGACAGCCATCTTAATCTTTTACGTTCGTTTACGACGTGGTTAATATTTAAAAGAATTAACTGGAAAAAAAATCGCTTTTCGATCTAGTTCGTCGTGATCAGATCTGGAACATTACGCTTTGGGCTGCAATAAAAAATAACATCACTCTTTTGTTTCAATAAATGTGTCTCGCCGCCGTAGTTGCCTCGCCTGGAGCAATGGCGCTGTGACATCATATTATCAATTTACGATATCAATATTTAATCGCGTATTGTACTTCCGATCCAATTCCATAAATACCGCTCGAAATGGTTCATTGAATGTCGATGTGATACTTTGGACATCTACACGGACGGATACCTCCGGTTATCAGCAATTGACACACAGTGATTATCGTTCCAGTGGTCAGGGTACGTATTTCAACAGCGACGTCATCCATGTATTTAACTTTTTTTTTAAGTTGGTAACTGAACAAAAATCTATCTAACGCTAAGTCACTACTTTGTTTCAGAATCAACGTAATGAATTATCTCGAACCGTTGGACGTATCTTTAAAATAAAGTCCATTGGTTACGGAGATACGAGGTGCGATCAGAAAGTTTCAAGACTGTGTCAATAGAGGGCGAACCGGATGTAGTACGAGCTTCTGTCGCTAGGGGGTGCGGCCTACATTCATAGTGAATCAGTGTGCCAGCCGGCATCATCGAATTAGCATTTGTTTCTTAGTTACGGGCGTTTTGGTAGTGCATTACACCGACCCTCCTGCGATTTCGGAATGGCGTGTGCATCAAATTTTGCCAAAGACTCGCCAAAACGGCTAAGGAAACCTATGAAATGCTAAAGCAAGCATTTGGGGAGTCCGCAAACTTTGGTGTGGCATTCACGTTTTAAAAATGGCCGAACCGCTGTCGATGATGACAAGCGTTCTGGACGACCATCTTCGAGCACAACGCCCGAAAATGTTACGAAGATCGACGTCGTACCATCAACGACTTGTGCGACATTGTTGGGACCTGTCAGCTGATTCTAAAGGAAGAACTCCACATGCGACGCATCCTGTCAGAGGACCAGAAGCAGAATCGACTTCTCGTTTGTCAGGAGCTCAAAGATCTTGCAAGAACCGACCCCAACTTCCTTTCTAAGCTCCGTGTGACTTCTTCCTCTTCCCAAAGATGAAAATTCAGCTAAAGGGAAGGAGATGTGAGACGATAGAAGAGATTCAGGCAGAATCGCAGATGGTGCTTGACAGGCTGACAAAGAAAGATTTCCAGGGATGCTTCCAGGCTTGGCAGCGGCGCTGGGATCGTTGTGTTCACTCCCAGGGGAACTACTTCGAGGGTGATGGATGAATTTAATACCTGAGATAAGTGTACGGGTTTTTTTTATACGCGCAGTCTAGAAACTTTCTGATCGCACCTCGTACCATTGAGGTGACTGAAAACTTTACCGCTTAAATAGACGCCGAATGTTCACTCTTGTGCCACAAACCCGTAATTTATTTACAGAATTTTTGCTATAAGTTTACTGTAGAGTTGTCAGGGTAATTTGCTAATCAGTACCTCCCATTACTTCTTATTCTCTGGGCTGTAATATTTAGTTTCATTCGCCCTCCGTTCTCAGTGTGAGAAAATAATTCTTATTCTCTCGGCTGTAATATTTAGTTTCATCCGCCCTCCGTTCTCAGTGTGAGAAAATAGGGCATAAGCTGGTTTAAAGTCTCACAATTCTTCGTTTATCTTATTTAATAGCGTCTTTGTACTCCAAAGTATGACGAAGCAGAACGCGGACGGGTAGAATTTTGGGGTTTCGCATATCCAGTACAATTATTTATATCGATATTTTAGTAATGCGTCGATTTTCATGAGACCAAGTCATTTTGCGATGTTACTGCAATCTTTTTTTCTATGTTTTGATACACAAAATCCCACCATTTTCAAAACATCCTTTAAAATCATAAACTAAACTGTACATTTACGTGTTCGGACAACCATCTTGTATTTAATAGCTAAAATGTACATTAATTACGTATGTATGCCGATATCTGCTCGCGTGTCCGTGTTCGTGACTTGTCCACACTTGTTCTGTGTTGTAACTCGAGTCATTTGATGACTTACATTTCTCTTTTTGATTTAGTTATGTGGAAATCTTGTACTTTATTCGTCTCTGGCCGCGAATACCTATTACATTTAAATGTAAAATTTTGTTAAGGCTGTGGATGGAAACAGATATTTCCAAGTGTCAATGAGAATGATTGAAAGACGGATTATTTGTGGACCCACAGACTGGAGAAATCCATGATGAAATTTTAAGTGATTTTTTTTTTAAAAGTTGCGAATTTAAAACAGAGAATAAAAGTATGTTACGAGGAACTTATTAGTGCCTGCAAAGTCAGGAACTCAATTCAAGGTTGAAAACTCAGCATCTAAATTTTTATGTGTTCTAATGTTTATAAGTCTATATTGTTACTGTATATTTAAATTATCGCAAATATTATTTATACTCCCAATTGGTGGGTGAAAGTTCTATTCGAATTTTGAAGAAGTTATTAACCATATTAAGGTGGAATTTTTCACATCGTAGCAGGACAGAGACGTTTTATCCTTTTTATTTTTTCCTGACGTCACACAAGCTCCCGAAACGTCTGTCAGCCATCCGTCTTGTGGGGACAAATATGAAGTGTTGAGGATAAAAGCTGCTTAAGTCGCATTGCCGCTTTTGGGTTACAGAGAAAATATTCTGTTGATCCTTTCCTCCAGAATTGTGTTCATCTGGTTTAGGACCAGTGGCGGGCTTTTGTGATCACGGTGATGAACCTTAGAGTTCCATAAAAGATGACGATTTCCTTGACTAAATGAGCTACTGTTAGTTTCTCAGTAAGGACTGTGGTCCGTTGTGTATAGTGTCTTAAAGATGAATGATAACTTTGTTTGTGTTTTGTTTCTACGTAAGGATAATTTATTTTATAAAATTATACTTTTTGAGAATAATTCTGAGCAACTTCTTATCTTCTACAGAAGTTGTATTATAATTATGCTTAATGAAATTTCCTTAGCGAGAATGAGTTGAGAGATTTAGAAAATAAATTATAAATACGTATTCATTTGAAATGTAATAATAATTTATGGACAATTTGAAATAAAGCAGTGCCGTGTTTTATTTACAGCTGTTGGAAATTACACAAAATAAGCTTTTTTTTAAATTTAATGTTAAAATACGGCGGTAAGGATAATATCAAAACATATAAGACAAAACTTTACCATTTGTGGGAAGCCTTGTATTAATTATGTATTCAAATAAAATATTTACTTAACCGTGTTCGACGTTTAACGTTGAAAATTATAATAAGTTATAATGTAATTTCCACATTTATTAAAATGGAGGGTATTAATTTAGGTATTTCATTCCGTCAGGTATTTTCGTGGTCGGAATGAGGGCTTGGCTTCCTAACCATGAGTCAGGTCCTTTTAATTTTGTAATTTGTCTCCGAAATCAGAGGTGCGTGTGTATAATTTTTACGTTTTACGCCAGACATCTATATAGTAAGGGTTTAATTATGAGAATAAAACGTCGCAAATTCTTTGCTAACTTCGATTTTATGATATCGTGACTAAAGTTATGACAGTTTGGCGTGAAAGGACGCAAAATATATCGGAAAACGTTTTATCAACAAAGCACATTCTAAAGGCACGCAGACCAATAGAAATTCTTGCGTTTGAAATGCACGAAACAATGTCACTCGTCGACTAATTGAGTTGTCATAATATAAGAATCAGAAATATGGTTTTAAAAAAATATTTCGATAGCCATCTTCTATAACTGTCACTCACAACGTGTATTTGCTGACGTAAAGACGTAAATATATACGAGGTGCGATCGGAAGGTTTCCAGACTGCGCCTATAAAAACCCGTACACTTATCTCAGGTATTAAATTCATCCATCACCCTCGAAGTAGTTCCCCTGGGAGTGAACACAACGATCCCAGCGCCGCTGCCAAGCCTGGAAGCATCCCTGGAAATCTTTCTTTGTCAGCCTGTCAAGCACCATCTGCGATTCTGCCTGAATCTCTTCTATCGCCTCAAATCTCCTTCCCTTTAGCTGAATTTTCATCTTTGGGAAGAGGAAGAAGTCACACGACGAATAAGGATGGTGTGGGATGACGGCCATGGTGTCTGAGGCCAAAAACTGCCGAACTTTGAAGGCGGTGTGCGCTGGTGCGTTGTCATGATGCGTCGCATGTGGAGTTCTTCCTTTAGAATCAGCTGACAGGTCCCATAGCCTATCCCAACAAGGTCGCACAAGTCGTTGATGGTACGACGTCGATCTTCGTAACAGTTTCGGGCGTTGTGCTCGAAGATGGTCGTCCAGAACGCTCATCATCATCGACAGAGGTTCGGCCATTTTTAAAACGTGAATGCCACACAAAAGTTTGTGCACGACCCATTGCGGACTCCCCAAATGCTTGCTTTAGCATTTCATAGGTTTCCGTAGCCGTTTTGGCGAGTCTTTGGCGTAACGCAAAATACGTATAAAGTGTAACGAAATAGTGGGTTGTTAGGGATGACGACATGTTTGCATTATTTTATGCTACCCAGTTCAATGGATAATTGTCCTGTTTATTTTCATGCGTGTTTGGCTACGCAAATAGAGAACTGAATTTTCTGTGCAGTGACGGTAAATGTATTGCTCGTACATCGAGGTATCTTTTTGAAGTTCAAAAATGGAGTATGAACCCTTGCGGATGTTAAATTGGAAATAATAACGAAGAAATTAGAGTAGTTAATGGATAAAACCACGATATAAGTCATTTCAGGCGCGGAATTTAAAATAATACCTCCACGTCGCTGTTAATCACAACGTGTCTATCCTTCAAAATGGCTGCCAAAAATTATTGTATTACGAATATTTGCATTGCATTTTCCCGCTCCGTGGTGCTGATAGCGGGACATGAACTGGGTACTTTCAAACACAAGAGAGTCAGTAGGTTCCGTTGATGTTCACTTTTACTTACTTTCTTTCTAATTGTTTAATTTTAACCGTCTAATCACAATAAAATATTTTATTAAATATTAAAATATTAAAATATTATTATTACAATTAACATTTAATATTTAAAATATTTAAAATATATATTAAAATGATGCTCTTTCTATCGAAATGTTCGATTTACAATTAGAGCATCATCTTTTTCACGACATGTTTCGGTTTTCAATGAACCATCTTCAGGTGTATAATCGATATAAATTTAAATGTAATATTCTAAATGCAGTCCTTCGTCAGATGTCCATTAAATATTGGAAAGTTATCCTCTTCTAGATCTAGATCTACTTTCGTTCTGCTATGGAATCGCTGCCCTCTGTCAAGTACAGTACGTGTTTTATACAGACTTCATTTGTCAACGTCGCGCGCATCTTATCTGCGCACCTCGCCCGCGCGCATCCTGGTGGGCTTATCAGCTGTCGCGTCCTTCGACTCTCGCTTTCCTTCAGACACGTCCGCGATTAAAAATACTCCCTGTAAAATGTACATAAAATCTCAGGGTTTTTCCCCCGCTATATTCGGTTTAAAATTTGATTTTCTTCTCCAGACTAACAATTTTATAATCTATGAATTTCTGTTTACATTTTAAACTATTACAGATTCTTACTATCGTGTTTATTTATCAGTGTGTACACAAAAGCATGAAGTCAACTAATAAGAGGTTATGTTCATAAAAATACGATGTCTCGTCTACGGAAACACTTAACCTTTGAGATGCACGTAAATACAGCGTTATTACATATATTATTCCCGCACACATCCGTACGTCTTCCAAATTATATCTTCCCTTTACGAGTTCCGACCAAAATTTCGGATAATTTTATACAGCGTAATGATATTTTTAACAGATTATAAAGTTTTCTGTTATTTACAAATTTTCTAAGCAACTTCAGTCCATGTTCTACCTTTTATGACCACGTTTCACAGATAAAGTGAACCTTAGTTTGTATTAATTCCAACTTTTTTTAGATATTTAAACACATATTTTTTCTTAAATACAAAAGATAGTGTAGTTGCGTCATATTGTGACTTATTTAATTAAAATTAAATTATTTGGTTATTCCGTCAAATCACAATATATTTAAAATAAGATAATTAAAATACTGTTTCAATTGTAAATCGATTATTCGATATGGAACACAGAATGATATTTTAATTATTTTAATTATCTTATTTTAAATATATTGTGATTTGACGGAATAACCAAATAATTTAATTTTAATCTTAAATACAATTTTGATCGGCGTTTTGCTTTCCAAATAAGTATTATTTTTTTTAGCTTACGATACCTACATTTTGCGATTTATAATCGACACAAAGTTGAACGTTCTGAATATTTAAAGTCGGGGAAGTTCTTTACCAAATGATCGTGATATGGAGTTCTCAAGGTGGACACAGTCATTTAGGTGCGTAGTAAAACACGAGAAAACAGGAAATACACATGTTAAGAACTGACTTACGTGTAATTTTTCGTAGGATTCTGGGATTTCCACAACCTGACGATGGAAGCACAGACCACCACCGAAACCTTTAGACTTCGCCGTGCCCCGACAATTTTTTTAAATCGTTTATCGTTTGTCTGTGAGAAGTCGAACATGAGTTAAATCATGTTTAAAAGATTTTAAATAATATCTGCAAAATCCTTCGGTTTCCAAGGGAAGGTAATTCTTGATCATCTCAAGATGGACTCTTCTGCGTGGACTTAGTTAGCTTCATGTTTTGTGTCAACTTGCAGAATGTTCTAAGCTCATATTAATCTCCTGTTGATTGGCGTGGCGGGTTGGAAAGGCTGCTATGCAAATGCTTTCTCACTCCAACAAGGAGTGTCAGCTGCAGATAAGTATCCACCGCACGGCTTGTCTCTGAACTAATAAGATCTTTAGTGATTAATAGTAGACTGATTACTGAGAAAGTGTGATCGGCCACATGACCTAAGGGTGGTCCTTTTCTGTCTGCAGATGAGTTAGAGGATGCATTGAAATCAGAGCACAATTGATACTTCATTATCGTGTTCTATGTAAATTGTGAACGTAGACCTGTTCTAAAAGTGTTTAGAAATTTTGGAGCTTAAACAAAAGTTTTGTCACTTAATACAAGGCCTCAAACGTTGTATGTTAATATAATGGACAACTATGTAATTGTTCATGAATTTTTTTAGCATTTGTATAACAACATGGCAGCCATGCGAAATTTCAGTTGAATGGACAATTTTAATTAAGATTCTAAAACGTTCTAACAAGACATTACAAATATTCTTAAGATTTTAAGTGTACGAACTACAAAACATTGCAAAGCCGAGAACATTTCAGAAATTTTAAATAGAATCTGTACTTAATTTTCAAGTTGTAATAATAAATATAACATTTGTGACTTGTCTATGAAAGACAATACGATCTTATGACAATCCGCGCATGCGCCCAGGGTGTCAACACCCGAACCAGATTTAATTAAGCACTTACTTTAACCGAAGTACGTGTTTTTATCAGGACAATATGCGAAAGGAGGGAAGCATTCTGTTGGTTAGGACATTTACATTTCTGCTCCGAAAACCTTGTTACTTATTAGAATTGTTACTCGCATTCGTAAATATATTTTAATTTCTCTGACAGAGTTCGAGGACGTACGTTATTTTATACGATGGTCTCAATGTTGAATTTCTGTTTGAGTCTTTAAAATTAGGTTCATAACCTCAATATTTATTCGATTTTGTTCATGGGCTGTGTCGTTCGACATTCACTGAGGGGAAAAATTAAGATGGCTGTCTTCTGGGCTGTAACACCGTGTAGCCTGGTAGAATTTAACTCATGACTCAACATCGCCCTGTTGATGGAGGCAGCAAGATTAAACTTTTCCCAGACCACACGGTTCTAGAACCCAGAAGACAGCTTGAAGTTAGATTCTTTCTCCAAAGTCCAATGGAACTCTCTGGATCATTTTTGATCTTGTAATCGTGCGTGACAGAACTCTCTTGTGTCTTGCCTCTCATAAAGATTTCCTTGAGGCTAATGATTTAATTGGGTCACATCCAACTGTAAGAGGATGGTAATTAAAGCCTTCTTGACAATGCATTGTAACGGAAAATGTAACATCCTTATAATTTAGACGTGCAAGTGAGTTTTACCACTTCGAATCTCCTTGTACTTACCACTGAAAGCTTTGTGTCAAGAATAAGAATAAGAAGAAGAATCAGCAGCTACGAGGTGCGATCGGAAGGTTTCCAGACTGCGCGTATAAAAACCCGTACACTTATCTCAGGTATTAAATTCATCCATCACCCTCGAAGTAGTTCCCCTGGGAGTGAACACAACGATCCCAGCGCCGCTGCCAAGCCTGGAAGCATCCCTGGAAATCTTTCTTTGCCAGCCTGTCAAGCACCATCTGCGATTCTGCCTGAATCTCATCTATCGTCTCAAATCT
>NW_019059804.1:18892-33510 GCF_000696155.1 Zootermopsis nevadensis
GTTAGAAATTGCACGAAAATGACTTCCACTTGTGGATTTAATTTTTGTTACTTGTATAATTCAGTTTATGTTTGTGGTTACATCGCTGTCATATAAGTTAACTCAGTTGCCAGGCCCTCTGTAATTCGAAATGCCTTGTTAGTACATGCCAAGTTGTGTAACTCGTGTTTATTAACATGATGTAACCTCACTGAAAGTACTACCGTCCGTTGAACCCATGTTCTATATCATCAGAATGACAAATAATTTATTTTACTCAAGCTGCAGAACCCACTGAATGTCAAAGGAGGACACCAGTTTTGTATGAACAGCAGATCTCAACACGCCGTCCTTGCTTCCATACTAAGTTAATTCTAACTATCCGTCGCTGATATTAAAGCCTCATACTTTGTACGGGGCATTTCGATTCATACCACCACAAAATATGCCATTCATATACATTTTTTTATCTCTGCCCTCAAAATGGCATATTTTTAAGAATTGTCAAGAATATATGTTCCCTATATGCGCTACATATCCATGTTGTTTTAACTTCATTAATTCAATAATGAAACTAGAGTATAAATTATAACGTTTTCAATTACATATTTTTCCAAATTTTATATCTTTAATTTCCTCATATATATATATATATTCCTCAGTACACTTGCTTTACATAAACTTTAATTTATTGTTTTCCTGAAACATAAGAAAATATAAAAAACATAATTGTTCTCACAACTCTTTTTAGTTTAATTTATTTTTAATCCAGTGTCTATTCATTTCTTCCTTCTGACATATTCCTGAAAGTGTAGTGATACCTCTTTTTCCAAATTGTTAATCCGTGTGTTGTTACATACAATGGGAGTATCTGCCGAGATCACCAAATCTTAGTAACTTGTTGCATCTAGAGTGAGCATCTCGCGAGATCGCTACAGGTTCAGAAAGCTGCTGCATCTAAAGGGATCATCTCTTGAGATCACTACTTGTTCTATCTGTGCTGTTATCTTTCTCCTTCGCTCCCTGTCATTCTATGGAGCATAATTCTCAAATTGAGAGCATCCACTTTTATTGGCAAATAACACGGATCTTGCCATCCCTTTAGGTTAATTCCGCTAGTACTCTCCTCGAGCTTCGAGGAACCCCTCAGACCCCTGCACTACCAAGTTATTTACGACTCTCGTAAAGTAGTGTGTGTACAGGCACTACATGGCGACGTTAATATGAGTTTATGGAAATATAGAGCTCAATATATGCCGACAAAGAGCGCATTAATCATCATTAAACGTTTTGGTAACGGCCGGACCGAACGAGGGCAGGGAAGTGCACATCACCATCAAGTTACGTGCAGACTATGGCAGATAGCGAATGACTCCAATAAAAGCGACCGACGCGAAGTGAAACTGAGGGGTAACATAGAAGGAAGGAGAAATAGTCCCGACCAACAGTAATACTAAAAACAGGTGCAAATTACATTGTTCACAAATGAAAGTGCTAGATTAGGGATCGCCAACCATGTGCCCGCGGGCACCAAGTTACCCACGGAAGTGTTTTCGAGTGTTCTAGAGCAGTGGTATTCAACCTGGGGTACGGGAAGACACAAATTACATCGGGGGGTACGCGAGCAAAAAAGGTTGAATACCACTGTTCTAGAGAATATTTACGTAAGTAATGAATTAGAGGCATTTCGGCCTTAGGGTTTCTTATATTTGTAATAGGTTTAAAAATATGGAAAAAAAATTGTGTAACACTGATATTATTGGTTCCTTCGTCGTGAAAAGTAGTCTTTTCAAACAATTTTGTTGTTGTAAAACCATGTGGTGCCCGTCTTGAATTGAAACATCCTCTTAGTTGTCCTTATACAAAAGTGGTTGGCGACTCACGAGCTTGATGACAGGATAAGTAAGGCAGGACACACCGGTAAGAGGAGACACCCGTAAACACGTTTAGACAGGGTAAGATGCATTACAGCCTATGGGAATACGCACATCATGATTGAGATATTCCTGTACTGTATTTCAGTCTGTGTGCTTGCAACATTTCGATTAGTCGGCCTTTGACAAATTGTTTACATGGAATGTACAGACCTATATTTTGTGTTGTGAACGTTATTGTTCTCTAATTTGAAACAAAATTGGATCTTGTCGACAAATTTTGTACTAAAACTCCTCAGTACCAAATTACATCAAAATCTGTTGAGCACCTCTCGTACGGACAGACGAAGCTGTTTTAATAGGCGGTTCGGGTTTTAGTGCAATTACATGTAAATTGCGCTTACAGATTGGCATTTTATTTCGTATTTATTTTCACGCTATTGTGATTTCATTGTAGTTCGGCGGTTTCATTTTACTGACCCAGTGTCCTCTGAGGATGCAAACCAAAAACCAATCGTACTAATTGTTTCAGTAAACGCTGCAACTGTTAGCGTCACTTCCTATTAACTCTTGGCGTCGAAATCTATCGGAGCGTGGCCACAGAACCTTTCAGCAACTGTCACACAAAATAATTTTCTATTTATTATTATTGGTAATCTGTTCGGTTTATACATTGTGGCAGGGCAGTGAAAATGCCCAGATCTGCGGTCCAAATTCAGAAGCAGGCCTAAAGGGGTGAGTAAGAACTACACACAGAATACTACAATTAAAATGTAGCACAGTAATATTTGGTTAAAGGCGCTTCAGTTTTGGTGACAATTCGTTTCGTGTACAATGTTAGCCATACAGGGAGTGGTCTTGTTGCATGTATTGTTAAATAAAGTTCATAGAGAAAGTAATACAAATGAAGATAAAATAACAATGCGATTGCATTTAAAATTTCCCATTCAGTGTCGCTGATTAGTTTGAGGTTCCTACGACAGCAATTATTCTTATACTAGTCTAACTTTGTTCGCATCAGTTTTTTTAAGTTCGCCAGATGAGCGACCCAATAATGAGTTGAGATGTAGGACTATCAACTCGCCTTGTTTTTAACCACCAACCAAATAAAAACTCGTAAGCGTAAATATTACTTGGTTGTTGTATTTACTTTACTTTATAATATTTTATCCTAATACCTGTGTTGCCATTCTCTCGTCTTATCACCCGACAGAAAATGCATTTCTTAAACACGAATAATTATATCGATCACAATGATGATATCAGTTACTATATCTCTTGATGAGCAGATGACAACTTATTGTGCATAATGAGCAAAGGATACATGATTTTCTTCTGTCCCTTTTTACGCATCTGGCATAGCAAACAAAATTTATATCAGCTTCCAAAGTCTTAGAGTTTGTTCCTGTCCATAATTCGTGTCTATTCTTCATGTCCTACGCTAATCAATACCGTTGAATAACCTAAAATTCATTTATATTGGGGATAATGGAACTGATAATTGTTCAGGCGAAAATAACCGATTATCAGTGCAGCTTTTGCTCATCCCTACGCAGTGTAAACAGTCATTGAAAATGAAAACTGTTGTCATCAACATTAATTTTCCGTATGAGGAAGGCATGTGTTCAAAGTCAGTCTCAGGCGCCTCATTGCGTGTGGCCTGCAACATCTCTTCTGACTGTTTAGACAATGACGAGTGAACTCCAACACTAGGAAACTTCGCATGTTTATGAAGCCCAGGTGCCGATTAGCGGTCCCCTCCCAATCTTTCCAGACAACATTTACAACGTCTCGCTAAATAGATTATTGTAAAAGACAGAACAGTCGGGCTTTTGAGACCTGCTCGCTGAGTACACATTGCAGGAAAAGTTATGGGAAGATGTGAAGGTTTAATGGTATTGCTGTCTGCAGAGAAGCGGTTTATGATTGCCAGGTGCTAGGCTATAGTTGACTGTCGTAAAGATTACTGCTTTACCTTTCACAATAGCCATAGCATCTTACCTTACTTTTAGATTTTTTAGCGGTGTGTTCAATGGGGATTTGAAGTCAAGGGTTCATTTATTTGCGTTTACTTGGAAATGTCCCGTAAAAATTATGCTGAAAGGGATAATAAAAGCTAGATAGATTAGACCTACAGGGAACAAAGCTGTGTCGCAAACCATCAGGTTTCATAAGCACGGACAGCAGAATTGTTAAGCTCCGTCAGACATGAAGAAAGAAATAATTCCAGCCATTCATTATGTGCATTCGTAACTTGAAGAACACATGTCCGCACATGGGAGATCGTTTGAGCATGCCAAGAAAGATTTTGTTGTGGTACCCAATTATGTGCCACGGTGGTCTAGCGGTTAGAAGGCTGGCCTTGTAATCCTGGGGTCTCGGGTTCGATTCCCGGCGGTGCCCGAATTTATAACTTGTGTTGGGTAAGGCCGTGGTCTAGGCAACACGGAGTTTTCCTCCGGGGGCTTCCCCGGTTTCTCCGTGGCATCCCAACAATTACTCCATTCACACACAGAAGAAGGCAACGGCAAACCACTTCAATTATAAGTATTGCTTCATCTCCACTGTAATGATTTGTAAACATTAATTTACGTTCTCCTTCACCTTCTATCCTTATGTTTATGATTGCGATTAATCCCATCAAAATTTATCTTTCCACCGTGTTATGTGTGACGACATAGATCGTGCTTAGTTGTGTATTTGCAATTTCCTTTGCTTTGATGTAATTTAAATGCGATTCCGATAACCTAACCTTCCATCGTCAGTCTAACTTCCCTCGATAAATTACTGACCTATCAATCATTTTACTTTTCTGCTGTTCTCAGAGGAAAGAAAAATATTCCACCTCAAACCTCGTCCAACATAAAAGAACAACATTTATTTTATATACATTTAGAATGGAACTGCATGTTGAAAAATACACGCGTCTATTAACATAAAGTTAAAGTGTTACCTCTAGTCCAATAAACAGTACTTATATGAAAATGTACAACCTTTCGACTCAATCATTGAAATATCGTTGTTAAACAGGTCACCATTGAAAATTTATTGGATTTTTTAGACGAGAAAGTAAAATGAATTATAAATTTATGTTGCAAAAGGCCGTCTCCTTGCACACTACTTAATACATCCTGAAAGGGAGGATTCGAATGTCCCATTAACGAAATATAGTGTTCACAATTTTAAAAATATTTTATACACAGTCATGACAGAATGGCCTTGAGGCCTGCACTAGAATCTGCGTCTTGGTGTAATAGTGTTTGTTAATGTTACGTCACAGGCAGGGACGTAAAAAAGTGCTGGGGTGGCCTGGCACGCATTTCCATGTTGAAAGAAACGTGCATAAATTATTATACAATGCATTTCTTGCTGATACTTAATGTTATCTTTAAACATTCAAGTGGAGACTTTAACAATAAACAGCTCATGAAATGATGTGAAATTACTCAGACAGAGAGGTCGGAAATTAAACAAGTTTAAAGCGTGTGACTTTATTTAACTTTTTTCAAAATTTCTAGAAGGGTCTACTCAGGGTCTTATATCTGATTGGGGAGGCCTCAAACCCGGCTTGCTTTTAGGGTATGCCACCGATGTTTGACATCAATCTCTTTAAATGAGTGTTTCACCCCAGAGCCGCTTTGGACAGCCATGGCTTGACAATAGCCATGGTTGCTGTCATAGTCCAGTTGGAACTGTGATTAACGTGCTACAGTTTCCCCGTTAAAGAGGAACCGATCAACGTAAAGCTACTGACAGAGTTCTATTTGAATTCTGTTCGATAGATTCTTGGCCTGTCCTGTATATAATATTTATAGTTTCAAAATCAAGTAAATTATAAATAAAAATATATTTATTGATGTTCAGTGTCGGATGTGTTAAAAATGCTCGGATCCATCACTTGCTATTGCTGGTATAGTATTACGTCAATATCGTATTAATGTTCACATCTAGAGCACGCTGCTAACTGAGCTGCTGTTTTACACGCTTTGAAATGAAAGTAAAGTTTAAAAATACTATTAATATTTCTTAATCACGCAGCAACTCATTTCCTGCGTACTTTTCATTTAAACTATAGAACACTTTACTCACGACAAATGTTTATAAAACATTTTAATTGGTAATGAAAACTCTCTCTCGGGATAAAATCTTCTGAAGCGTAAATCTACCTATTCTCTTCAAATTAGTGCAAAAATTAAGATTGTTTTTGGCTTTATCTCCATACTCGTTAAATACCCTCATGATGTGGTGTACAGCACAAGGTTAGCTTTAGATTTTTAACCAGTCTTTTAATACATTCTTGATGTAATAATAACGTAAAAGTCAATTTCATATATAACTTTCGCAAATAAAGTTACAGTGTTTCATTTCAGTTCATAAAGCATTAATTTACGTTTCACAGACACGTCCTTTGCTACAAGCAATGCATACACAAAAGTCCCAGTACTCTGCTACAATGAACACGCCAAGTCTTTGGACAAGCGACAGATATCGAGGTACTACACATACTTTGATTTAGAAATCTCTCTGCTATTCTCTTGTACCCAGAGGCTGGTTCATATTTATTTGTAAAATAATTTCTCTGTTTTACTATTGACCAACATTGTCGGTGAACACAGAATACACTTGAGGCTATAATTTGTATCAGCACGGTCATCCTCACCATACAAATCATTGTCCATGACAGCTTTGTGTACACAATAAACTTGTTCGTTTCAGTGCCATATAAGAAGGAATAGGAAATAGGGCGTTGTAAAGGCAATTCGTTATGGAATTGAAACCTCAAACACAGACTAATAAGACTTTTTCCTTAGAGATTTACAGTTATTAAGTTATTTCTAACGCAACTTCAATTTTATTTCGAACTTGGGAACTTCGTAATATCGATCGCCTTGTCAATTCTTTAATGGGAAAAAAACAGAATGGGAGCTGTGAAAGGTTTTAAATTCTTATTTATTCAGAAACTGACGCAGAAAGTAACTTATTTCTTGAGTTTTCTACAAAAGAAAAAATGTTCTACTTATTTAAAAGTAGGGAATAATGCAGGAAAGTCACAGCCACAATCCACATGGATCTGTTTTGTCACTGTTGGCGTTAAAACAGACACTTTTTACCAAATGCTGTGTATCACACACATTTTTGTAGGTAACAACCAGTTTTATGGGATAAATCTTGACAGGGAACAAACGGATTTTTGTAAGTACGCTATTTCACAACTCATTTATGTGACATCGAATAGCAATGATTGTGAATTTAACTACTTTTGTACCATACATTGCGGTAACAAAACAACTGTTTCTCACTCGGAATTCTAACCCTTTGAAACAATGTGATGTTCCGAAACAAGTAGGCCCAAATGGACAAATCTCTGGTGACTGACTGACTGTATCCAGGCCTTGGTTCCAAAGACCAGTCTTTCATGTCGTCTTCATTCCTGGACCCATTTCGTTGTCCGGTCAGTCCGTGTGTCTCTACCAGTCTTCTATTTTCACCTAATTCACAGACCCTTTTCAGTCACTGAGTCACATTATATACCTCGCGGCCCCCCGAGTCATAAAGTGTGGAATCAGAAAAAAGACCTCTGCTTTATTATATATATATATATATATATATATATATATATATATATATTGATTTTGGGAAGAAATTATATTCTTTCATACTCGTCTATCTGTGGCATTTGAAAATCAAGTGTTACTAAATTACAGACTAGGTCACTGTTAGGTATATTCTTCTGTCCCACGACAATATCAAATAGGAATATTGTTTAACTACTAGAATATTTTAGTGACAGTAGTTTCATAAACTCGGCTCGCAATTCCGTTAAAATTAAATACGATAAATATTTATAAAAATTCCAAGTGTGAAACAGAAAGTCAAAATTATAGTAAAACAATTTCATCTGCAGCTCATGCGTAACTTAACATGCAGCCTACACGGAACTGAAAGAAGTATAACTTCTAATGTAGTTTTTATTTACTGCTAATATACCTACGGCCTGCAAAAACCGGTATTCGAATTTGGGTAGCAGCACTACATAAAGATCGGCTCTTGGCTACTCAGTCTCTTCCTCATTTGGAACCTTGATCTGTCTTGGTGGGAGCAAAGCGTCTAGACCTGAAACTAAGCTCCCGGATTTATCGTACTTAATTAATAATGGCAGGAATTTTACCGTTATCATAAAATTTAAAGTAATTATATAAGAAATAATATTATTGTAGACTAGAACCAAATAAAAGAACTGTTACAAGTGGGGACATAAAGGTAGAGAATAAGACGAGCTCATTATTAGTTCCGGAACAGATTCTAGATTGAATAACTCAGAAGGAAAACAAATTGTTATTATGACAACACTTATAAAGCAATCTGAAATATATACAGATTTGTCGAATGCATGCATTATCTTTCCTGACTCTTTTGTAGCATGAAGAGTGACTGTTCTGTCCTGGTCTGTAGTCAGAACGACAGATGCCTATATTACGCGTTACTCCTTCCTCGCAGATGACAAAGCATGCCAAAAATTGTGCAGCAAGGGGCGAAACTTAAATTAATCACCTTCATTTGTCTTTTCATCCCTCGCGTCTCTTTTCTTCTTATTCTTCTTCTCCTTCTCACTAGCACCTCGCATCATCACTGGCGGCACCAGACCCGAGAAAGTTAGGATCCGCCAATTTCACTCAAATGCCACGAGATTCGAAAATCCCAAAGAGTAGACATTCTAATTTGACTTCGTATTCTATTCCTTAAAATTTGTCTAATTAAGAAACACTTCATTATTCACTCTTTCTGAGAGAGGAAAAGGATTCAAAAGGTTCTCCCGCCAACATGTTCCATCTACACTAGGTACAACTAGGATTCCATATAATGCACATAATTGTGAATAAAATACGGAACGCAGTTGAAACTTCTTCTTTGATTGCATGGTCTTTTCCAGATTAATAGCTCTGCTGGGGTGAAACCTGTCGTTCTAGTGAATGGACTTTGAACTGAGCGCGTAAAAGCGGCGGAAAAGATAAAGAATTAATCTGCCCTTGTTATCTCCACTCGTAAAGTAGAAATCGGTCGTGTTTCATCAGTGAAACTGTTCCATTTTCAACTTTATTCAAATCTGAAAAGAAGCTTGTCTACACAAACAGTACTTGAAATTTGTTCCTAGAAAATTTCTTTTATTTTAAAGAGATGACACGATAATTTCGTAATATTGCGTTTGATGAAAAGTCTCTCCACGATTTTGCGTGATATTTGAGTCATTTGCACAGCTAAATTGTACATGTCCATAGCATAATTCATATAGGTTTTATTTTCTCAACTTTTACTTCCTTCAAGTATGCTCCATTAATTCTGGTCTAAATATTTCGTGCTATAGCCTACTTGGTGTCTGTAGATTTCCCTTCTTAAAATAAAATATCTTGGGTTCCTAAATTACAGTGTTATTGTCTATATGCCTTATAATGCGATTCTGAAAGTGGCCAGGACAGTAAGTCACCACCCAACTTAATATCTGCTTATAAGTATGCACTTATCTAAAAATAAACCAATATTATATTTGTAATACAATATTCATACACGGAAGAAAGTTCGGTGGCAAGAAACTCTTGTTCATTAAGAAGTAAAAACTGGCTAGATTGAATATTAGCAGAGTGATGAGTCCTCAAGGCACACGTTTCGCTCTGATACTATGATTTTAATGACGGTCTCAATTTTGACGTGCAAGATAAGTGAGGTTTCTTATAAGTTGAGAGGCGGCAGGCGGTAGTAAGATATTAAGAGCAGCAGGAAGAAGTTCTTGAGAGCCTAGTTAATGCGCAATTAAGAGTGTAATTACTGTTGCAGCCTGAGATGCTTGTCAGTCTCGCATTCTGCAATCTCCTCAGACGCCCCGGGTGTTGACGTCATCAACGTCACGCAACCAGTCCCTACGCCTCCAAAATGATACATAAACCTGCCTGACAGCCCGCTTAAATGAATCGCAAATTATTTCTAAACCGTTCCTAATTTAGTCTCGCCTGAAAAATTAAATTAAGTAGTAACGGTAACAGAATTATTTTGTAATTAATTAGACTGCTTATAACTAATACTGATGAAGAACTCTGTGTGAACGTGGCCTACATGTCATCCACCGACGTAGTCGCTCAAATCTTTTCGACAACTACCTTCACGATTTCCATGGTCACTAAACCATATTTCGTCACTTCTTCTCCTCACCACGTGTCTTTTAAAACAGGTGCTCGTCGCCAGTTGGACAACAGTCCGTTCTACCATTCAGATCCGTCATATCCCATTCGCCGCCTAAAACACCCTGGCCCTACATAGTGCTTCAAAGAAACTACCAACATATTCATCCTGAAGATGGCAACTGCATTGTATGCCGAAACGTTGGATAACTTTCGACAATCTACGCGTTTCAGTCCTGAAACCTGAAGTTCTGTTTTTAACACCGGCCGCGAAAGCCTAACATAAGAATCACATGTGATATCTTGGTTCATCGCTGCAAATAATTCTGTTTGTATAATTATGTAGACCTACAAATCCTGTATGAGTTTTGCCGTTCTTCACGAATAGTAGAAAGTAAAGGAACAGGTGCTTGGAGAATATTACATAATAACGAGCTTCATAATTTTAACTTCCACTCGGTATTAATAGGATAATTAATTTAATCAAGGATAATATCGGAGGGGCATGTAGCTCATAATTTGTTGGTACATAAAAAGTGTACGGTGTATCAGTTGGATGCCTTAAATGAAGAGATCTCTTGGAACACCCAGACTTCTTAAAATGGATTCAGTAGGATCGTGACAATTTTTAATGGTGGGCTTCTCTGCTGCTTTTAATTACACTATAAACTTGCTATGTCAAAGGATTGCATATATTTTTGAGTCTGTTTAACTTCTAAAAACACACGGTCATTCTTTATTTAACTTACAGTACTCCTTAAGTAATTAAGATATAAAGTTTTTTCCTAATACACGTATAGTCCCACTGATAACTATTTTAAATCTCATTAGTCAAATCCTTGGGATAAGTATAGTGACTGGACGACGGGGTTCGATCTCCGACAGACGCAGAGAACTTTTCCTCTAGCCTCTGCGTCCAGACCGACTCTGGGGCCCACCCAGCCTCCTGTCCAATGGCTACCGGGGTCCTTTCCCGGGGATAAAGCGTGGCCGGGCCGCGAAGCTGATCACTCACCCCATCTAGTGCCGAGGTTAAGAACGAGTAGGAGCTATACTACCTCTCCCCCCAAATGCCTATATGGCGTATAGCGGGACAGCTTTACTCTTACTTTACTTAACTTTATGATATAAATGCTTTTATTATAAAAGCCATTCTCTTAATTTTCGGTGTTTAAATCGTAAAATTATACTGGCTACATAATTTGTTCAGCTGGAACACGGAGCTTTGGAGGCCATCATTGTCTCCCGCTCCCCATTCTTAGTCCCGTGTTCACATAAAATTCTCTAGATACGTTATCCAAAATGTAACAAATGTGTATCAAATTCTGTTTACTTTTCACCAACTGCACCAAAATATTTCCAGGTATAATTTAAATATGTATCACATTTTGTTTGCAAATTTGTTTTTAATTTAAAACTGTTATGTATATTTTCCTCTGACATCTTCCTTGTTTCCCAAGCCTTCTTCGTCCGAGACTAATGTTTTCTTGAACGGCGTATCCTCGTTGAGATCCGAGCACAGCTGCTTTTTTGGGGTTTCCACACTAGTGTAGCAGATGTCAACCTGTCCAAACCTTGCCGGATAAGATTGGATCGTTACACTGTAAAGTCAATATGCAAGCCGCCAATTAATTATCCCAGATCCAAAAGAATCAGGTACTGCGTACAAAAAGCGCATGTTTTATGTGTGAGAGCCGTCAGTTTCTTGTGTGTCACGAAGTTTGATCTGTACGTAAGTGAACTGTTGCGAGGAACAAATCATTGTCACGCGGACAACTTCTCTTTCCTGCGTGTCGGTCCGCCGGCCAGACAGTGACGAACGGTCTGTTCAAGAAGTTCGTGTTATGAGGCGGTTTATTTCACGGTGGAAAGGAAGATATAATTACCTGCTGTGCCCCGTCACACCGTCCAGTTCTTGGCTCAAAAGAAACAGCTTGAAAGACCCCATAAATCGTCAGAGCTAGCCGGGAGATGTAACCAATGTGGAGGAGACAGACAGAGTACGAGCATCGGAAAAGACGGAAAGCGACACGTTATTTATGGCGGGTGGCAGGCTTCGCTGGTGGCGGCGCAGTGCGGTCACTAACTGAAACACCGTTTGTACTCTTGTTCTTTCATTCTTCATTCCTTTTCCTCCCATTACATCTTTTTTTCTTCTTGTTTCTTTTCTTTCAACTCTGCCAGTTAACGAAACTATTATGGCCCCGTCAATTAATGACCCACCATTTGGATGTCTGTACATTTCGTGTACAGCATGGTGTTGAAATGGCGTGACCCTTATTTATAGTTCAAAGGCGGACCGCAGCTCAACGAAAGCGATAAATAGAATAAAGCAAGAAGCAATGTGTGCTTTCATACCACATGCACATTTTGGAGTATTTGGCCTCCACTGATACGGCGGCATGAAATACACAGGAGATTTGAATGTTCTGTCCAAATGGCGGGTGAAGAACAGTGGTTAATTAAGCAGAACATCTCGTCGAGTTTTATATCATTTAGGTTTGCACCGGTCCTATTTAAAAGAGGTTATAAAACTGGAAAAGCGATCAGAAGGTTATATTCGTGAACCGTATTTGTTTTCATATATTGAGAATAACGCCTTCTCTATTCTAAAACAATTTTGCCTTCACTAGGCTCCATAATCAACACTGAGAGCCCTGTGTCTGCAGATTCAATTAGCTTCCGTTACTTAAATCACATGTTTCTACTCGCTTGTCTCACTGCATACTCGTCTGGCCATGTTTATGAAAAAGAAATGGTGGGGATGTATATCGTATTCATATCTGAATGTCATTCAGGACCGTCTTGGGAGTGCGCGGATTCTATGTTTGGCTCCGAAAAACGTCTCTTGTGTAACGTTGCAGTCGAACTACTGTGGTACAGGACAGGGCACTTCTTTCGGACATAGGCAACGTATCCTAAAAGCAAGCGGTGAGAACCCTCCCTAAAATATAACATATATAAAATACATCATTTTCTTTGATAAAGTTTACGTGGTGCTTTTTTTTCGGGCTTCGCCCAGTTTCACAGCATCCAATTAACGATCATTACGTCAAGTTCCCGCATTAGTGCGTGCTTGGTTAGCGTAGAGGCAGCATTCATTTATGTTTAATTATAAAATTTGCGTAACAAAATATGCCTAGGTGCCTTTTTATGTTTTATTATAATTATATTATAAATATTTTTCACGTTAAGTTCTTGTTTTATATTGCCATGATTGAAAAATTAGAACTTCGTATGTAGTTATACTACAATTTTACTAAGCACAAGAATTTATGCCTACTGACGCTAACATTTAAGGCAACGCCTATAGTCGTAATAGTACTTTACCTGAAGATGACTTTGTAGGCATGCACTACTTGTAAGGACGAAAAACATATGCATTGTAGGCGATGTTGCGAAGAAGTTTTGGATGTAGACGAAAAGAATTGTTAATATTTGAAAATCTCGTAAATTGTACAATCTTGTATTTTACATATTCCCCGAACATTCATGCTTCCCGAAAGTAAAATGAGTGATTCAAATGAACGTGTTTATAATGTGTGAACAAAGAGAGTAATACCTAACTGATTAAATGTGAGCACAGCCATACATAAATACAGAATGTCACAAAAATATGTATACACAGTTGCAAATGTGGTGGTCACTTGTCAGACAGTTGTTCACCGCCGTCAACTGTGGCACGAAGCTAAAGATTATCAATTTAAACTCCTACACTACATTCACTAATTCACTAAGTGAAAATGCTGACGTACGTAACGGTTTAATTTATTAAAATGTCTTTATTTTATTCACTGAATATGTGTATACATCTTTCTGAGACACTTTACATGTCTCTGTTCAGTTTGGAGTTTAGAGTAAAGTCAAATTTATTCCTATCTTATACTGCATATAATCTTATATTTCCAGTACATTCTGAAACAGTGTATTTTATAATTTCGTAATGGTTCTGTCACGCCCTCAAAACATCTAAGATTCTTGTTGTTGCATCCAATTATGATTTTAGAAATTTAACTACTAGAAAGTAGCTTAATTTAATTTATCAAAATGGTAGAAGCCATTATTCAAACCATTACGATGCACCTCTCTATAAGAGTGGTTTAGTAGTATTTCAAGGTAATGGGACTCCCCCTTCCACATAATCACTAGTATCAGCTATTTTTTAAAATCCTCTCTTTGCTTCCTTCCTTGTAATTTGTTATTTTTCAGTTTTCTCAAGATTCTCTTCAGGACGGAATGGTTATGTATGGGAGAGAAAGAGAGAACCAGTTAATCTCATTAACGTCTTTAGAGACTTGATTAAACGTCGCGACATGCTAACTCATTAAAAGAATGTTGTGAACAGTTTTAATCAAAAGTGCTCTAAAGTTACGTTTCCTGGGCCTGAAAAGTGAGCCCGCCGCTAAATCAGGCTGTCTTCTTAATCCTACTTTCTCTCTGTACACTTAGTTTAATCGGACACTGCATCTTTTTCAGTCAGAAAGGCGGAAAACTATTCCTATAAAGTTCCAGATGATGATTAGAGAGGTGATTTTGGTCGTTGTTGTCTTCAGTGTCTCATTTGTAAAATCGTAGCAGACACCGCCATTGGAAG
>NW_019059804.1:34195-58090 GCF_000696155.1 Zootermopsis nevadensis
TTAGATCTAATGCGAAATTAATTTGTTTAAAATGGCTATTGTAGTTTAGCAAATTATTTCTTAAAATTTTAAATCATATAAAATTTGTGGAAAAGTATTTTGAAATGAGTAGGTTGACTGGAATCGTCTCTCAGTTTTCACAGCTAGAATCTTCTTCTGTGCCAACTGTATACGGCAAAGAACCCCAATCTTGCTCCCGAGGGTTATAGGTGTTCATAAGAAGATTTAAATGTTTAAAATTTTAATTTTTCGTTTATTTGTCACTCTCGCAATAGTTCCACTTCACTGATCTGAGGGAAACGTTTCCTCGAATTTTAAGTGCAGCTGCGAAGATGTTATTTATTTAGCATTTATTGTTTGTGCAAAACGGCCTTGTGAAGACACGCAAGCTACTCAAATTAAATATTGAAATAGCATTAATGAGGATACAGATTTTCAGAATTATAAGTTGACTTCAACTCCTTGTGCCCACACTACAGGCCACACATCGGGTTAGGTAAATACAACACAAATTGTTTCCTAAAATATGCCGTGCACTTAATTCAACTTTCTGCATACGGAGCTGTATATTACAAGGAAGTAAAACGCGTTTTTGATTCGAGATGACGAAAATAGTTTACTGTCGAAAAGAATACCCAGCAGTAATAAATTAAGTTAGATTGTAGGTCTGCTTACTATCAGAATTCTCCCTTTTGAAGATTCTGCTCTTGCTTTCAATCTATAAGCCAAATGTCTCCTTCATGCTCACATTTCCTCATTCCGTCTCATCTAACAGCTGCAAACAGTTGGATTATTGGGTGTTACATTGGATCTGTGTTCTGCGGAAGTCGAGACAGGATTTTTGTCGTTCTTTAAAACCCGGGGCTATTCCCTTAGCATTTCGCTTGTAGCATTTCCCACCAAAGCCAGCCTGGAACTGCTATGAAGACATCGGAAATCGGTCCCACACTCTTCCCTTTTACCCCCAAGGGAACACTAAGAAGAATTAGTGTAGGATTCGAGAAGCAGAGTCGATGTAGGATGTGACCTCGGAGGGCATGTTGGAGTGGTCGTTTCACCTCGATTCCGATATCAACATGTGATATCTTTCCAAGACCTGGCAACATGAAGTCAGGAGACAATACTAACATTCCCTGTTACCTCCCAATCGGATGGCTTACACTAGGAAAGGTGGTATTTCTCTAACAAAACCCTTAAGATACGGTTTGTATTTTTTTTTTGTGTTTTAAATTGCATGCTTTCCAAAGAATTATGTATTTGTTTTGTACAACGTGTAACTGCTTTCGGAACATAAATTACTAATATATTAGTTCTGTTCTTACGTTGATTTAGTTTAGTTTACGATGGTCTAAATGTATTCAACACATTGCTTAAACATTATCATTCTCATTACATCTGGAAGAAACAAGAAATCAAAATATTTGTGAACATGAAGATAAAGTGCCCCTGTCTGTAGACAGGCATCAACATATGTGGAAGTTCGAACAATTGATATTAAAGATTCATGTTTAACTGCTCTCCCTAGACAAGAAACAAACAGATTAATTAACCTTATATTTCATTAAATACACAATTAGTAGCCGGAATGAGGGACTAGACACAGATTCGAAAATGACGGTTAAGGCAGGTATATTTCAGACAACTAAAAACGTTCAGTATGATAAAGCTGTCTCTTAATATAGCCAAGTAGCTTTTTTTTTGAGGACGGTAGATCTATTTTAACTTGAATTGAGCAACAGACAATTATAGTTTTATACACTTCATTTTACAATTTTCAAACTTATGCAGTCTTAATATTAAATACAGGAACTAATATAAGTTAGAATTTGAAACATTTCCAATGTAAACTACAATTTCGTATATCCAAAACAGAACAATTGAAAATTATTGAACTGTTTCAAAACCTCTAAATTCATAGAGCAAAGTTTTACAAGATGTTTTGACAATTATTACACACGCCATTATACACGTCATGTACGAACTTAGGCTACTGAAGGGTTTTTTGTTTGGAATTGATTTTTGTAATGGCTATCTTTGCTCCACAGGTATTTCGCTGATTAATTTTCCTATACAGCTCTATCCCCTTTCTTGTTCTGTTGTCAGGAGCAAACCACAGACTAAATATTTATACCCGCATTTAGTGACAAAAACGTGCTTTATTGTCGTTGATACGCAATAAACAATAAAAAAACAAGTTGGTAGAAAATTAAATGTATAGTATTTAACCTGCATTGTTCAGTATCCAAAGAGGAAAAGCGTGGGTTTTGACTTCACCCCATGCGTTGGAGTGAAGTGACCCTAGTCAGATTGCAGTTCAACCTCCAAGACTCGAAAGAAATTCTACTAAGAGCTAGCAGTAAATTTGGTGGCTGATCCGACCAGAAGCTGGAACTGGGGTTACTTGGTCTCAGAGGGCTCCATAGAAATTCTCACCATGGCCTCTACTACATCTTAAGTTGAACACTTTAAATATATAACATCTCCTAGATTGAGATTCACTGTTGAGAACGACATTAGCCAGTTGTTTGGTGTGATGTATTTATTAAATCTGACTGTGGAAGGAATTTATTTCAGGCTTCCTCAATTAACTCATCAGTTCTCTAGTGTCCTTGTAAAATATAGGTAGCGCAATAATCCTTTGCTCTACTGCATTTTGTTTCACGTATCCGCGGTATTTAATTTGTGTACGCACGGGAAAAATCCGTGACTTATCATCCATCAAGAGGTTTAAGTTTATTGACGGCAGTTATAAAAACCATTTCAGTCCAGTCAACACCCGAACACCATCTTTCTGTAAGATTAATTTATTGTTCGCCTGGCTCTGTCTTTCTGTCATTCCGATTAAACTATTGTCTACAGCAGTGTCCAAACCCCAAATATCTCATAAGGCCTTGATCTTGCCAACCGCTAAGCATTTAAGGGATGCAATCCCTCAGTAGGCGAGGATTTATTATTTATTATATTTAGGTTGTGTGATTGGTCATTAGGTTATTTGATGAAAATTATGAATTTTGCAGGTTAGTGAGCGAAGGATAGAATGAGATAAAGATGTACGGTGAAACGTAAATGATGAAAGAGGGGTGGTAGAAATGACTGTGGCTTAAAATTCAAGGACCTACACTAGCATTCGTCTGTATATATGGAAAATATTCCATAAATCTACGTTTTGAGAGTACGCCTTTACTGAGGCTGTAACCAGAATCCTACATCTCGAATATGACGATTCTGGAAAATAAACTTTGTATTTAAATTTAAGACATAGTTCATGTCACAGTACATGAGTAGACGTGTTCATAAAATCCAAACATTCATAAAACTGTCTTCTTTTGATGGACTTGTGTTGTTACTTTGGCAGATCTTCGGTGGTATCCTCCAGTATTTCCGGTGTCATATGGCACATGGATAAGGTCAGTATGTTTTGTGATGCGTCTGCAGTGGCTTGTTCCCCACCGCTTGGGGTTCTCAAGAAACACTCTTGTTATATTTGAAAGTATATCTTCAAAGTGCTCTGTTGAAATGGGTCCGATAATGGTGCGAAACAAGTAAGGGAAGATAGGAAATTACATAACGTTAACTTTAGAAATATTTCTTTTCTTTGCTATAACAGAGGTAAAAATTTAAGGGGTTCGTAGTTTTATTTCCCCTGAGTGTAGTCCTGTTCACAAGCAATTTGAGCTGGTAAATTGAGGCATGTCCCACTGCGGTTGTTGGATGTTTAACCAATATTAGATGCTGGCCTGTTGAGGGCTGTATTAACACATAGTCTAGGGGTTGTTCCTATTGTTTGCTTTTAACGTTGGAGGCTGTAGTCTTAACAGTGTTTAACGTTTTTATCAACAGGGTACAACCTGACTTGAGAGCTAATAGCTGTTACTTATCCTGAAAATAATAACGAATTAATCACTTCTTCTAACATCACACAAGGCTTCACTTTTAAATTTACGGATCTGATTTAAGGTAACCTACTTCACACTACAGTACACGAAAGTTAAATGAATGTGGCCAGGAACTCACGTCCTGCATTACTATCATACCGTAAAACGTCGTGTATATTCTGATTTGAAAAAAAAACTTAGGAGACATGCATTGTGACACTAAAACCAACAACAAAACATATAAGTAAATAACAACACTACAAACAATGGAGCAGCGGAAAGCAACAAAAACGCTTGAGAAGTATCTTTGTACTAAAGACCAATGTTTTCCTCTCACGAATAGTAACGTACGCATGCGCACAAAATCACTTGCCTACTGGGCCGCCTACGTCACAGGAATTTATCTCCAGCGGACTGAATTTATGTCTGCAAACGAATTCAACTTATATGAACTCGGTAAGTATGTTCCTTGTCGGAATACACACAATATCCTCACGCGTTCTTTGCAACGTGCATTTAAAAGTGTTAAAGCCGCGTTGTACGATAGTTCCCACGTTGGCCTCCAGATATTAGCACCTCAGTGTCTACTCAAAGAATTTCCTCATCCGTCATTTTGTTGTCACTCCTCGTAGGATATTCGAAGTACGTTTTATGAACGTGCAAAATAGCACAATATTCACACCAAATTTCATCTGAATCCGTCCAGTGGTTCACGAGTTTAATCAGCTGGACAGACGGACGGACAGAAAAGACTAGCACACAATACGTTCTAGCTATGCACTTGCGCAAAGACGCACAATAAGAAGTCAACAATTCGACTGTACTGAACTGCACTGCACGCACCATTTTCGGTCCCAATGATAAACTTTAGTAATAAATACCGTAGTGAATGCCAACCGAATAAGCTAAAATCAGTTCTTTCTCCTTATTTGTCATGTTTATTCAAGTCAGCTTGGCATTGCTCGAGGTTTAAACAGACGGTGGAGGAATTTATGCAATGCATTTTCTTTCAGAGAAATATTCTGTATCAACATTGTGAGCACTAATGCGCTACAACACTCTCATGAGTACTAACTATTGTCTAGAGACAAGAAATGTTAATTGTAGTATTCTAGATTTTATTATCTCCTTCATGGTTTGTAACAAAATTTATACCACAAAGATGGCAATTTAAATTTTACGTATATTTCTCGGGTACCCATCGCATTGCGCTCTGTTCAATCATTACACGATGCAAATGTTGCCTACAAAAAAGGTAATAATTGTCTGTCCATCATTTGGTGAATGTTCAATTAACTAAACGGATTAAGATAACATTTTATACAATTGGTCTACGTTGAAATTTGTATATCGAATTTTAGTTTTTCTTTTAAATATATTAGATATATTTTCCTAAATTCTTAACAGGACAAGTAATCAAAATATTTTAATATTTATACTTTTCTGTACCATTATGTTGTCTTCGAGAATGTTCTTTGTGAAATTAACATTACTACTCACACCTATTCCTAAAGTTCTCTCTGCTGCAAATGACGGAGACTCCATGCCTCAGTAACTGTTTCCCAAACGTAAATGATTTGAGGTGTTTCATACGCCCATTGACCAAACAAGACTTCTTCTGAGAAAAGAAGAGGTTTATTTTAGCATAAAAATATTCCTGGTATGAATTTATAGAATAAGTTCGTGCAAAGACAGGCGTATAGTCGGAAGTTTATTCATGGACATAGCAATTCCTGTGCATCTTCTCCATTTATCTTAAAAGCAAACACTTTTGTGTTGTTTAGTCAAATAACATAAGCACAAATTAACACGTCGCTCAAATAACTGTCTGTAGATCTTGAAACGTGTTCCTAAAGCAAACATGGGTCTATCTGACTGCTAAAGATTTAGCACCATATTTCATTTTCTACAAAATAATTCCTAATTACTTTATTATTACTCCGCCTTAAGATGCTTAATTAATTTGTATATATTTCTGAAAAATATTAGTTAGCTTAATGGATTTAATAGGAAACTGATGGTTTGTAATGTTTACCATAGAATATTCGTATGATCAAATAAGAGAAGGGTGTGATGGGCGAGATATGTAGCACGCAGGAAAAGAAGATAATGGGCATAAAATCTTCATTTAAATGCCTGAAGGTATCGGACCACTCGAAACGTTTAGGCGTGTATGGGAGGGGCATTAAAAACGATATTCAGGAAACATGGTGGGAAAGTGTGGAGTGGATTGATCTGGCTCTGAAAGGGCACTGAGTATGGGCACAGAATATCATAGGCTTTTATCTCATTAAGGAAGTAACGAGAAAATGACTAAATTTTTTAGCTTTCTAGCAGACAACTCGTCAACTTTCTACATGGTATCGATGATTACCGACAAATTCTTAGACGCTACATATCACCAATATAATGACAATGAAACACGTTGTCAAAACGTTCAGTGTTTGAACTGCATTTTTTGACGTAAATACGTCTATAAGGAAGGGTCATTCGGCAAAAAAGTGTAACGAAAAAGGCAAACGAAAAAGTGTAACGAAAAAGTGACAGGAAAATGTGTAAGATCCGATAACAATGGTTACCTAGAGAACGTCGTGTTTACTCGGCATTATTGTTACCTAAGAAACGTCATCTGTTTACTTGGCATTATTGTTACCTAGGAAACGTTACATTACATTATATTTCATAACATTACATTACAATACATTACTTTACATTACATTCAGCTATCACAGACCCATCTTAAGGGTAACTAATTAAAGTTAAATAAGCAATATCTTAATCAAACTTTACGCAATTGTAAAGCGTGTATAAAGGAAATATTTAGAATAAAGCCACTATATAAACTCCTTACGGTATAGACGTATTTACGTGAAATTCTCCGGAACCGTGGTTCCACTGTCACTTTTTCCTTCAGAATTTCTCGGAGTGTGCAAAGCATTTGCTTCTCCAGGTCTCACAATTGTAATTCCTGAGTTAGTTACTGCGTTAAATCCTATATCCCATCAGAAGTAATCATTCCACATAGTAGGTCATTTTAAATTTGTCACTTATTCTCCATAACTCAGCGTCAAATGAACCTTGCATTATACTTATCTTCAGTCTGTATCCTTGGAGTTATTATATGGAAGAAACATAGTTTTTATGAGAGAAAAGCATATAGTAGCGTAGCTTTAGTAACGATAACAAGAAACAGAAGAAAATAAGAATGCGAAACAATGGGCAGTATTTTCAGTGGCTCGCAGATGTATGTCACAGTACAGCTGTAATGCCATCAACATGGAAGATTCAGGCTTGAGATTACCAGCTTGCTGTTTCATGCATTACCTGGTGTTGGGGAGTGAGGAGGAGAAACATGGGGATGCCAACAATGACGATGATGAGAAAGAGACAGGAATGGTCAGATTAAAACCAAGGTGGTCCATGTCTTCCTAAACATCCCGCGGAGATCATCATTTACTACAGTTCTCTTGCTGAAGATAATGCGATGAGTTATGTATGACTGAACCACCACAGCGGGAGGCCCGACGATTTCAATGTGCCAGGAAATGGAGGGCGATGAGGCTTCTGGGTATTTACTGGTGGGGGGTAGCGCTATAATCAAGCCTTTACAGCACAGATGTAACTGCTGGACCTCTCTTGCTTATCCGAACTTTCCTCTACTTCTCTATGGAGCTAATTACTCTTCATGGCCCGTCTCCTCTCTTCTTCACCCTTGGTAGTGTTGCTATTCATTCTTTCTTCTTTGCTTAGTCTTGTGTCTGCATTATGTTGATCGTGGATATTGCCACGTCACTCCGGCCTTGTGCTCCATCGCTCTCATCCTTCTATCTGCCTGCTTCCTTTGTTGACCACACTGATATTCATCGCATTGTATGGATGGACACGCGCTGCATTTAAAGTGTCCAGGGCAGCGCTTCTCTGTCAAAGTGACATGGACTCCCCAACCCCCTGGAAATTTATATATAAGAAACTTGTCAGGTTCATAATGAAAAGACTCAGAATCTCGTTCCAGTTCGATTGGTAGACGACTCTCCATGGGGTGTGATGAGTATCGATTAAAGCACGCCGCTTTAAACGTGCCGGCTTTCAGCTGTTATTCAGATTGCAGGTCGAAGTAAAATTAAATTTCGAAAAGCGGCTGATCCCATGGAAGCGGAAATGTTGTACGTGAGGTTTAGGAGTAGGATCAGAGATTCGCTGATGTTAAGCGTGTCTCTGGCTAATGTCGTATTTTCACCGTTCTAGATCAGTAACTCTCAAAAGTCAGTTGGTATAAAGATGGCTGTCTTCTAGGTTGTTCCGTATAGCCTGATAGAATTTTACTGACGTTTTAGAGTTGTTTCCATGATCAGGGCGATTACCATCGCCCTGATGTTGGAGGCATGTCTGAAACGTTGGTAAACGTCTTAACAGACGACACGGCCCGACAACACAGAAGACAGTTATTTTCATACTCGCCACCGTGATAACCTGAAATCTCACTACACTTAAGTTCGATTTGTTGAAGCGTGTTTAAATTGACTGGAGCATTGATCTTATGATTACTATTATTGGCATATTTAATTTTCAGTCACTCACTCACTCACTCACTTATAGACTAGGATTTCTGAATTCTGGGAAGATATTGGCAATCAAAGTATGTTGTTATTGAAGAGGAGATCAGTAACAAATGAAGGTAATATTACTCAAAAACGCAAATAAAAAATAAATTCAATAGATTCTTATTTTCGGACAAAATGGTTAGGTTTATTCTTTCCAAATTAAAAAACACTACGACAAGACATAGTCATTTTGTTATTTGTTGCTTAAGGTTGTAAATAGACTAAAGATAATATTAATGTGTAAGTGAGGTGAAGAAATGTGGGGATGTAGAATGTTGAATGGACTGTAAATTCAGGTCGAATAGTGGAAGCAACAAATGAAATACAGCAACAGGTTGTGAAGATGTGAACTGGACTGAACTACCTGCAGTTCAGATTCAGTCTTAACTTTCGAAATTAGACTCGCTGAATTTTCCGTATGTGTTATATAATATTTCGTTACTTAGGTAGTAAAAAAGTACCTGTGTTTTTACAAATATAGGAAATATCCAAATAAATAATTTATATACCTAAAGTAAATTCGTGTGTGTCGTAGTCTATATTTGTATTATAGCGGTGTTTTATTATAACCAACTAGATGGCTTACCAAACCCGAAGGTATATCACTGAAGTAACCAAAGTCCTCCACCGCACCCTGTCCTGGACCAGCAAAATCCAGTTTCATTCAACTCCTATCTCTCACAGATCCCACCTGAAACTATCCTCCCATCCACGTCTAGGTCTCCTTTCCCTCAGGTTTCCCAATCAATACCAGGTGAACACATCTTGTCCCATCCATGCGTGCTACATGCCCCACCCATCTCATTCTTCTCGACTTAATCACCCTGACAATACTGGGGGAGTAGAAGAGATTTTTAAGCTCATCATAATGCAGTTTTCTCCATGCCCTATCATCTTCTCTCTTAGGCTCAAAAATCCTCGTCAATACGCTATTCTCAAACACCTGCAATCTGTGTTCCTCCCTCTGAGTGAGAGACCATGTTTCGCACCCACACAAAACAACAGGCGGAATTATTTTTTTGTATATTTTATTCATTAGGTGCTTAGAAATCAGACGGGAAGACAAAATATTTTGAACTGAAAAGTAGCAAGCATTTTCAGAATTTAGTCTCCTCCTAACTTCCTCATAAATATCATTTTTATTTGTTATTGTTGTTCTCAAATGTTTGAACTTTGTTCCACTTTCAAAGGATTGTTAGCCATCCTAATATGATTTTTCCCGGCTGTTATTATGAATACATATATAACATTAATTTATAATTGATTCTAATTCTCCTTATATAACTCATGGTAAAATATTACAAGGTTTTATGCAAAGAGAATTAATGTTTCCTATAGTGGAAATATTTTAAATATTAATGCTAATTTATCTCAATAAATGTAACTTAATTCGGTGAAATTTGGTTCATTATTAATAATAAGTAATTTATTATTTTTGAGAGAATATTTTAAATTCAAATGTCACATTATTCGTGTTGAAACAGCAGACTGCATTCTAAACCGAATCAATTAATCACTCAACGTGCAGATCACATTTGGGCCTACCCTTCCACTGCAGTAATTTTCAATAGTAGCACCCTGCTTCAACAACCCTTTTCAGTGGAACTGTCAAGAAAGGATTAGAAATCAAAGCAAGGCAGGAAGCAGGCAGAAACACGCGGTGGTCATGCTGCTTTGCCACGGTTTGGCAGCGACTGATGCGATGAAGATGATGGAATAGCCCGCTCAATGTGGGACTACTAATGACCGGCGTCATTATGACTGTGGCCATTGTTGTATCTCAACAGCGGGGACCTCGCGGGACCTCTGGTTGAGCATGAAGGAGTTAATTTGTGGCTCTATTGAAAGGATCTTCAACTTGATTTGTTTACTTCCACTGCAGAAACTCCTGTTGTTCGGCGTTGTTCTCTCTGTGGTTCTGTGCTTCGAGCCTCACTTGATTTGTGTGGTAATGGTTATTCTCAAGTCCGTTGTATAATTATTTTCCTCAGGGATCTGATCTGATCTCACTATTTAACTCCTAATGCAGATATTTGACCTATTTAGGTTTTTATAGTGCTGAAATCCAGGCAGCCTTTTAAACCCAAACATAAGCCTTGCTCACTTAAGATTGACTTTAATGTTCTCCTCCCATCTAATCTTTGATCTTTCAAGTTCCTTTTGTACAAACATATACTCAATAGTTTATATATGTTCAAATCCAATTGAAGACGAAAAGTATTCGGACATATACACAATTTTGGGCCCTTTTTATTCAACTTGTGAGTTCAATATTTTACATAGCAATTAATATACAAATTATTGATATTATTGTCAAACTCGGCGATAGATGCTTCTATGTAACAAAGTCCTTCTGGAAAAGTTGATAGCTGTTCATCTAGTCATGCAAAACTCTTCCATTTTTAAAAACCGAAAGTTAATTACCGCATTCACAGGAGCTTGCCACGACTCCCTATTCTGATAATTTTTCTATTAATTTTTCGGAATATTTCACATACGCATACATCAATCGTGTGATTTGCCATAACCTGAATATCGTCACAAGCCCATAATACTAGCACTACGTCTCGATCTGACAAAAAACTTGCGAAGTTGATAAACCCTGAACACAGTCGCCATGTCATCAAAATCTTTTACAGTTATATAAAACTTCGTTTCCACTACTGTCAGCATTCACTGTATCGTCATTTGAATGTCGCACAATATCAGACTAGTTGTAAACACATTTCCTTTTTGAACCATCCAAAATTACTTCTTCACTTTAACCCTGAAAAGGAGCGAACAGGTTCTCCCAAAATGTCCGTAATTGTTAACACTTGGGCATTGTACGACATCCGGACGACCATATACAGTGAGAAAATCCTGTGACGATAAGTAGATAGCGCGATGCTCCGTTCGTCTTTATACAACACCGTCCACCCTGCAGATATATGTCTTACAGACTGGTCTTTGAGCTTGTTGAGATCCTGTACACAACCAGTAAAATTCAAACCGACCATCAGAACCTGAGAACCTGTAATCTCGACCGTCAGATGAGCCTACTGACTGTTTCTGCAGTTGGAGCTCAAACCACAGTTCATGGCGTGTGGAGGGCATACGGATCTGGGCTGCTATCTGGGAGGTCGTGTGGGCTTCTGGTCCTCCGCGGGACAGCATGAATATAATGGTGACACCATGGCGAAGTGGATGAAGCTACTCATCTCGCTGTATACTTACAGTGCTTTGTCACCACCAACACAATACAATCTACTTACCACTATAGCTGGCTTATTCACCATGAGGTCTCTACCACTACAGAAAAAAAAAGTTTTGTTCCGCAGTTTCGAGACATCAGTAACTTGAATAGAGTCTAGCTGAGAGCTTTATTTCTCTGCTGTAAAGTCAGTGTGGCGTGAAAAGTGGTGTGGAGGGGGTTCCGGTATTCTACAACTGATGCATTTGCATGTTGATACCCTTTCAGACTTTCGATGTAGTTAAAGTGGCGGATCTGGACGTGTGAAATACACAGTTTCAAATAATGCAAGTGACAGTAATGTAAATTATTACAATAACTTGAACATTCCCGACAAGATAAATCCTAGTACTTTTGACCTATTGTACAAGCCCATACAATTTGTCAGCCTCCCGTAAAAGAAGAATTCCCATTATCTTAAAACACTAAAAATCTCGTCCATTGACGTGTACCGCTGACTCCTGTGTAAAGCATCATATGCGTTTGCGGCCTGAAAGACAGAATCAACTTGAGACATAGTCTTCCCTTTGTAGGCGTATTAGGTAAAGTAAGCATTACTTCTGTATGATCTGAAATTTTCACAGCGAACCGAATTAATAAAATACTTTTGGAGCAATCGGTCTTGCCACATGGTTAAAACTTACCGCCATCACTGTCCCCACAATTAATTCTCGCCCTTCAGTCGTGTATTCGCATTGGACTGCCATGTTCTTACTTGTGAATTAATACCCTCACACTTGTAACACACACAATAAAATATATAAAAATAAACTTAGACACAAGATACGTATACAGGGAAATAATGAGGATTTGAACGCAACTTGTAAACTTCTTTCTGTTACATTCACGAGAATGTCGGCACTTCTTTCATTATGACGTCAAGCAAATGTTAGAACTGTCCAAACACACTGATTATGCCTACAGATATTTTTCGACAGTACAGGAAATAATGGTTTGTCACATATTATCTCAAACGTTCCTGTGGATGACATGCTCGCTCACTCACTAAACCACTCTATGGTGCAAGATATTGTTTAAAAGTCGACTATATACTCGGCTTATCAAAGACATGCTGGCGTTTTAATTAATTAATTTAATATGATGTATATTTAAATGTAAACACTTTTATGTTGCTATATCTTAAAGATGGCTGTCTTCTGGGTTGTTGCGCCATGCAGTCTGGCAGATGAGTGAGCACTGCTCACTCATCGCCCTGATGATGGAAGCAGCAAGGTCCTCTGAAACGTTGGTAAACTTCTACCAGACTACACTGCGTAACAACCCACAAGACACAAATCTTCATGAAAATACGTTTTTGCATAAAAACCGACACAGACAGTATTGCATTTTTCTAGACCCTTCGAGTAACAAATCCGCCACTGGTTACAACTAAATTGGGGGGGGGGGGGGGGGGGACAAGTCAGACCAGACTGACATGAAACTCAACCAAGCACCAGGAACTTAATATGTTTTCTTCGTAGCGTTTGCTTCCCATCAGGAAACAATTATAATTACCATTCATACATGCATATTTCAAATAGAGACAATAAAGAAGGATTGATAACTGAAAATGATGTATGTTTTCTCTACATGTTTTGACGATCATCTCTGAATTGGTTCCATCGTAGAATGTTTAGAAACTATTTGTTATTTGCTGTCATCATAATTATAATAATTTTATCATGCCTTTATGTACGAATGATATATAGGCTATCTGTGTCGGATATCATAAATCAAAAACAAACCTGCTTTTCGGTATTCTATATAACCCATTCCATAAATATGTAAGCTTATCTAAATAGCATTAAACAAGTACAAAGTTACTGCTATAAAATATTTATTAGCTCGAACTGTTGTAATAACTTACATTTCTCAAGAACGTTAAAGATTTTAGTGTTTGGAACACCGAGACGTGGAATTTGTGGCTAGTTAACAGCTGCTTCTGTAACAGGTTTGAAACCCACATAGTATAGTAAGATATAAACCCCGTTTCTGCATGACAGCACCTTGTACTTGAAGGCTTTATTGCTAGAGTTTCGGAGATTCTTATTACCTACGACGTGACTATACAATGACAAACCCATTACAGAGAAAGTGTTGTGACCAAATTTGATAGATTTTCTAGTGTTTTCCACTGCTTTTCGAAGGGACCTCATATTTCTTTACGAGATTTGATATTTACAAGAACACCTTTTTCGATTCTTGACAAGACCTGTACCAGAATAAAACAGGAGTGATTTACTTTATTAAATAAATTAGCGTAAAAATAAATTTACGTTAAAACATAGACTTAATTGTTAAAAGATTGTGGAAATTCTTTATTAAGGGACTTGTTTTTGTGTATAGCGTTTTCGCAGGAAGGATTTTGAGCATGGAACATAGTCCAGTTTGGTGTATTTTTAAAGTTCTAAAGGTTAAATACGTCAACTTCTGATAAATGGAAGATTTATTAGGGTACGTCGGTTGTTTACAAAGGCTAAATTCTCTACTGGCTTCTTTCAGTTCAGTATGTCGACCATACGTCCGTTCAGTCCTCCGAAACGTCCTTACATTAATGTGCTTGCTAGCAGTTTTGCGTGATTTGTGAACACTTCGCAATTTCACTTCGACAACTCTCTCTTGTCGCATTTCGATCCTCAATCGAATGCTGGATGTTTATTAGAAGGTACACGGTTATTGATTCTTAAGTTACTAACGGTCCCAATTTAACTCCAGAGGTTATATAGCTTCTAACGTAACGGGAAGTTCGTTATGAATTGTAGGCAGACAAGTATGTGGAATAATAAAGCCTTGATTTGTTTCAAGGTAGACATTCACTTGGAGGGACTGTGTAAAATCACTAAACCTGCAGTCAAATTAGCCGGTAATCTGGTATAGATTCGAACCAAAAACGTTCCGAATAAGGTAATGTTACCTCTGCACAAACTTGTTCGGTTATGTAGTTGGGAAAGCAGGACTGTCCAAAGTTTACGCGACAGAAAATGACAACAAGGAATTGGATCTTACTTCACTTAATTACCCCCCCCCCCCAAAGCAACTTTGCACTTCTGTACCAATTTTTATTTGTTCATTAATAATGTTTCATCTACTTATATAATTCCAGCTACTCCGCTGAGCATTTCAAGAAGCTGACGGACCACTGGTGGTTCTCGATCACACTGCTTCAAACACGTTTCGTTACTGGCAGCTAACTTTCCGAATCAGTGTGACAATCAGTACGAAAACACGAAGCAGTTTTGGGATTCCATGTCACCGCCCTTCCGGCTCTGTGAAACGATGTGAGACAACATGGCAGTTGAATGTGTGTGAGGAATTGTGTTGCACACACACTGTTTCGGCGTGGGAGACAAAACATTCTTAGGCTTTGTGGTCATCATTGATACCAGATATAACTCCAACATATTTTATTTGAACCCGAGTAATGAAAATCTTTATAAAACGTCTTTACATTGACAGTGACCCTCAGGTTGGGAACTAACATTCGGTAATTCCCGCTGTTTTCGTCAAAATCTGTATTTTTTGTTTGCAATCACCCTGTGTTAATTTCCTTCTGGCTTTGTCTACAGACACGAGTAAATCGACTTCTGTTATTAATTTGTGCGACCGGCTCAATTTAAATAAATTTGTCTTGATGTACATGTGTATAGTGAGGTCTCTGTGTGAACATAGTATTCTGGTCGACCTCCCTGCACGCCCTCTCTCCTCCTCCCCCCTCCAACTGTTTTTCCTCTTTAACAAACGACGTCAGCCCTCAGCGTCACGTTTTGTTTATTATTCATGAGCGTGTTACAGGCGGAGGCTCGTTTATCAAAGGATCCTGTAACTCTGATAAAATTAGATTAATGTGCGGATGTTGGTCACTATTTATCCCCGTCACCTGACTTCAAAGGGCCGGAACCCCTCATCCCATTTTCCCAGCTCCTACCCGTAACATTCGCCCTCTCACTCCCTCGCATGTCGGTCGTAACTTGTTTAACTCCACCAATGAGAATACAGTATGCATCAGGGACCAATACGGACCTGCTATAACTCTTTTCTGTTTCCCAGGGTTCATTGCGACAGTTCCACGACTTCTAATGAAGTCGTATGGCAACAAGCGGAAGTTGCAAGTTAATAATATTGTTTATATGTCTTTTTTATGTTGCAGCAGGATTCATGTTTCGCATTATGAACATTATTGTGGATGACTCATTTATTCATGCTTTTTAGCACGCCAACCAGTCTGAAGATTTTTGTATTATGTACTGCGAATGGTATACTGCAACAGAAGTAGCGCGCTGTGTTACTGTGTTGTCCCAGGTATTATAATACTCACAAGGCATTGAAAATAGAGGCGTACGGACGTAAAAGGCGGTCAGTGAATAATGCCAGGAAGGAACTTTTGCGACATGCGACAGCGGATAGAAGCTTTCAGCTGGTGCTGCCACCTAGTACTTGATTGAGTGTAGTGGAAATACGAATTACACCATCTCTGGTGCAGTTGCGGAGATAGTTGAAAGTGTTGGTGATTTGATTTGATTAAAATATCTAAAGTGAGTAAACTTGAACTTGGAATTTTTACATTAAAGGTACAATTTGGCTGCACGCGACAGAGACAAGTGACCGAGGCAGGCGACAGAGACGGGAGACGGACACATCGCAGCTTGTCGCCAAACACTTCTGAGGTGACGACCGAGACATGCGGCAAAGTGTTTGTTTTCTTTGTTTTGTTGAGACATACGTGCACATATTCTGTGAAAAATGAGTACACAAATGCTTCTAAAAAGGTTACTCGAAGAAGATGATGTGTTGCTGTGTTTTTTGCTGCGAAAGAAACAAAGAAAACCTATGAGTTCAATATTCAAAACCAGACGTGAAGAAGGATCTTTCTGTCGGTGATCGGCGGTCGGTTTTCTGCTACTAATTCTACCAATTGCTCATCTTGGTCACCAGTAAATTTAATTTCTGCCATTATTTTACTCAACAACGCACGTGCTGCCTGAGTCCGTCGCGAGACACTACTGGTCCGAGAGCGGTCTCCTGTGCTTTGTCTCTGTCGCCTGTCTTTGTCTCGGAGAGCAGACAGGAAGCGACCAGTCTCGGTCTCGTAACTCTGTCGCCTGCCTCGGTCGCTTGTCTCTGTCGCGTGCAGCCAAATTGTACCTTAAGACGATTCGTAAGTGTGCACATTTTGTAAGCTACCCTATAGCCCACTACTTAATAACAAACCACATTTTATTGTCTCATTTACGTCAGCGATATCCTGAAGCTGAAACAGTGACCGTCATTGCCCCTAGAGACGGGTAATACCGGACATCAATTGTCACAACCTAGAATATTTTATACGAAGTGTGTGTCCGCGCGCGCTTTTATTCGGTTGAATGAACTTGCTGGAATCGTTATAAAAATTCCCACACAACGCCGGTCGCACAAACACGAGACATTAGTAACATCACAACGGCAGTTCCATAGCCTAACATTATGAAATGTGCACGGACATGTGGGCTCATTTTTGAAGCGACGATGGCCTATTCTGTTACAACGAAAAACAAACATAAAGCGCACTTCGTACACTTTCCGGGAGTGGTAGGGATCGTCCCTACCCAATATGTGGAAGATAGGTAGACTTCGTACCGTCTTCAGCATAAGAGTATTTTCTAAACGAGAACACATCCTTATACTCACACTGAAAGACCAATCTCTTTCTGTTCATGGCTATTTATAATCTTCGATTCCATATTACGTGAGGAAAGCTACATCACTGTTCTGTGAATTGTGGACAGGTGTCTGGTCCCTGTCCGTTCGCAGAGAATGAAAGCAATTCACCGATCATTATAATAATAATAATATAGATCATTATCACCCTTTCATTAGTACCGTAATCAGTGAGTTGAGATGTTGATATCTCTTGGTTTTAAAAATTCATAAGGACAGTTCTGTTATAAATTCTGATTAAATTTAAGAGACTTTCTTTTTCTCCAACGTGGATGTAAAAATGTGATGATAAAAATCATAAATTTACAGAATAAAACATAATAAATGTTATCTTCTCAAACTGCGGACCTCTTGGACATAATTTGCGGACCCCTGGTTGAGAAACACTGGTCCAGAAGGAACCATCAAACTTTCTTGAAGCGGTGTCAATGACGCCTATTGCCTTAAATGGAAGAGTCAGAAATTCGTCTCCTCAGATCAGTCGCTAGTTTCAAAATCACGTATCGTAATAGTAATGTAAAGAACTTGGAATAAGAAACAATAACACAACAATAGAAATAAAAAATTGGAAAAGTAAATGACAATAACATTTGGAAAGAATATGTTGAGTACCGAGTTCTGTAGCTGCTCTATCAATTTACGAAATATTGAACAATTTTTTTAAACCGAAATTTTCCGATATCCGTAATGTTGATTGTGTCTTTACATTTAATTCAATTCAATTCATTTATTTTAGTGCTTGGCAACAGCCAAAAAGGCCACTAACAGACAAACACTAAACCAAAGTCCAGGATAAAATACTTACGAGGTGCGATCGGAAAGTTTCTAGACTGCGCCTATAAAAACCCGTACACTTATCTCAGGTATTAAATTCATCTATCACCCTCGAAGTAGTTCCCCTGAGAGTGAACACAACGATCCCAGCGCCGCTGCCAAGCCTGGAAGCATCCCTGGAAATCTTTCTTTGTCAGCCTGTCAAGCACCATCTGCGATTCTGCCTGAATCTCTTCTATCGTCTCAAATCTCCTTCCCTTTAGCTGAATTTTCATCTTTGGGAAGAGGAAGAAGTCACACAGAGCTTAGAAAGGAAGTTGGGGTCGGTTCTTGCAAGATCTTGGAGCTCCTGACAAACGAGAAGTCGATTCTGCTACTGGTCCTCAGACAGGAGCCTTGGCACAAACTTGGCTGCGATGCGTCGCATGTGGAGTTCTTCCTTTAGAATCAGCTAACAGGTCCCATAGCCTATCCCAACAATGTCGCACAAGTCGTTGATGGTACGACGTCGATCTTCGTAACAGTTTCGGGCGTTGTGCTCGAAGATGGTCGTCCAGAACGCTCGTCATCATCGACAGAGGTTCGGCCATTTTTAAAACGTGAATGCCACACAAAAGTTTGTGCACGACCCATTGCGGACTCCCCAAATGCTTGCTTGAGCATTTAATAGGTTTCCGTAGCCGTTTTGGCGAGTCTTTGGCAAAATTTGATGCACACGCCATTCCGAAATCGCAGGAGGGTCGGTAAAATGCACTACCAAAACGCCCGTAACTAAGAAACAAATGCTAATTCGATGATGCCGGCTGGCACACTGATTCACTATGAATGTAGGTCGCACCCCCTAGCGGCAGAAGCTCGTACTACATCCGGTTCGCCCTCTATTGACACAGTCTTGAAACTTTCCGATCGCACCTCGTATATAATTAAATTCATTTCAATAATAATAAAATTAAAATATTACAAATACAAAAACAAACAAAAGAAAACTAAATATATAGATGTACCATATTGTTAATAATAATTCAGTTCATTTATTGAATAATGTTTTACAAGTAAATGGGCAAACGTTACAAATTTAGTTTTGTTTGTTTCGTATTTAAAACCCCTTTCTATTTTATATTCCTATTTGTTGATGTAACAGCGTAACTCCAAACAGTCCTGTCACATAATACCATTCAACCCTCCGCCGCCTGGCAGCAGTCGGAGTAAAATTTCCCATTTTTCTTTTTCTATCAATTTCAGGATGATAACGAAGTTTAAGATAATGGTACCCCAAAGCTCAACAGGGAAACCGAAGTACGGATAATACAAGCATGATTTTCAGTTGAATTTGAAGTTTCAACACATGGACTGTGTGATTTAATAAATCTACGCCTATAATTTACAACAAATGAAGTGATGAATTATTTAATTTGCCATAAAATATTGTATATATGTGTTTAGTAATATATTAAGAGTGAAGGACTTCATTTTTCCAGGGTTCATTTATCAGAAGACGGTTTCTTCTTTGTCCCAAAAAGGAACGTCGTCATTTATTAGACTTTTTGCAGGCACTGCATATGAACTTTTCTATAGTAAGCGTTATAAATGACTTCATTAAAATGTATTACTGTGGTGTCAGATTTATGCTTCAATCTCAAGTAAAAGACCGGCGCGTCATAAATACTACAGAACAAAATAAAAAAGTATGCTTGCAATTTGTTTTGGAAGGAGAAGGCGTTGTAGGTTCTTGGTACGTGGGGAGGAGACAGGGAGGAAGTATGTCACATAACTCATCATCTTGGAAACCTCCGCCATCACCCCACACCGGTGCATGTGATGTTCAATACTGGCGCCGCGGGGGACTACCCATGAGTCCCTGTCGCTTGAACAATAGCACAGCGGGAAATGCAATGACACCGCCAGTTTGGGATGGCACATGGGCATCAGTCACGAAACGCGAACAGATGATATCTTATCCATCTACTGCAGAAGTATCAGTCGATGAAATGTGTCCTCTCCTTTTTCTGTTTTTTTTTTCCCCTTGTATATTACACTCCAGGAATAAGATTTGTAACTGATCTTGGTATCTGCAACATAATATATCTTATTGGCACTACCAGCAGACCTGTAGCCTATGTTCTGAAATTTCATAGTTTGAGTGTAATTATCGAAAAGCGTACGGGAACTGTCGTCCTTGGTGGCAATTAAGAAAAAGGAATTACATTTCCAAACATTGCAAGGAAAAGAAACCGAATGTTGGATACTTTTTGTGATCACATTGTGGGTTGTAAACAATCCAAAAAACATTAAAAACCTCTTTTCATTCTACTTTTAGTTTGTTGCACTGTATTGTACCTTACATGTACTTGTTTAACGTAATAAAGAATACACAATCTTAAATTTCAAGGTTAAAATAATTGTTTGTAATATCGGATGCAAGTAACTCCTAATAGAGGTTTGTTATCAGCAATTATTAGAATAGAAAGTGTAGTCAAAAGGCCATGTACTGACATACAATTTGAAGAATGAATTTATAATAGTTAACAAAAGCAACGATCACATTTTCATTGTTTTGAATTCATTTACCCAGCATCTCGTGTCCTGAATCTACCGTTTTCCTCAATGTTCAGATCGGAACGTTTGTAAACAATACGCGAACTCCTCGCCTGCTCTCAGGCTCCTTCTCATTTTCAGAAGAACACACAAACTTATTTTCCTACATTTGGAAGCAAGTAAACGTCGTTTAACCACAGTTCACTTGCGTGTTTTAGCAATATCTGACTTGCCTGATTTCAAAGACGAAAAAGACGGCTTGTCATGAGGCAAGCGTTTTCCATATTCTTTTTGAAGGAAGATGAAGTGATTACAACGGACTTTACCATTTTTACATGTTTTAACCTTTATGTCGGATATCCGAATATTTATATCCGCGTTGTCCGACATGCCAGTGGTAAAACTGCAATCGATATAACTACGTAGCTATTATATACTAAACATTTGCCAAAATAAACATGTAAAATTATCCGTAAGATGTAAACTATTATATGATATTTGTTATTAAACCCTTCCTCCTTCTTATTTTTTCCAAACACGTGTGGAAATGTCAAGAATAATATAATCAGATTATCTAAAAATTACAAAACTTGTTATATATCGTCACTCATTTACATCAAGAATCAATCTGCACAAATTTAACATGGCGGAGTGATTTGAAGCAATTTACGTTACATACGTGAGTCTGTGGCACATACAACTTGAGAAACCAAGATATCCGATTACAGACAAATACCCGATGTTCGGATACTTTCCCCTGCCGGCTACGTCGTTTGCACAAATGTTACTATAAGTATGTAGTGATCCAGAATAAATATGAGCGCATTACGTACATGGACGAAAACACTATTTAAATCTCCAACTATCTGATTTTCAGTTGAATGATTAACCAACCAACATCACATCTAGTGGTGAAACACAGCTCGAAAAAAACGCTGTCATTGTAGCTTTTAGTAAAATAGCCGTCATCTGAGACTAGACACTGTAATATATGACAGTGGATCCTCAATATACCGCGCCTCGTTATAGCGCGGACTCGGATATACCACGGCTGTGATATGTCCCCAATACGATTATATATTGAATAAAAATTTCCTTGGATATTATCCATCGTATAGTAAATATAAAACGTGAAAAACGACGTTTCGGAGATGGGACTCTATCTCCGTCTTCAGGTTCTTACACAGTTGGGCCCACTAGATAGAGCTAATCCCTATCTCCGGACCTTCCATCGTCTAGTAAATATAAAACGTAAAACGACTTTTCGGGCTTACAACATGAGTACTTAAGCTGTCCTCCGAAACCCGCGTTATATCGAGGTTCCACTGTATTTGTACAACTTCTTTTGAGCAGACTTTGCAATCATCCGTTATTTCCTTGGCACGCAATGATAATTTTGTAGAATGTAATACTCAGACGGCCTGTATTGAAACAGAAACTATCAACAACTAACTTTCTCTTCTATCCGTACCACCGCTAATGAATTAGCATTTGAATGCAAACAAAAAACCCGTCTTAACAGGCGCAATTGATCATATTTAATAAATGTTCGTCACTTTGTTTATAAACTAAAAAATTGTCTGTTTTTCTCCTGATTTATTTTAAAATCTGTCCTCTGAATAAAATAGGTTTTTTTATTAATTACAATATAACCGTTCTTAATGAGTGCTACTTAACGAAGCAACGATGAACTTAGATCGCTTCTTGCTCTAAGATATGGTCAAATAGCAACCAGGCGTAAACACAGGAATTTTGTATGAGGAGGCTCACAAAGATCGGTAAAACACTGTAGTATGCAACTATATAAATCTTATAAACCAGACCAATTTAGATATCTGAAACCTTAATTTCCTCGATTAACAACAAAACACTAATCTTTGGTAGTCCGAGTCGCTCAAATTGAAAGGAATTCCCATGCTATTTTTAATTTAACTTAAGCTGTAGAATAACCTAATCGTAAAGTAACTACACCAGAACAGGGATTCTCAACGTGAGGTCTTATTCACCCTTCCTTATCGACTCCCGGCCCTAAGTTTGTAAATTAAGGCAGTTTGCAGAAACTTCATAGCAATTTATTAAACATGCCACTAAATCAAGCCTGCTATTGCAAAACACACACACACACATATATATAGTCAGTAGTGAGACATTTAAAGCTGCTTTTACTTGAATAACCCATCATTATCAGGTTTAATTTCAGTTGCTACAATTTACTTGCATCCCTCGAAATGTTCATCAGTGAGTCTTATCCAAAAAGCTACCCAGTTGCTTACAGTGACAGTTACTACTAAATACTGACGACATTAGCCAGACATGTTTTCTGTTACTGTAACTGTAACAGAGTGGCACAGTATTGATAAAACCTATGCGGGCCGCACGAAACACACTGGCCTGCCGTGGGTTGAGAACCCCCGCTGTGTAACATAATCGACCTAACCTCGAACTTTCTCGTTGTTCAGTTTATCCCTTTATTATTTTTATGTTTTTGGTCCAACATCTGTCTTAGCACTTTGCTATCATATGTTTTAATTTGTTCCCCACGCCGCTACCCCCAAAATTATATGTTCATTATTTACTTCCGAGGCGTCGTCGAAGCTGCAGAAATGGGGAGGAAGTAGAAATTTGAGTAATTGCTTACATATTTAAAAAAATTTCTATTAGAACTGTAACTTCGAAGGATATCAGGCCTGAATACAAATAATGACAAATTGGTTTTATTAATATAATACTTAACAATGGTTTGCAATTGATTTCAAATTGTGGGTCAGTTTAAATGCCGGTGCCTTAGCCCAGTGGTATTCAACCTGGGGTACGCGAAGACATCTTAGGGGGTACGTGAAATTTAAAAAAATATATATTATTTTATGATAAACACTGAATAATCAGTAATGTAATTTATTTAATTTATTTTAGATGTAGATTATATACTATGTATAACTTAAATTATACACCAACAATTTTGGGGGTACAAAGTTGAAAAGAAATTATATCTGGGGGTACGCGAACAAAAAAGGTTGAATACCACTGCCTTAGCCGATTCAGTGACATACAGCCTGAACATTCAGAAGAAAGGAAAATATTTCTCTACCCAACTTTTTGTTACCTGTAAATTCGGCAATATATAAAAATCGCAGGAATTTTAAGACGGGGTACTTATTGCAATGCGTTTTGTCTACACAGACTT
>NW_019059804.1:58122-115751 GCF_000696155.1 Zootermopsis nevadensis
ACGTGTTGACGAAGGTAAACACTTCTTTAAGATACTTGCCAACATTCTCAAAATTTGTTTCTCTAATGTTCGTAAATCTTGTACGTCTGTACCACAATTGCATAAGCGTCTGTTATTTTCGTCCAAATTTATTTCGCATCTCTTCTTACTAAGTAACCGTTACAGTACAAAATGAAGAACCTGAGAGGTTGTTCACGAAAAATTATACATAGTACGAATCTTAAAAAAAGAAAAAAATATTTGAATATACCAACCCTGACACTAATATTAGAAAGTTTAGGGACAGCATTACGTTATTCTGCAGTGCAGTAAACAAATCACGACTCTTTTCTTTATCACCAGACAAGAGACGGTTGCTCTTGCAGAAGAATAGATAGTTATATTCGTGTTGTGTACTAGCGCTTGCCGCTTCGGTAATCCAAAAATAATTTACCGAGTTGTAGACAAGAAGGCAGTAGTGGGATGAGTGAAAGAGAGACGCTTTCTTGGTTCACAGTGCGAATCACAATGAGCTTACTGTAAAGCAAAACACAGTAACGTAATGGTCGAGAGATGAAAACTTCAAGACATAATCAATTTCATGTTGTGCTTATGGTTTTATTGCCTGGTATCGCACTTCCAAGAAAAAAGCAGGGTTTCAAGGTACCATTATTCAAAACAAGTATGATGGAATTAATTTAAATTTAAAAAAGGTTATACAGAATACGAAAATTGCGTTTCAACATACGTGTTTTGTATTCTTAGTTAAAGCACCATCTCTTACTCTTACAATTTTCCACAACACTAACAAATTTATTAAATATGTGAAGGACTTGATCAGAGAGGTCAGTGGTATTCAACCTGGGGTACGCGTACCCCCGGGGGTACGTGAAATTTAAAAACAAATATATATTATTTTATGATAAACACTGAATAATCAGTAATGTAATTTATTTAATTTATTTTAGATGTAGATTATATACTATGTATAACTTGAATTATACACCAACAACTTTGGGGGTACAAAATTGAAGACAAATCATATCTGGGGGTACGCGAACAAAAAAGGTCGAATACTACTGAGATAGGATATTGCTTATTTTTAGTTTGGTAACACTATGACCGTTCGCAGACCTTTTTGTGCATGTATCTATGCTTTTTTCCCTTTATATTAAAGTACAATAAGCCCACAAATAAGTCTACAAACAATGCTGATGCTGACGTAACACAATGTAATTAAGGTTTTGTTACAGCAGCCATAGTTGACGACACCTACTTTCATACACACAGTGTATGTTACGTTAAATATGTTACGCTGAGCGAACTCTGAATCAGCCCTTTTAAAGATGAACGCCATACAGTGCAATGGAGTCGAAATAAAACATGGGTTGTGAAGGGGGACCCGACAAGAACACAGCAGGGGCCACAGTAAGCATGTACTAAAGTAGACGGCGTGACATCGCCCACGATATATCACTCAGCAACAGCAACATTCGTGGTAAGAGAGCGCCCCATCTTTTATTATGAATTATGGCTTCTGGGGACAGTTGGGTTGTTCTTACTGCTTGTTATTTCTATAGATCTGGAAGCCACTCATTTCGAAAAAAACATTGATGATAACACCGGTGTTTTGTTTCACATAAAACATGTATTTCCTTTAAATTAGAGGGAGGTGTTTTTAAATAAGTATAGCTTTTTGGATGAAATAAGTGGGCAATTAAGGAGAGTATTTATTACATAAGTTTATCGAAAAGTCACACAACTCATATTGAAATGTTTATTGATGGTTCAACAACCCACGCAGGTCATGTCATGTAGTAATCTGCTCGCGCCAGACCGTCAATTGTCTTTCAACAGTCAAAGTGCAAGGATGTCTTTTTCACAAGTGCAACGAGTGTTCACTGTCAAACACTACCTGGCATCTCCTTCTTACTTATTGCAATAATTTGCTTAGGGGTATATTTACCGGTTCTACTGTGGCAAACAAATGACGGACCATATCCGTAACACAGAAACATTTTACCGGGTTCCATCGCTAAATACGATGGACTTTTCCAAAACTTAATTTAAGATTATTCTTTGCTTTCTGATTTACTGTAATTTATCTTTTGACAGATATTACATGTGTCACAAATGAGTTGCATAACATTTAAATCATCTATATAAATACTAATTTAGTGATATATAGAGCATACAGATCATCGTTATAGTGAAGAAATCTCTGTGGTTACCTGAAATTCACACAAAAATTAAGCGGAAACATACGATTTTGATGACGTAAGAAATGGTGGGATGATGGGTCTTAGAAAAATAGGTTGAAAGGATGTAAGACAAATAAAAGGATGTCATGTAGACCACGATTTTGTTTGTGCGGTCCACATACATTTGCAGAAAAAAGTTTTGTTACTGTGCGTGTTGTTGGAAAACACGATTTGTTGATGCCAGAAATTTCGCGGTGAGGAACTGTTTCCCTTAATGACAAATTCAGCCTAGGACGTGTCTTACTGGTGAATGCGAATCGGAGGAGAAAACTGTTATTGAAAGATCACTCAGTCCAGAGAAGTGTGAAGTATATCAGTAGTGACTAATTCTGTTATGGAAGATTGCTGTGTGCGTAATATTTGAACTTGTTGGTATTAGCAAGTCATCAGCACATTTAACAAAATGCTCTGAAGTTTTAATAAATTTTCCTCAGTTACAACTTTGCGGCCAGTGAGTCATTAATCAAGGCTGAATGTGATCCTAGGTCTGGAAAATGTTGAGAATCTCTGCATTAAACTGATATGAGAAAGACATGTTAGAAATGAACATTGACGTATTTCACTACAGTTTTAAGATAAACTTTAACGAAGAACGAACATTTTAACTAGTGTCGAAAAGTCGCTGATACGTAACTGTTGATATAAGGCTGTGGAAAACAAATTTCAGTTAGGGAAAAATAAAGTGTCTTTTATCGTCTATGTTACATTCACTGAATATTAAAATACATTAGCTTCCAGCACCTAGTGTCTGATGACTCAAAGTTGGAGATAAGATTGACTGTGCAAGGACAGTAATTGAAAGCAGGCTTCTGAATAGTTTGCCACAGGGTAATTTTCTGTGATTTTCTACTCTAGATTTCCGTCATGCTAGTGTCTTATTGAGAGCATATTATTATTATAATTACATATTCATTATAATAATTACTATTCCATCATCTTTCCATAGCCCTGTAGGCAATCAGCAAGATTAAATCACCAGTGATATAATTGTGATTTATAGTGTGTCCTGAAAACATATTGTGTGATATGTGCCTTTGAAATTTTCAAGCATTTGTGTGGGCTAAAAGAATACTGTACTCCTTTATTAAGTATGGGTTTTGGAAGATAGGATCAACAAAAAATTCCACCAATGATAGTATTCCTTTTTGGCTTACTTAACGGTACGAATTTCTGTCATTACTTTCGGAAATGTAATGCTTATAATTTCCATTACATCGTTGTTTATTTAATACGAATGTAAATATTCCTGCTAAGCAAATGAAATGGATTACGGAAATCTTATGAATATAGCCTCATTCTCGTTGTCCAAAAAATGCTATCGATATTTTCAATAAGCTGTACTAAACTAATGAAATTGTAGGTCTGTATTTCCATTGACTGATGTTAAATTATATGGCGTCGTGGTACTGCGTAGTGACAACTTTATACTTCAAAAGGGTGGTGTTTAAATGTAAGGCATCCAGAACTTGTGGAGAAGAAAACAAAATATGCAATATTTTAGTAGGAAAAAATTACAGAAACGGTCCATTTGGGAGATCGAAGCTTGGATAGGAATAAAATATGAATATAATAGGTACAGACTGCGAATGGAATTTTCAGTTGACTCAGCATCAAGCTTCTGTAATGAAGACTGTGAACTTCTGTTTTTGAGGAGAACAGAACCAATTGAATAATTCCCAACAAACGCGACCTTTTAGATACTGAATCTCGTATGCTATGCCACAGATCGTTTAAAAACTGTGACTCTTAAAATTACTTCCATGTTTTCAGAAAACTCTGTACGTTAAGGACATCATCATAACTTAACCCATGGCATATAAACACAATTATTACTAGCGTACTTAAATATATTTATCGACTACACGATTAGGCTAGAAGAAAAGGTTAATAGTCAATGTTCAAAATATAAAATTCGAAATATTGATAGGCAACATGCAATCGACAATCGACCTGTCATTAAAATAGAGAATAATTATATGTTATTCATGCATGTGAGATTAAAATAGCATGTTTAAAATTCACAAAGGAGGATATTATAGCAGTCATAAATCTATATAATTTATTACTTAAGTTTGGACTCCTACAGGGATAGATTAATACGTCGTGCTAGAATTGATTGCGATATTTAAAAATATGTTATAATGCAGTTACAAGAAGCTAAAAATCATTAATCGTTTATTTATTTTACAGAAAATTTAAAGCCTCAGGACGACGGAGATAGAATTGATGATAGAATAGATGAAAATTTAATTTCGGTTTGCCTTAATGCAGTGTCAGTGTGACAAATAAAGTATTACTTGACAGTAAGAGAGACTTCAGGTAACTATAGCAGTTATAAATTAACGCACGACTACTTACAAAAACCTGCATATGAAATACAAGTCTTACTCCCTAAGATTTGAGGTTTTCACAGCGGTGAGTATGAAGATTTCTGGGTTGTTGCGCTGTGTAGACTGGTCGATGTTTACCAACGTTTCAGAGGTCATACTGCCTCCGTCATCAGAGTATGAAGATCTTCTGGCTTCTGGGTTGTTGCGCTGTGTAGACTGGTCGATGTTTACCAACGTTTCAGAGGTCATACTGCCTCCGTCATCAGAGTATGAAGATCTTCTGGCTTCTGGGTTGTTGCGCTGTGTAGACTGGTCGATGTTTACCAACGTTTCAGAGGTCATACTGCCACCGTCGTCAGGGCGATGATCATCACCCTGATGACGGAGGCAATATGACCTCTGAAACGTTAGTATATATACAACTACCAGACTACACAGCGTAACAACCCAGAAGACAGAAATCTTCAAGTCTTACTCATTAAATACGGTAATAAAACGTAGGAATAGAAAAAAGAATAACAATGTTGAATACAACTGACTTTAGTCCATTCATATTGGATTAATGGAACGTCTTATACTACGTAAATTCAAAATCAACAATGCAGGAGTAGAATGCATTGTACGCTATTCTAATTAAACAAACAATCTAATAAACAATGCAGGTTCCTATTATTTCGGGAAGTAGACACTTGTACCGAACTTGCCTCCATTTGTGAAAACCGAAAGAAATTTATACCTGCGTTTGTAGCCAATACCGAAAAGATGGAGGATTGTAAAGGAACAAAGCCAACACCTTTCACTATGAGTTGCACATAAATAGCCCTAGTATCATGTTAAAGATGTCTGTCTATGTAACCCATCACTCTTATTCTCCACCTCTTCATTCCATTTCCTTTTCTTCCATTCTCTTCTTTGCAAAACTAAAAACCTCTTTCCCATTTTTCTTCAACTTCATCTTCAATTTCTTTGCTGTCACAAAAGTTTTATCGCCTACGGGAACCCCCCCCCCCCCCCCCCCCCAATTTCCCCTCTCCTCCTAAATTTCCCTTCCACGTCTCGCCGTTTTCTTTATTTGGTTGCTGTCATGATCACACGAGTTGAGCGCCCTCTGGCGGTGACAACCGGTAACCTTCCACGCCAAAGGTTAATTGCAGCTGTCAAGGGAAAAGTATACACTTCGTGGCTGCTTGCGTAAAGTAAATTTATTTAGCAAGTTTTTCATCTTGGTTGTTGTGTATTGTGCATTTATATATGTAGGTAATTTTTTGTACAGGTACGACTTCAGGTAAAAGGCACAGGCCTGTGGTTAGACGTATAAGCGACGCTGTACACAAGACTGAACAGGTAGGAAATAATTTGTACCCAGTAAGTAACTTTAATGTTAGAAATATTTTATGTGTACTCTGGGAACACGAACTTAACATGTAGGCTATAGATATATGTGACGTGCGTGCGTGCGCACGTTTATTTAACTTCCGTGTTAAGTTCTTTCGTAAACATAAGATGCTATATTTTTTACATAACGTTAGAATCAAGGAGAAAATAAATTGGTTGTAGTAGTTATTGATCAACAGTTGGTAACATGAAGACACGGCTCTGTATAACCAATAAATGCATAATTATTTATATTTTGTTTTATCATAGTTGTTTATGTAAATAACATGTTCGTACATGAGAAGACAGTGAGAACACCAGAAAAAAATTAGCAAATTATCCAATGTGCTCCCAATAGGACCAGATGTAAACAGAACCAATTATCATACATTTTACTGTTTAGTTCGAATCGCTGTGCTTGATTATTAACTTCTTTAACTACGCCTTATTTTCTTTTTGAGATCGAATGAGATGAAAGGGTGGTAATGAGTAGTGGGGAATGCAATAAAGAGGGTGTAATCTGTTCATTTAGGATGTTTTAACTTGGAATATCGCTAGAGGGACAGAGGAAATCCACGACAAACCTAATTATCGGCACTGCATTTATAGGCCTGTTCGTTTATACATATGGTATTCTTTATACGCCTTGCAGGATACTTGCGCCCTGATGACGGAGGCAGTATGACCTCTGAAACGTTGGTTAACATCGACCAGACTACACAGCGCAACAATCCAGAAGACAGAAATCTTCATACTCATCGCCCTGATGACGGAGGCAGTATGACCTCTGAAACGTTGGTTAACATCTACCAGACTACACAGCGCAACAACCCAGAAGACAGAAATCTTCATACTCACCGCTGTGAAAAAACCTCAAATCTTACACAGTATGAATTTTAGTTCACCGTCCACAGCTGTTGAAATCAGTCAAGTATTACTCACTCAACGGGACCTTCGGCGTGACATTAACCTTTGGACAATCCTGGACTAGGATTATGGCCTTCCGCATCCAGTACTAAGGTAACATTTTTACTGGAAATCAAAACCAGTTCAAATGTTCGTGGTTGTGGAATTTTGTAATCGTTCTGTTGAAACAAACTTATCTGGTCCGAGCTACAAAATTGAACCTAACCAGGACTCGAACCGAATACATTTTTTCGCCTCCAGATTTCAAGGCATAAACATGTAAAGTCTGGTATAAAATTGTCTATCCCTTCTTGAATTATAAGTGAACATACAGATACATACACAGTTTTAATTGTAAATATGAGATTAATTCCTACCTTAAAAATAGCAGAACTTTTGGTCATTACAAAGATCCAATGGCTTAAGATGTTAGGGAAATAGTCGCTGTTTATTTCTGAAATCATACGAAACCCAAGATATTGTGTAGAATGCACAGTATAGAACGTCAATCAGTTGAGAAATATACTGAATTTCAGCAAGACGGAATCTTGTCTTATGTACAGGCGTATGAAATGTCATTAGAATTAGGAACATATCAATTTTGTAGGTACCAAATAAAAAGATAAAATATATAATGTGAAACATTACCTTTGTTTTGTAACATCCCCAAAACGAAACTCGTAAAGAAAATTTATACATTGGTTAAAATATTGCTGTGAAAATTTATGAAGCCGAAGTGCAGCGTCTGTCAGAATGAGGACCGTTTAATTCACATCCCATTACGGACACTAACATTGAGATAAATCCACTGATTAGATGAAATGTAGATCGTGAGGAACTGGAACACAACTTTAACCTATAAGAAACCACATATGTTTTGTAGTTGACCCAACTTTTGTCGTTTGAGGAAATGAATGAAGGAAATAGCCTGATACAGAGCGTGTAATTTCAAGCTGTGGACATACAGAGACCAGAGGCCAGCCAACTGTCGCTCTAATGGGTTACCGCTCCCTGTATGGACAGAATGGTTCCTTTTATAGGACACTACCAACTAGCAACACGAAGATGTTCCAGGAAAATACAAGGAAAAAGACAAGCGATATTAAAAACAAGGGAACACATGTTTCGTTACATACCAGAAAGTGAACTCATTTAGTACAACTGAGAAAAGCAGAAAAAGTTATATTAAAACTTTATCATTGCCTTGAACATAACTAGAGCCAATACTGTTACCAGGAGATAATTTTAAGTCAGATAAATGTATTAGAGTAGGAATTTAGAATGTGTGGCTCTCGAAGCCATAATTAAGACTCGTCATTATACTCAAACTTATCTTCATAATTTTTATAACTTTTTAATTTCCACACAACACATGACAGGGCTTCCTGCAAAACAATTAAAATATTTTTAGCTTCACAGTGTACGATATCTAATTTTTCTGGGTCAGAATTTCATTAAAACTCTTTCTATTAGAGCATTAATCTACTGCATTTTGTTCTCATAAGACACTGACACTGTACGCCTGTTATATGTGGTAAAAGTTAATGCTGGACTCGTTACCAATAACGAAAAGCCAGAGAGCGAATTTCTGAACAGCAGTAGGCCCTATTTATTTCGTACTTTTCACCAATTTACATTACCTCCAGCAAGTGAAGATTAGGGGTATAAAATGCCGATGTGGCGGCGACATGAATCATGTCTCCCTCTGGTTTTCTTAATCGCATTTACATTGCGATGTCTTTCCTAATGGAATGCGTTCAGGTTTGTCGCTGTCCAGAAACTGCTTTTTGAACTGTCTTTTTACATACGTGCAAAGAATTGTGAAGCACGGGCCAAACAAAATACATAAATCGCGTTCATCCGTCGCAAGAACGATCCTGAGAGGTGTCATGTTGTGATCAGATGCTACAGTACAACCATGATTTGCGTGAGATGAAATAAATGTAGTGCCTGCCAACTAAGTCATTTTCATAACATGCAGACTACGCCTCATAAACAATCTCGGGTATAAATAAGTGAAAGTAATATCAAAATACTATTTCAGTCATGTTCCATAGCCTCACAATATTTTGTGCAAACGGTGCCACTTGAAGGGAAGTTTCGTACAAATAAACACCTGGACCCATCCGCAGTTCTACACGCTGATTCTGTTGACGTGTAATTACAAATTGGCTAGGATGGGAGACACAATGAATGCGTACGGAGTTTTGGTTGGGAAAACACTTAGATATCCGAGAAGGAGAAGAGAGATTAACATTTAGACTCAGGGTGGATGGTTTTGAAGTGGATTGTGGGTGGGAGAATCATGTCTAACGGCGGTCTGTGGTATTAGCGGTGTTGAATCGTAGTGGTCTTCTGCTATAGTTTTAGTAACCTTCAAATTTCCGTTGTTAACTGTGTGCTTACCGAATCTGCCGAAGACGGAAAACATTTTTTTTTACTTTTTTTTTGTAGTCTAAAATTCCCAAATTAATCAATTTTTACTGATTCATACGTTCTAAATACACCATCTTCAAATAATTACCTACGCATACCGATATCCTTGGAGTAAGGTAAAGAAATACCGTCACGTGTTCCTTGCTGGCATGCATACCCGTTCACATTTACCCTATTCGTAGACACCCAGGTGTGGGTGCAAATGTGTCCGTATCCGGCCTTTCCTCAATAATGCAGTACTATTTGGGGCCCACACCATGGCCATAACGAGAAGAAGACTATTCCAGCGCTAGATATGGCGAGCTTTTTGCTATAAATGTCGGCCATGAATACAGTATAACACACACGCGCTGCCAAATTTCCTAGAGTGCATACAGGCGACATTTGCTTCGCCAGCTAGCAACTGTTCTTCAATAAATCACTGGTAAGAGGAGGGGAACTGTTTTATGATGCGATGTAAATCATATTTAACGGCTACTCGAAATCTATAGCAGACAGAACTGAAACGAAATCAGAAATAACCTATGAGTTCTACGCTAATTTTATTACAAGTTCAGCTCCGAGACGATGAAATGCCATTCAGAGAAATTTCAATTCCCGTACTAAAAAAATTGTTTTCTTCTTTTAATAACGTGTTTCTAAACTGAAGTGTCTTTTGAAGCGAGAATTTATATTTTAAAGAGCTTGTAATATAAATTATTACCTTCAGTCGTTCCTGTAAAATCGATTTTTTTTTTCGAACTTGAACATTACAGCTGTTTTATTCATCATACGATTCAGGATTCGATGGGCTTAAAACTAGTAACAGTTCTAGGATGAATAAAAAATGTTGACAACCACTGATTGATTTGTCTGAGTAGACAGCGTTTGTTGAAATGTCATCATGTTACTCGCTGTGAATAGTTCTAAATACATTATAAATTATACCATAAAATTACAAAAAAAGCCTAACTACATATTTTAGTTTGAACTGAAACGAACATTGTTATCACAATATCAGATACCTTTCAGTTCTCTATTCTCCGCCTAACTAATAATGCCAACTATTTTGTTCAGTTTGTTGTGAATGTAATTATCAGATGGATATAAAAGTAGAGAACAAATACAGAAAGAAAGAAAGCGAAAAAATGAAGAATCACTAATGAGTAGGAAGCATAAAAGGATAAAAAACGCCTGTATAGATTGTGTGTGTATGTGTGTGCACACACAGACACATAAGGGGAAGGGAGAATGTAAGAAGAACATTGAGGGAAGATAAGACTGATAAAAGGATAAACGGATGAATGGAGGAACGCATAAAGAGGTACACACAGACATACAGCTTAATAAAACATGCGAGCGCACACATACGTACACAGTTACGAAGATATGTACGTACATACATCATGCTTACATGCCAGTATATATGTACGTACATAAAATCATACATACTTTCGTTCGTAGGTAAGTAATTCCCGCGATTCATGGTAAGGAAGAGAAAGGGTTGCCTGCACCTGGCTTACAAAGGGTTAGACCAACAAAAGGTGACGTCGGCTCTTTGTGACCCATGGCCTAGAGCTTTACCCCTCAACCAGGTGGTCGTTTGGTCGTTCTCGAGAACGTGCATACAAATCGATTCTGCGGGCGCCGAGTGGCAAGAGGAAAGAATTGGACGGAAGGATTAGTCTCTTGTCTTTTGCCACACGGTGAGTGCCACAATTGGGGTCGGAACGAAAAGTGCTGACCTTAGAAAATTCGCAAGTCATGAATGGCTGAAAGGAGGTTGGTTGAAAGCACTGGTTCCTGTGCACTGCACAGTAGAAACTACGTAATTTGCTGAGAAGAGATCAACTTTTTGCTGAGGTATTAAGGACGATTCTTTTTTACAAGGGCAACAATTTGTGTTAAGGAGACCAAGGCTCGAATTTGGGCTGTCGCGCCATAGAAGAAGAAGAAGATGATGATGATTTTGTATTCATTAGGGAGACGGAACTTGGAGAAGTCTGGATATTTCTGCTTCACATCACAGTATTTCGACAATTGTCACTCTTAGCTATGGAATTATCGAAAAACAGTGACATACTATCTCTAATTCACTAGTATTCTACAAAAGAGATGTATTTTAGAATTAATATGTAACTGCGTGTTTTATTTCCGTTTGACCGCAGCGATATTCAGCCATTCAGATTATTTGTGCATAAAATGATACTACCCTTAACATGTGTAACTAATTATAGATGTAATTTTTCGCGTAATAAAATTAAGATATTCAAAGTATGGAACTCTCCTGGCCAGCTACAGACGACAATTATTTACAGCCTACTCTGTATCCAAATGTTTCTTAACATGAATTACCAAAAGTGCTTTCCTTTAAAAGAAGAATATGGTTAGCAAAGTGCACCAAATAACCAATTTAGATGTTTGAACTGACCTTGAAAGGGGCTGTATTTTAAAGCGAATTACCATCCAAAGTATGCACAATATTAAAGGACGCTAAGCAAGTTAGATGAATTTTGTGTGAATGTGTGTGTGTGAGAGTGAGTTTTGACTTTACGGGATTTCCTTATTTCATTGCCTAGTCCCGCTTGATCTTTCTGAAATTTTGACTTAGAAGCAGGGAAATTTTGGAAGACGTTTTCCTTATTTTGGCAACTGTATATACAGCGGTACTGCAGATATTTAATTTGAGACTAAAATTGCAATATTCTGGGCGTTTTCCATTTTCGTCACGTTGACAAGGATTAGCGGGCAGAGTCAACTCAGTGATAAGCCTGCAAGTCAGAACGCAGGTCAACAATTGACATTTATTAAAACAGAATTGCTGTAATTGCTTAAATATTTCAAACAAAACTTTCCGTTTATGGCATGGAAGAAGGCATTTTGTCATGACCAAATTGTTGACGAAGGAGAAGCGATAGAAGAATTACTCTGTCAGAATAATACTTTTATTTGAACTCAGAATTACAAGTTATTATGGATTCCCTGCTGTTCGTAAATTATTGTCCGAGGTTCATTTTCTAAGAAACATCCCTGATTTTTTTTATTTCAGTTGTCCAACCAACTCCATCATTTTAAGTTCAACATGTTGATCACTGTCTTCAGAAGAAACTGGTTTCAAGTCTTGCTGATGTCGGTCAGTTTCTTTAGTCCAATCATAAGCACTAAGGCTCCTTCCGATTTTTACGTAACAGACCAAAATCCTGTAAAATTCAAGCACGGCCACGAACTTCACCGGAGCCAAGCATCGTGCCACCAAACATATCACAATCCAAACATCGCGGAAACTCAAAATCGTAAATGTACGAAAACAATACGCTAAAATTCATTTCCACATGATACATTTATTAGTTCTGAAATTGTTAATATATTTCACTCTTCTTGAATACGGTGTCGATGGAGTTGAAATTTTCGTTCCGGGAGAAATTTTCTATCTCGACCGTAATAAATAACGGTCTGATTTGTAGTTGTAGGTCATTTATTTTAGTTTTTGACATCGAGTGCCTCTCCGTACACCTCCCAAGCCCGGTTCGTCATTTCTGGGCGATGCACTAACTGGTCATCGACTGGAGGGCAAAGCGCTTCATACCCGGACGACCAACGGAGTGGCCGAGCCTCCAGATCGTAATCCGCACCGCCATCTCCCATTCCACCGCTACTCCTTTCCTCTCTCCTCCACCAACAATATAAATTTTCCGATATTCGCCGGTCGTGTCATTTGAAATGGGGCCGTTTTCCCCTCCCGAAACCTAATGGTTATTGCCTTTCTCGAGCGGACATATTGCGTTCCATCCACTGCAATGCGCGCCGGCTATACATCACCTAACTACCCTACGGTATATACAGAGAGAATATGTCCGTAGTGCGAGGGTGTGGGACACCAGTGGCCTAACACGGATTGTTAGTAGCACTAGAGGGGCTATCGGAGCCTTCGACTGACCCATCTCTGAAACGAAATGGCTGGAACGCTAAACGACTCCGGAGAAGTGTAGAGATGTAGGAAAGACTGAGCAAGTAGTGGTGTGGTGTGGTGTGGTCTGGAATGAAAGAACTCGGATTATTTTGAGTGCTCATAATGCTGTTGCCATCCATATCAACACCGGATACGATATATCGATGTTTTTAGATTGTAGCTGTAACTTATGTCATACACTGTACTTACTGCCCCACCAACATGGATGAGAGGGATAACAGCTCTCATAACGGAGTCTTTGGATAAGTTCAGCTATGTGGAAAATGTATGGGACGCTCTTGTAGATAGTCTGGAATTTTTTTTGTCAGGCGTTAGTGTCTACAGTTTTTATTATAGGTGTATAACTATAATATATATAAGGTTATAAGGCCCCCTTACATACAGCAACCACTTTAACGACTTCAGAAACTTGTCTCGTATGGACAATGTGAGACAAATCCAACAGAACAAGGTGAATAATTCCTTCCTTATAATTAAATGTCACTGAAATGAACGGAATATATGTTATATATCATTATTATGGATAATATCATAATGAACATTGCATAAATATTTGACAATATTTCCACACATTTATGGTGCCTAGTTAACGTTTATCATATCCTTACAACATTAAACTCGCTCACTTCGTTTCATCAGTGATTATGCTACTCATTGGTGGCATTAATGTTATGCTCGATGCGTCTAATAGTGAAATCACCCCAGTTCTTGCATCGTTTTAAAAAATAGAAAGAAAAAACAGGTCGTAATTTATCTGGAGGAATTGAACGGCATTCCGTTTCGAAAGCTATGCGAAACTGGAAGATGGTTCTTTTTAATCGTAACGTGTTTGGTTTTAGGCTACGTATATTTCACGTTGTTTCGTTGTAATTCAGACACTGCGGTTTTTCAGACACGTTGCAAATTCTAAGGATAGCAGAAGAGTCACAGAGCCTACATACTGATTTATCTGACATAAAAGTGTTGGAAAGTAATTAAGAGTTTACAGGTTTGTAACTAAACTAACCCATGGACAAGAAATTAACCGCTTTTTATACCACCCGATGGTTTTAACGTCTTGTTCAAAAGAGTCTGCTACTGTTCTCCGATGAATTGAGTCAACACTCTCGTATCCTGTTTCTTTGACTCACTTTAATATTATCTTTTTATCAACGCTTACTTGGTATCTTTCTTTCAGACATTTCTAACAAAACTTTATTTAAATATTTCTGTCTTCTGGGTTGTTACGCGATTCATCGCCCTGATGACGGAAGCAGTATGACCTCTGAAACGTTGGTGTAGATACATCTACCAGACTACACGGCGCAACACCCCAGAAGACAGCCATCTTCAGTCATATCAAATTTGTTGATCCACATTAATGTGTGTTGGCTACAGCCATTTGTAGCAATAAATATATACAATCTAAATGTAAAAAAAGTGTTTTATTTTATTTCTCAGCAGCGTATCTCATTTCCAGGTGAAGAAACTTAATTCTCACGTACAAACATTACAACCATTTTAAACTTACAACGCTCTTTAGTTTTTACATCAAAGGTACTTACATTACTTCTTAGCCTTTTGAGCACTATTATCTAGTATCCTAGATGTAATTGTAACTGGTATAATGTCTTTCATAGAAACATTTAAAAGAAAATTTTCGTTTCACACATCAGTGGCAGACCACTGCTGGACTTAACAACCATCAGCATTGCTTTCCTTAAGCCGATATGTTCTATTCTATGCCGAATGTAACAACCTTCCCAGCTTTACAATCTTACAGAAAGTAAATTGGTATCAACGTTCTTGATAATATTTGTTCACAAGATGATTGCTTCATGAAGATTCTAACCACGTCTCTCTTCGACTTCTTCTAAAGCTCCAAGTACTACGTGGTTTTAGATACATCCTTGTTGGCGAGATGCTACTCTGGAAAGAAGATGTGGAGACATTTTCTTTTCACGCTTGCCAATGTTCTGACATGCGTTTCGCCCACGTAGCATAAAAGCAATTCTGTATTGACTGTATCAGGCTAAACATATAAATTACAAATATTTATTGTGTGACTGACGTTTTAACTGCTGTTTAATAAGTCCATTCCAACCGATTTATTCCAAATCCTAATATGTAAACAATAAAACTCAGTAATTCCCCATATGAGAGATTAGACATGGATAAAAATTTTATTTTAAAAACTCTAAGGAAAGAGACCTCCTGAAAGGATAACATTAATTACAACGTTCGGTTTAAAACGCAACCCTAGCTGTAGCAGTATTTGCTATCTTTGGTGACGTCAATATAAGTCAAATTAGTTTTTTCTTAGTAAGAGCTTACAGAACAGATTTACACCAAAAACTGAAACTGTCCACCACCTTATCGAAGACAAGCATTCACCGAAATTTTGTCGTCTGTTGGTGTATTATTGTCTTATTCCGAACTACACATTCTACTCGTGCCTAGCAGAATGCTACACGAACAACTGCAAGGATTTCGATGCGAAATTGTGTTCATGAATGAAAAAAACATTCTACTCGAGAAAAAAACATTTTCGCGCATGCACAGTCTTCGCGACCCTGGTGTAAGTAGCAGCTTAGTTACGACGCCCATGTCACTGGGAATGTTAAATGAGTCCATCACACGTGGATGGATCTGTTTCTGATTTAATTTTCATAACAGTTTACGTGCCCTGATTATGGAGGCAGTAAGTACCTCTGAAACGTTGGTAAAATTCTACCGGATTACGGTGCAACACCCCGGAAGACAGCCATCCTCTTAATCGTCGCCGTGAGACCTCATATCACAATTTAGACCTTCCTTTTATTATTTACTCCACTCGGTCGGTGTCAAATAAGTTCAGCTACATGAGACTAAATACACATATAATGTAATGTGTACTTAGGTTCAGAATAGAGATGTGAGGAACAAATACAAGACGTAATTCTGTTAGTGGTTTGTAAACATCCTCAACTGAGTTAGGGGATTCTCATCCAACTTCGTTCAGAAATGTCAGCCATCTGTACCTTGTAATAAATATTTCTTCCTCCTGTTATACAGAAAAAGAAATATGACATATTTTGTGACCATACCTAGAAATTTCCTCGAATCTAATCAATTCTTCTCGGGCTGCCAGCTGTGTAAGGTGACTTAATGAAGAGGTTCCCCTGCCCTATACACCTGAAGACGAAAACGGATCCGGTTTTGTAAACATCGTAAACATTTTAACCTTGATGATGGACAGAGTCCAAAAACCCAATAAACCCGACAAATTGAGAAATGCAAAATGGATTTTCACGAAACTTTATATCGCAGCGTTTTACTAAATTCGTCTAAATATTCAAGAGCTGGTTTAAATCGAACAATAACGGGGGCTCCACACGAAGATCCACGAGCGTTTCTTTGCTCAAAAAAGTCTGTGTGGACAATTTTCGGATTGGTAATTCAACGACTATTCACCAATGTCAAAGGTTAAATTATAGCGTTATGCGAACATTTTCTATCTTTCTGTGATATACTAAACTTCAATACACAAATAGGCTTAAATCAGGAAGAACGGTGTGATAAGAAGAACTATGTTCAGTACAGTTAACCTCGCCATCTTGTTTTTTTATTTACAACTCCACAAGTGACAGAACAAAACCGAAGCCGGGGGAGTTTCTAGGAGTGACAACATTGAGGATGTCTGAGAACACTATAATAGAGAAACAAAAGACTGGCTGTGGTGCGTGCTGATATTCTTATTCCAACCACTGCAGGAGGTAAACTTCTCCAATTACGTGATGATGCAGGAAACAAAGAAGACTCAGGAGGTCTTCCTTGTATATCCATTTCAACGCATTTCAGTATGATATGCTACTTACGTTATTACCTCTCACACCGCTGTGCGAACTGCAAGATAGGTTTTATTCATTCGATGCCGAGAATATTTTACACTGCTGGGCGAAGATAGATTCAAAACTTTATGCAAACCCGTTACATAACTGTTAGCAGACGCTAGGTAAGTAAGATTACAGGTGAACATTCTAACATAACATCAGAATGCAGGTGAAATGTTCTAGTTCAATAAATTCGCATGACTTCTGCAAAATGTCGAGAATAGGAGTATCAGCGAATTAACTCGTTGAAGAAATTTTCCTCGTCAGCTCTTCAACAGATTCCCGGCCTTTTATGCAACAAAAAGGTCTGTGTCTTCTGCCAGATAACACCCTCGTGTCCTGCTTCTTCTAGAATCTCCTTTTTATATCCTCCCATCTGCGTCCCTTGAATGGTCTCTTCCTGCAGGAATATCGCAAATTTATTTGCAGCCCTCTCTTTTGAACATTGTGTTGAGCGACGCAACTTAAGAACGAAATAATGACTGGATTCAGCTCAGATGAACGGATTTATACACGTAGGTGTAGGCCTAAATGTCTTACGCTCACAAAGTTACTGGCAACTGATAAGAAATTTGAAAACCAATCTCTCTTATTTATCTATATTCTCGTCAGTGTCCTGGTTTTGAACACCCTCAGTCTGTATTCTTCCCTTAGGTGAGAGGCAAAGTTTGACATCCACACAGAGCAACTGACTAGGCTAAATTATAATTCTGAACCGTCTATTGGAGGGGTGCGGGGCTGTATACTGTATTCATTAAAGTGTTTTATTATTTATTTTCTAGGAAAACAATTAAATTAATACATTTGAATACGTTTTATGTTGCATTTTTAAATTATTTGTCTTCATATGCATTCATCAGGATCTGGTCTAATGGCGGGGTCTAGAGAACACTGCAATGAACCTTTGTGTTACAAAATAAGCGGGGATTTTTTTTTAATAATTGGGTGAGTTTTGGGTGTTAAAGAAGGACTCTGTTCCATAGAACTAGTCACGGAGAGTCACTTGTTACAGTCTCTATTTTGTAGTTAAATTAGACCTATATTCCATCATCCTGCAGTATTAAACGAAGATTATAATTGTCAGTCTATTCATTAAATAAATGTATATATATATATTTATTTATTTATTTATTAGCGGCATGCTTCTTATGGTTTTTAAAGTTTGCCCGCCTTTCTTCAGATAACCGATAAAGAATTCTGACTTTGAATTTAAAGGGGCCAATGATTTGTCATCCTTAAGAACGAATTTCTTAATATTTTTTCTTCTAAATGACGAGCACTGAGGGGGTCAGTATAACAAAGACAGGATGCTGGAGACCGGAGACCGTGTTTGCATCTTCATCTGGTTGGCGGTGGAGGAGCGTCTTAACCGTGGTTACCATAGACCAACCACTTGCCCATTATTAAGACCCAGCAGGACGCCTAGTGCGGTTGGCTTTTAGGGGGGTCTGGGTATTCATAAAGGGGCCTAATGGAATTATGTGGTCATATCACAAAGTATATGGTACCGCTATGGGATCTAGTTATACAGGTGAATTAACGTGACCACATTATCGTACATAATCACGTTGTCTGCGGTCTCGTATTCAGGAACGTACTAGCCTGGAATCACCGCATTTTAGATTGATTACAAAATGTTCGAAATTTCTTACTAATAATCTTTGAGTTCAGCTGTACCAGATAAAATTCTAACTTAAGTAAGTAATGTAATTATGTACTGTTCTTAGGCTATGATTCTGATACAGTTCTAAAGATGTGAAAGTCAATGAAATTCTGAACCATTTCTTATGGGACTCTCTTTTTTTCGTGTAATTGGATGCTATCCGTAATTGAGAACAGGGCAATACTTAAAGCATAGAAGATTTTGGGTCCATCCTACGGCCCCAAAATGTAAACAGTCACACAGGAAACGCAGTTCTGCTTAAATGTCATTTAGGAAGTTAAGATTTTTGTTACAAGGGATGAAATTTTATATAAAAAGCATTCTTGTTGGTTTTTTCTTATTTGTTGTGATAAAAACTTTTGTTACGTTAATAAATAGTAATATTTGAATGCAATGTGTGTGGAAACCTGAAAAAATTTAATGGGCCTGTTTGTTCTTTATCTGACTAATCTATTTCATCAGCAGTTTGCTTCAGCACCACACTTTTCAACCACAAACTTATATTTGTGCATGCGTGCACCTTATATTAAGCCTATACCACTATCATGTTAGACGTTGTCCATTGCCTGTGCAGGTCTGCATCATATGTAAGTGTCCATAAATTAACAGACGACTTCAACTGCGTATAATTATTTATTTACAAAATACGAATGAAGAACTTTGTGTGAACTTCCGTTACAAATTGTGAAAAAAAACCTTGAATCTTATGCGATTGTCTCGTAGTGCATAAGTTCTTCGTATTTGTTATTATTGAATACTTACAAGCCCTTCAAATAATTTGTTAATTTATGGAATTAGTTATTTACCTTGATCGTTACAAATATTTAAGTTATCAGGTTCCGCCGGTTTTAATTTACTAATAATTTTAAAATTACCACCTTCCGTATCTTCAAACAGTTCTTCAGTACTACTGGTACACTACAATAATCAACCGTTGGCACAAACCTCTACAAAATCATCCACTATTATGTTATGGTGAATTTGGTGTCAGTAAAAGTTTCGTGGGAGTGAAACTGATCATGATGAATGTAGGCCAGAGGGAATTAAATGTACACATTAATTACAAATTCTTTCCAGCGTTTCAAAATTTTTGTGAACTGTTTTGTGATCACATTACATTGAAGAATCAAATGTCACAGCCAAGTGGTTGGTCTTTTTGCTTTATGCCATCATTCGATGCTATATTATGTGAGCTATTGACAGCTCTGTTAAATAAACCATATACTAAATAAATAAATAAAAGTAAGCTATAGGCCTGTGTTTATTACAAAGAGCATATAACCCAGGAATTTCACTCCCAAGTCGTTTTGTTTTATTTCAATCTAAATGTCATAAATCTTTCACTATGATTATAGAGCTCTGATATACAGGCTGTAAAGACAGGTCCCATAATTGTCAGCGTCTATAATTACTCGAATGTTGATTATAGGAATGAATTTGTACAAAAGGTTTTATAGGACATTTTACGAGTATTTTTTGGTATGGTAGTAAAAGTAAATAATTGTTTGAAAGATTTGGTATCGCCCTGTATCTCTGAGAATTAATTTGCTTTAGATACTTTGTTTACGGATTAGTATAATAGAGATCTTAAATATAATATCTCTGAATTTTCACCGTTTTGACCATTTTCGGATTGAGTTAGAACAAATGTTGCAAAAAATGCGGCATCTCTCCCGGAATTACTATATCTTCTTGCCCGATCATTTAACATTATGATTTGTTACAAACATTGGCGTATTATGGTCATTAATTGTATGATTGCCTAGAAGGAGAAAAGTATATTAATGAGTTGTGTCTATTGTCAATCATTGTTACTTCATTGCTGCTCTTCTTGCCCGATCATTTAACATTATGATTTGTTACAAACAGTGGCGTATTATGGTCACTGATTGTATGATTGCCTAGAAGGAGAAAAGTATATTAATGAGTTGTGTCTATTGTCAATCATTGTTACTTCATTGCTGCTTTTTGTGAAGTATCTAGCAATGCGTACCTCGCAAGTAAGCGCCGACTAAGGCAACAATACGCCGAATGTTAACACAATTTTAGTCTGTGATAAGAGCTCTTTGAGCGACAGAGCAGATGAAACTAAAGCCGTACAGATTTCAAGCAATGCATCAGCTACAACAATGGGATATGGTTGCAAGAATTCAATATTGCTATCAGTTTCGTCGTCTTGTGATTGAGTGAGGTTAGGTTCGCATGCTAACTGGTAGAACACCGACTTCGGCCTACGTGTTCATTTCAGCTGTGCCACTGTACAATATAGCAAAGCGGTAATGCAGTTATGTTGTTATTTTTATGTCGTAAGTTGTTATAAGGGAAGAAAACAACATTCAAGCTAGTTTGAAACAAGTTTAAAAGTTAGATAAACCAGATTCCTGCTTCAGTTCTTGTAGATGTTATGCATCTGTGAGTCAGAGATGAAGTGAAGTTGATCTGTCAAGTGTGAATACAGAAATAAGTGATTTTTAGTACTTAAAACCAAACGTTGAAACTTTTCTTTCACAGAATGTTACCTGTTATACAAATTTCTGAAAAGAAGAAAAGAGTATTTCATATTTTTACATCTGCTTCTCCCTCCTCATTCACTACATATGGAATGGTCATCACAAACAAATGTTACTGGTTTTTCTGTTCCCAACATTTAATAAATGCATTTCACATATTTTGACATAAATCACTACAGAGATCTGATATTACGAATGTTATACATCAGTGGAGGTGGGTAACATGTGGCCCGCAAAACAAGTTTATGATAGTCGCAGAATTACGTGCATGCGTTTCAGTGTCTCATATATTTTATAAAATTTATATTAATAAAACACAAGAGACTGTGATGTTTTATTAATGTATTCGCGGTCTCTTTAACTACTCATTTTCTTGCGTTCAGAGTCCATGATAAAATGACAGTGAGAGTAAAAAGGGCAGGTATTACTTCCGCCCCCCTTCAAAGATGCGAATATTCACATCAACACATTGTTCCAAATTCCGTCAACCTGCGTTTTTCCTTGAAGTGTAAGACAAGCATAATTTGTAAGATTTGAGGTTTTCACAGCGGTGAGTATGAAGATTTCTGTCAAGATTTCTGTCTTCTGAAACGTTGGTTAACATCGACCAGACTACACAGCGCAATAACCCAGAAGACAGAAATCTTCATATTCACCGCTGTGAGAACCTCAAGTCTTACAAGATTTCTGTCATCTGGGTTGTTGCGCTGTGTAATCTGGTCAATTCATCGCCCTGATGACGGAGGCAGTATGACCTCCGAAACGTTGGTAAACATCGACCAGTGTACACAGCACAACACAGAAGACAGAAATTTTCAAGCATAATTTAATGCTTACATGGAGGGTGTAATGTTTTGTAGTAAAGTGTATTTGTGGTAGCGTTGAAATTTCTTCTGATATTTACATTACGGTATATGTTCTATTTCCCTCGAAATGAGTTTACCAGTTTTTCTATCTGCAGCCCGAACTTTTGTAGTATGTATAATAAAATAAAACAACTTTGCCGTTCTTTTCCATGAGCTTTGAAGCCCAATAACAGGTTGTCAGACGCAGGCGGCGAGGGCTCCACCTCGATTATAAACAGCAGACGCCCGGAGCGTCATTCCGTCCGCTGTCTACCTCAGCCAACGGATCGTGACAACTTCCATATTCTTCTTTTGCTTCTGTCGGGGCTATTATTTTTTCAGGGTCGTTTCTCTGTCGACTACGCACGCGTCGATCCGTGTAACCCTCCTCTTCCTCCTTCGGTCTTTTTTAACACCCTCTGACAATGAAACACCCCCTCACCGCCTAAAACTCCATGTCGTTGTTCCCAACAATGGACCAGTTTCCTTTATACTGCAGCACTCGAACATGCAGAACATTTTCTTGAGAGGGATCAATTTTAAGGAAAACTGGTTTACGAACGCTGCGTCAGAGATTCCAGTTTTCAGAATGTCTGGTCCTATTCATTTCATTATTACTATGTGGAGACTGTTGGTAGAACTGCGGCCGCTAACGGGTCCACTGTCCACGGATATTGAGCTGTGGTGGAATGATATTGACAAGAAAAAACCCTAAGATTAATCTGTCACTGCGGCACTTAGTTCATCAAAAATCTCACATGGACTGACTGCGAGAGAACCCGGGACTTCGAGCTGAGAAGCCAGCGACTTACCGCCTTTTCTAAAGAATGGCCCAAGACTAATCCAAGCCTACTGTACCTACTCGAATTTGTGTAAATTTATATCAACACTCCCAAGGTACGCGGGTTCAAACCCAACCGAGGTCGATGGATTTTTAAGGGTGATAAAATCCTTAGTACAACTTCCTTTGGAGGGGAAGTAAAGCCGGCGGTCCCATGTCGTAGATTTACGGCATGTACGTAAAAGAACCCTACGAGTATTAAACCATATGTTTTTTGTAAGCAAAATTCAGCGGCCATTTCTCACACAAGTCTCTACTGCTTCACTGCTAGATGGCTCTGGCAGTCAAATTTTAATTGGGTAGAAATTGTGCAGAGGCAGTGGGCTGGTCACTCACTACTTACGAAAGCACACTTACAAGACTAGGAAACCTCCGAAAAGGAGGCGGCGAATACCCACAACCAGGTTGTACAGTCAAGGAATAACAACATATATCAACACTACAGTGTCCGAGAAAAATAATTTCTTCCTCGCAAAAAATGAGAAGAAAATATCGGCGTCACGGGAGCAGCGATCACGGAAGATGATGAAAAATTCCGACTACAAATGGTATGCCAGTGAAACTACTGTCCTTGCCGCGTTGTAGAACAGGTATCGAAATCAGCATTCGCTAGAAATGAAACACACTTGACAGCGTCATTACACTTTCTTTGAACATTTTCTAATGCTTATGTTCGCCGTAGTTTCACCACGTGAATGCAGCATTCAGCAGAAACGTCATGTTATTTGAAGATAATAAGTTCTAAACGTTGTAAGCCAACAGAGTACTTTTCTGTTATAATAGCATTATCTGAATATCGTGTAAAACTTTTGTTTTATAAGCAGAGGAAGTTTAATTAAAATATATAAAATGCACGTGCAATCGACAGGGATAAAACACGATGGTAGAAGAAGAAGAATAAAAATATATATGTATTCAGAGTTATCCACTCCAGCCGGATGCTGTAGACATCAAACGTCAAAGCATGTCACGGATTTCACTGTGTTTTTGTGAGATGTGTTTAAAATTTTGGACGCAATCATGTTTCTACTAAGTTTCGAAATTTATTTTCTTGTAGCTTACCTATTCTCATTTTTATATCACCACGGGCACTCTTTTCATGTACAATCTACATGTGTACGTGATAGGTTTAAGTTTTGAGTTAGCACGACATGTTATACTTCTTTTAAAAGAAAGTTAATTTCTCTTCTTTGTTAAATCTGTTCCTTGTACCAACATTGAAGATCTTACAACGTTCAATACATACTATGGATTTTGTGTGTGGACCAATTAAGAACTTTAATACATTATTTCGTTGCCATTTATCGATTAGTCGGTATAATAGTCGAGTAATAGAAATATAACTTGATACCGAAAAATAAACTGGTATTCAGAAGAAATTAGTTGTGTTTGGGCAAGATTAAATTGACCCAGAATATGTTACTTTGAGGGGCTGTTCCTAAACATTTGTGATCTATAAATGGCGGAGAAATTCTCAACCAGCTGAGCAACTGTCCGCTTTACAGCTAATCCTGCTTAACGGAGTTACTTTTGTTCTCAATTATTTCCAGCTTTTGCTGATTAGACTTTCAAACTACTAATTCTTTCAGATATTAGGTGGGATTCCGAGGTCACATTCATAAGGTGTAATATAATAAATGTGTAATTAGTTGTTTTAAATCTGAGAAACGTACTGCAGTGTTCTTTGAAATTAGAAAACATATAGACTCAAAATTAAAGTGTACATATTTTCTGTTTCCTTCTTTGCTATTTTACGTCCTTCATTGGTCTTGGCGTATATTTAGTCTATTCGTGGTACAAATTTTATAGTGGGGCAATTAAAAATTTGTTTATTATTTATAACATTATTTAACTGCAAGGAGCAGGGCCCTTGTTAGGAAAATAATAGTTGTCACCTAGTCAAGAATTTCTCCGCCAATTTGGGATCCGAAATTCTTTGAAATTTTCTCAACATTCGGCCTTGGGAACCTTGTTTTGAGCCACTTGAGTCCGTTCCGCATCTTTATGTTATATTTCTTTGAGATCTCTTTCAATATTAACACCACATCTTCGTCTAGGTATTCTAAACAATCTAATCCGTTTTCCGGCTAAAATTTAGTAGGCATGCCTCATGTCTCCTATGCGTGCCCCTCTCATTTCATACTCCTTGATTTCATCACAGTGACGATATTTGCCAAAGAGTAGACAAATTAAGAAGTTGTCATGCATTTTTCACGATTTTCCTGTTTCTTCCTGTCTCTTAGATCCAAATATTCTCCTCAGCATCGTGTTCTCGAATACCCATATAAATCAAGAAATACAAATACACAGATGGCTGTCTTCAAGGTTGTAGCGCCGTGTCATCTGGTAGAAGTTTACCAACGTTTCAGAGGTCCTCGTTGCCTCATCTCCCTGATGATGGAAGCAGCAAGGACCTTTCAAACGTTGGTAATCTTCTACCGGACTATACGGTGCTACAGCCCAGAAGACAGCCATCTTCATATCCGTTGTCGTGAAAACCTCAAAACCTAGATACAAGTACAGTTTCCTGCAACATTCCCCACAAGGCGCTCAGTGTGTTTTGTGTTGATTTTCTGAAAACATATACGTGACAGGTTAAGGCAATGCAGCACAGCCTGAGCGGAAAATTGACTCGACCTTAATAAAGAAGCAGCAACATGCGAAGGCACACAGCCGTTCAAATACGCGGAAAAGAATCACAGGCTAACATTCAATTCTCCATTAGTTTTGTAGCTTTCTGCTGTATCTTCACATTCTTATAATTTCAGTACTTCAAAGTTTGCATAATACTGAGTTTCTTTGTCGGGTCACTCGCAACACATCTATAAACAATATCATGCAGATTCCTCCAATGGTGAGAAAGTTTTTAGTAAGGGGTAATGTTTTTGGGACAGCATTCAGCATGGCGTCAAGGCTTCAAGGTCAGGTCAGACAGAACTTCCTTCGTCTTTTCGCTTTTGTGACGTCTGCATTAGGTTGTACTGTAGTATAGAACAGACATAAAAAGCGGTGGGCCCACACACTATAATACCGGAGGATTGACGCAACTATTAGGCACTCGTTTGAAGCCGTCAAAGGCACACGACCATTTGGAAAGAGAGACCAGAGTGGACAGCGGTCGGGCGGCCAGTAATAGTACAATGTCAGACCACCATCCGGTTCAGCTTAACAGACGTCCGAATCACATGTCGACAAAAAAAGCTCAAAAAAGGAGAAAGAAAACTCCGAGGCGTGAAAAACATCGAACGAATGTTACATAGTGATGCTGAAACCGAAATGACGCTAACCCGTTGCCCATCTGATTCGTAGAGGAGAGAAATGGAGGGCGGGCAGGGGTGTTCCCGAACTGACATGTGACGTATGCTATTAGATCCTCCATTATATCTGGTGCTTAAATTCAAATGAGACATCCTTCAGTGACAGCTTGATTTTGAAACTTGACTGGCGGTATGTTTTTTTTTATTTAAAAAGTTGGACGAGCTCAAAAGCCCTTTTCTATTGACGTCCGTGAGCGATATATTATTTCTGTTTGCATGACTGTTGTTGCTTTTTGTATTCTTTTTAATTTTTATTTTTGTCTAACTGTTCAATAAAAATCATTTATTTCTTAACACGATATCTATTATTAAAATTTTAATCATGGCTGTCTTCGCCGAATGATACATATGCTGATTTCTGTCTTCTGGGTTATTGCGCTGTGTAGTCTGGTCGATGTTAACCAACGTTTCAGAGGTCATACTGCCTCCGTCATCAGGGCGATGAATATGCCAATAGGGTGTGAGGAGTTGGATTTATAGGTAGGGAAGTGAAAGGTGTAGCCTGCCCCGAGCCAATGGGAGCAGGTATGGGAGTGGACCAATGGTAGCACGTGGGCGAGAGTGGGAGAGGGAGAGAAAGTAGAGAGAGAAAGGTGAGTTAGTTGTAAGAATGACCTCTGAAACGTTGGTTAACATCGACCAGACTACACAGCGCAATAACCCAGAAGACAGAAATCTTCATACTCACCGCTGTGAGAACCTCAAGTCTTAGATACATATGCTGAAAGGCATAACTTCAGCATTTGATAGTTTGCCTGTCCTTGTCAAGTGTTTGTTAGTTTTGTAATTCAGATTTTACAGTGTAAAGACGCAGCTATCTATGCTGAATCACTTCCTGCTGTTACAGTAAAACGGGAGCGAACAAATTAAAATCGTTTTAGGTTTTTAAAGAGTAGGTAAAAGTTGTAAATGCGATTTTAGAACAGTATTTCCATGGAAACGAGTGTCGGAAGTAAAATTTGGTACTACGAAGTGAAAATTACGTAAAATACAGCAGTTCTCAGAAATGTCATACAAAATACCGCGACTCATCATCACTTAAGTTTTGAATGTGATGTGAATAACTTTTATTCATTTCGTTAATTATGATTAAGTATCGATACGCCTTTAACTGTATTCTACTTTGTTCAGTAGGTTCTACGTGCCGTCCCCACTTCACTTTGAGATGAACTTACATCAGACGCCAACATTTAAGCCTATTGTCAAAAATAAAAACAAAAAGAACGGAAATTATTAAAATTATATTTCATTACATAAAACAAGTCTACTTAATAGTCTATACAATGAAGAAGAAATATGATATGCCAACCTTACAAACACATTTATAAATTTATAACACGTAGTTTGTGTCTGCTGCCCAGATATGTGAACTTACAACTTGAACTATGCATTAAAGACTATCAAAACGTCTGCGCAATTTGACCCCGAAAGTCAGTCGCTTTGCCCATTCGATAATTCGGCCTTGGTCATTAACATTCAACAGGTTATGTCTTGAATGTGTTAACGTAGGCGTATGGAATAAAAAAAATGCAAAATACGTTGTTCCCATATTTGTGTTTACTGCATTAAGATGTATACAAATGGCTAAGAAGTATAAAGAATGTGTTTACTGAAGGCACTCTAGAGTGCTATTTACCAAATCGTAGAACGTTAAGACGTGAGACGACAATCAGGTGCAGGAATGTAATGAACCTCGTTCTAAAACAAATTCTTTAGCAGGATAATAAATTGTAGAAAGCAATAAAGACGTAAGAAACCTCAGCGCTTGGTGTCTGTTCATTTGCCTGCGTTTCACTTCCAAAATATTAACTCGGTTTGGGTGTCCATTGTGTTGCCGAAGTAAAATATCCATTCTCATTTTGGTCTTAAAATGTTAAATTAATATTTAATCTATTATATAAATAGTCTGTTAATTGATCATTTAAATATTATTAATTATATGCCTATTTTAAATAGGCCAACGTTTTATATATGTTAAATGACAGCATTTTTTAGTGAGATAAGCATATATACCTTATTTTTTATTTGGATAGAATAACATATAGTATTTACAGAAGAAATATGTATTTTTTGAACTTCTGAGATGTTTTGAAAGCACTTACGCTGTGACTGTATAATTTGCAAACCGATCTTGAAATCCGCATTGCCAATTGAGGAGCTGTAACATTTGTTTAAGCTGACATAAAGCATGTAAAATATAAAACGAACTGATAAATGACGCTACATTCTGCACTTGATACATCAATAAAACGCGGTAAAATAATTGTCCCTGGGATTTTTACTCTATCCTTCATATAACAGCCTGCAATAACTTATCTTCAATTTTGCAGTTTAGTTTTTAATAGCGCATTAATGTCACACCGAGCTCCACAACCGAAATTGTTATTCCTAGTTTTACGTTCAACCGTCGGCTGACTTGGCACATGAATGCCGTTTTTCCCCTTAAACAACATTATGCCAAACTTCTGTGCCCGAGTTTGATTTCATATTAGAGTGCCATCAAGTTTATGAGAATAAGAATAGCTCATATAATTACCTGCCTACAAGACGTTACGAAGATGTTCATTTGTAATATTTGACTAGCCGACATATATTTAGCATGGAACAGGCTAGCACAAAATACTAGTTATTATGGTACATAATTCATATGTAGTTTACTCACAGAGAAGAGAAATAAGAGGGAAGGTTAAAGAATGTATACAAAAAAAGGCAGCATTCTCAGGAGCCTTGAAAATTTATGAGTGAGGAAAATTATCGCATCCTTTCTCTCTTTATGTGTTTATTTTCTTTCCATATATCTACCAATCATTTCTTATTATTACCTACGACCAGTCTGTTCGTTAATAGGTATGTTTTCATAGTTTATTTCAAAGCTGTTATTCTGTGCGTGAAGTTTATATTAGTATCATTACAGAAAGTTCGATGTATAGTCTGTATTTTGTCTGTGGTTAATACTATAGCAGCCAAATAGCAGGTAGGCTAGTATATAGCTCTGGAGAAAATTGGATCATACGGGTTTGTAGTGTGTGCCTTCTGGCTGTAAAATAAACTCTGTTATTTGGAAGGAACTTCTCTCTCGTATGTTAATGGTAATGTTGCTACGTCTCTGATATTGTGTCTTATTGCTAACTTAAAACGCATTGGCTGACAGACGTATCAAGCACATGGCCTGCGGACCTTGTACTGCCTTACAACTGAATGTGATGCCTCAGGACGTCTCGTTTAGAGAAGATTTTCTACCGGTCAGCCATTATTGAAGATAGTGTTTGAAACGCCGTTATTGCGTATGGATTATTGGGCGTCTGTTTCCAACAGGACCAAGTTTGATAAGTCTTTTGGGCTCCTACGCATATCAATTACATAATTAATATCGTGGAATTTAGTAGCCCCCTTCATGAATCAATAAACTGCTTAAACATTCTATAATATTGAGTTTTCAGGGATAGCTGAGCTCAAAAATAAGTAGCGAAAACTTAGGTTTTTTTTATTATTTTGGCGTTAACTTTTGGTGCTAAGGAGAATAAAGGCGATGGATTTATTGGTGCTAAGGAGAATAAAGGCGATGGATAAAAGAACGGTTCAAGTAGCGACATATATTTATCCATGGGGATTTGTTGAAGAAATTAAAAATAAGTTAACTAAGAAATTATACAACTATTCTTTGCACATGGGTGTTTCAACTTATAATTATTTATTAAAAATGGTTGCTCCCTCTATGGAAAAACAGGACACTATAGAATAAATTCCATCCCCGCTAGCCAAAGACTTTCTGCTGATGTACACCTTTTGGTTACTGAAGATTTTAAATTTATAACTGCAATAGCACTTCAAACACTGAACGGACTAAGTTTTTCTTGTTGTTCCCGCCATGACGACAGAACTAGAACTGAGGAGATATCGCATAATATTCACATTATAAAATGCAATAACATTTATATAAATCCGACTGCGCAATATAAAATTCCACAATTACAAACTCGATCTATATTTCTTCAACACTGCTAATACGCCCTCGGTTATAATTGATCAAGCCCCATATTGTGAAAGAAATATTGCACTTGTAGGGTCTCCTTACTCGTCCAGACAAAATCTCGAGTCAGCGTTCCATTTCGTGCTCTGCTGTAATCAAAATATAATTTTTGTAATTGGCGCTGTCAGAAACACAGTGACGGCCATAGACGTCGCTCTTCCTGAGGGCCAGTAGTTGAAATTATATTTGTAAAAACAGTTTATCCCCAGCATTCGATAACGTCACTGTTATCGTTTGGTACGCGTCATTAAAGCTGAACGTGATGCTAATATAGCAGCCATTATTCGATTCCTATACTTTATCTCGTTATACTAAGTGTCGAACGTAGCATCAGAAATACTAGAAACTCTGTGGACGATGAATAAGAAGGTAAGAAGAGATTGTGGCTAATATTACACCATCGACAAAGCGTTCAGTTGATGGATTACAAGGAAACAACCCAACTGATTTGAATCAGGTGCTTTCTGAGCAAACATCAGATACAACGACGTTTTAATTAACATTCGCACTTAGACGCAGAAGACAAGAAAGTGCCCTCAGTTATACTGTGGGGAGATTCAAAACGTTAACAATTTCTTATCCAGCATTCTTGTCTGAAAGCTGATCATAAACCTGATTATCCGACACGTAGACGTGTTGTTGAGTATAATAGAAAAAGAATATGTAACCCTTAACCCAAGAACATTTCCGTTTACAGTATTATCTACAGAAATTCGTTTCAAAGGTACTCGTCAGGATTTTACGAATTCCTTCTGTGTGAACATAGCCTACAGAAGAATGTATTAATTGCATCTTAAATGTGATTAACTGAGAATATGATATAAAGCGGCAAGCTCACAATAAAACTTAAACATTCATGCGTTAGTTCTATTTATGAAATTGATTATTATAGTCTATAAGGGTAGAAGAATGTCTGAATAAGAAAGTATAATATAGGTACTTAACATAAAAATTATTAAATTAATTACTTTTTAATTTAATTACTTAAAATGCAAGTGTTATACGTTTTATGATGAAAATCAAACACAGAACGACTTTAGAGATTACATTTTTTTATACTTTCATGTAGGCGCAAACATATTAATACCTTCTTCAGAACCAGCTTATACCTTCTTTTAACCATTTGAAGCCGAAGTTCGTCTGAATAATATTTAAGAATTTAGTCCCTACCGCAGATATAACGCCATACTTCATTATATTAAAAAAAAGGGTTACACCCCTGCCCAAGGGGAAACTAGCTTCTGGAGGTTCACAAAGGACTGGTGTCAGTGGCGTGCAATACGAAGCACGCAGTAAAACTTCTAGTTCCTTCTCTGTGCTCTGAAGAGACGTTGAAAGTCAAAAATAATACTTGAAAATTACGTAATATCACACTTAATTGGTTATCTGATTAAAGGAAATACACTCCTGGCAGCCTGTTTTATGGTTCAAACTGACAAATTCTCTCATTTTATAATTTGTTTTACGATGTTGTCCCTGCGTAGTAATTACTTCAGTCAAATATGAAATAAGACACGAGATGACAGTAGTGTGACGACTGGGATGATTAGTATTCGCCTGGACTAAATTTGTCGAAAACTGTAAGACCAATGACGATTTTCATTTTGAATAGCCTGTTATTAGTTAAATAAAATTCATATTACGCTATTCTGTCTGTACAGTCTGCTATCTTGCGTAACAAATACAGTATCCTAGTGTACTTGTACTTGAAAAGCTTTTAGTATTGATACTTGTCATGTTCCTTAGTTGTTCCACAACACTTAAATAACTTAGTGACATAAACTGAGTTTGAAACATGTCTTTGCCTACGTGGTTTCCGATCCGGTTACGAAATACTTTAAACCTGAGTCAGCGTACGAGGCTTGCGGTGAGGTGGTGTCGCGTAGGGTGAACCTCGTGGCTGATTGTGCCTAAAATAATTTATTGTACCAGTAAATAAATTCTCAGTTACAGAGTATGTTTACTTTCAGCATACTAAGCAATGCAAAGTACATTTGTACAGAGATAAATGAGGAAGGACGACATCACATTAACACCTCAGAGTGACACCACAATTTGAAACAACCTTCATACTTCCAAAGTTTTTCAGTCCAAAGAATACCTGCTAACTGCTCATTAACACTGTTGTTGTTGTTGTTGTATGAGGGCAGCCCATTAATTATTTGCGTCTTCTGTCTGTCGTGTTTTTACACTACAGTCATCATTTCAAAACAAACTTTTTAATCCCTAAAATGGTAACTATACATTATCATTGATTGGGAGAGTAATAAATAAATCAATCAATCCGATTTTAGAAAACAATTTTGTAAAGAAATTAGCAGTGTTTATACAACACAAAAGGAGGCATGTACGAGTTTACCAAATGACAGTTTATCCCTAAATTATTATTAAACATCTGCTATAAAATTCAAACTGAATCTGCTACAGAGTGAGGTTAAAACATTCTTGTACCATAAATAGTACAATAAAATGTTATTGGAATATTGTTTCAAAAACTTGTAAATTTTCGAAAGAATAGTAATGAGCTAGCTAAAGTAGTGGGTAGGGACTGAGTTAATGTCTGCCATTAGCATAGGTTTACTCCTTCACTCCTTCGTTTGTTCACGATGGCAGACTAAATAGATGGGCGATAGAACTGGCGTGTAGTCATAAACTGAGAACTTTGAAAATTATGTGTTTTAAACATCAAACCTATACTTGAAATAATTGCTGAGCGATTCATAAAATGATACTTAAATTTACCCAGTTCTATAAAAAAGAACAGGATGAGAGTATGATATATATATATATATATATGAGATGCCATTAAAATGTATTGTCCTGTTCTTTCCCAGAACAACACAATTCACCTTCACTCTTTGCCTGTGTTTTGCTTGAAGTCGTAAATACCGGTGCCATTCTAGTAAAAGGGCAAAAACTTTTGCGTGGCAGCCATACCCTACGGAGAGTAATAATTTACATAATATCATCTTAAATTACAGATGAAAGTTATAAAACTTATTAACGTTGTAAACAGAGGCAGCTCCGTGTATTTAAAATCCAGAATAATTTCAGCACAAGTAACACAAATTAATGTGTGAAATTTCGTAAATTGTTTCAGAGGGCCTGGGTGTTCTTGGCTGTGTGAAAATGATATTTTGTCACATGGGTTATGTTCAAAAGAGTGTGTGGTTCTATTATGACAGTGGAAAAGCCGAGATACAATTTGTTATGGGTTCACTAGGTAAAATAGATATCGTATGTTAGGTGTAAGAAAAATTATTTTCGTGTATCTTCAACTTTCGGGGATGAATCACTCCAAATGTTGAAAATTATCCAACGTTTCGAAAAAGTGCAGTATTTTTTCGAAAAGTTAAATCATTTTCAACATTTGACGCGGCACATCCAAGAAAGCCGAGGCTGCACTTTGAACTCCAGCCGCCAAAATACAGGATAAGAAAATTTTCTGAATAGATGTTGTGATCGTTTCGTATAAACAAAAACAAATATGCCTGATGTCACGTACGTTAAATTCGGACGTTACGTGCGTTTTAATAAGGCTTAAATAAATTTGAAATTCTTCTAAAACGATTCCTTACTATTCATATTAATGTCAGAATCCGATATAATGGGGTTTCATTTCATAAAAGAATGAAGTGAAATGACGTCGTGACGTCCAGAAGTTTCTTTAGAAAAGGATTCGACAAACGCTTTTGTAAATATTTTAGCTACTTCTATAGCAAACATTATTTGTTTATTTAAATGAAACACAGTGAAAAGATAATGAATGATATGCAGAGGAAAGTAAGAAGGAAACTGCTTTAGTTTTTCTATAAGTTTCGGAAGTTAACGAATTAATGTTTTATACAGCCAGAACTGTCTCTATGGTGTTAAAGTTTTGTTCTGTGTGACTGAAGAAAATACGTAGCTGACCTTGCCAAAAAACAGCATTTATTTATTCTTCTCTATAGAAATATCAATAGATTATACCTCTAAAATTTCGTATTACTAATTCAAATAACACCTCACATATGTCAATGTAGTAAATTTGTAGCTACAAATACATGTAATCTACAAGGAGTTACAAAATCTTAGAAACCTTATTTTCTATTTTTGTATTGTTAAACCAAAATATAATATAATACTGCTTATGAAAATCATGGAGACTAATTTCACAAGTTAAGTGAGGAGCATGATGTAGCTTTCCTGATTGGCAAAACCCAGGTAAATTTCGAAAAAAGCATCCACACAACCAAGAACATAAGAATTACAGGACATGGATCTAGGAAACGGACCCATAAAATCAATGAAAATTTTCTCCATCGGTGCTGTGGCCAATTCTGATGCGAGCACACCAAAATGGACGGAACGGGCCGGTTTACTCGTGCAGCAAATCTGACAAGCTTCGACGCGGGCAGCGGTATCATTCTCCATTCCCTTTCAAACAAAAGCTTAACGGGCCGCATGGCGAGTTTTATGCATTCCAAGATAACCACCACGTGGAGACTCGTAAAACCGGAAAACTACGGGAATTAACTGTTGAGACACAACCCTTGGCATGTTCGAGATATAACCGAACCTGTTGAAGTTGGGTGTAATTCAATTTCGATGGCCGCCCTGATCCACGTATCCGGATTTCGTTGACAGGATGGAGGTGTCCTGGAGTTGGATGCGGTGGCCCCGGTTGAAGCAGTGCTCGGCCACGGCGGATTTTTCACGTGGCTCCAGCCGGAAGTGGCATTGATGCTACGTGACCCTAGTCCCGATAGAACGGCCGGTCTGTCCAATGTACACTTTGCCGCACTCACAGGCAGCCTGCTGATGCGGTTGAATGTCGTTCTAACGTTGGGTGAGAAGGCATCCGGGGCTGGTCTCTCCGAGGGCGGTGTCACCCTCGCTGGTAGGTTGAGGGCTCGTCGGATCTGCCGGTCGCTGTAACCGTTCTGTCTGAAAGCTTAGCACTGCTTCAATCTGTGCCACCACACCAAAAGACGATAGTATGGCGGTCTTCAGTGCAAAAGGGCAATTTATTCCCAGAGTGAAATGGGAAATAAATGACTCGGATCCTCAAATCCATTAATAAGCCCGTTTTGACCAAGAAATCGCCGCCCAAAATAACCAAAATCGTGAGGTTATCAGAAACCAAGAAATTGAAAAGGCAAGGATATTTGTCCAAACGGTGTTTACAGTTAACTTCGCCAAGAATAGACGAAGGCTGAGAGGTAGCCGTGTGGCATTTAACCGGAGTTCCCGTGAAAGAACGAATCTTAAAAGATCACGTAATTCCTAATTAGCAACGGTGGTCTAGCGGATAGAACGCTGGCCTTGTAATCCTGGGGTCTCGGGTTCGATTCCCGGCGGTGCCCGAATTTATAACTTGTGTTGGGCAAGGCCGTGGTCTAGGCAACACGGAGTTTTCCTCCGGGGGCTTCCCCGGTTTCTCCGTGGCATCCCAACAATTACTCCATTCACACACAGAAGAAGGCAATGGCAAATCACTTCTGGATCATCTGCCAAGAACGTATATGAACAGGTCCCAGTCCGAGAAAAGGATGGAAGGATCCTGTTCATATGGACCTGTCGTCAGACAGAACACTAAATAAAATAATTCCTAATTCCAGACGAAGGGTAAAAGGAATAACAGAGCAAGAACTTCTCGAATCCACCAGAGGCCAAACCCGTGGTACAACCGGCGAAGGAAACACAAAGTTGCGAAGGCTTGACAAAATAAAAAAATATGGGCGGGTCCGGGTGATGGGAGGTTGTTGAATATTAGAGCGAGAAGTGGTCCCGCCAATCTTTTACAACATGGCCCGAACGATGGCAATAAATAGCATTTCCTGCTAAACTGCAGACGAGGCGCGGCTCTTGGGTTGCCAGGCACCGGATTCCGTCCTGGAGGAAACGAGGCCCCGATACTATCAGAATATTCAACTCTAACAGGACTCACACAAAGGTTTTCAAGTTCTACTATAGAAGTGGGTTCCTTAACGAAAACTAAATATGACTTTATAGTAGAAGTCAAGTAATCCAAAATTCCACCTACAATATCGGCCTCTGGGCACTCAAAACGAAAAACCTTTTGGTATAATCGGCCACATAGTCCGCTAAAGACTCGCTCTGACGTTGAACACAGACGAAATACTGTTCTTGCAACCCAGCTTTAGCGCAAGACGGGATAAAGAATTCCAGCGTGTCCACATGAAGTCTATCGACAGACGTGGCAGCACCGATAGATTTACTAAGTCTCCTTGACAATGTGCCAGACGTATACGGGTATAAAATTTTCAAAATAGAAATATCAGGAATGGACAAGACTGCAGCATTAATACGTATTTCTACGAGGAGTTTCAAAAAATGTAAGACCGACTCACGGGTATCACCCGAAAATACAGTTTGACGGGACAAAATCCTGTCAAAGGCGTTGGGTAACTTCGTGCACTGAAACACGCGTGTACTGACATGACGTATGTTTGCCGACTCTAAAAAAAATCCTGGTTAAGATAGGCAGCTTGTAAAATAAGAGCCTTGGTACAATCGGAGGTAACATGATCAAGAGAACGGGAGCTACGAGACTCTTCCATAGACGACACTAAGTGTGAAATGTCCTCAGACAATTCGTCTAGCAAAGCAGTACTGGACTGGTATAAAACTTTCCTGTCGGCGAGACACCTTTAAGTCAAATGGGGTAGGCGCGTCATAATCTTAGTATATTGATTATGCGTTATGTTGTCAGAACAAACGTCAGCTACTACCTCTTGGATCTGATAAAAAATATTGTGCTAGGTTCGCAACTCACCCAGTGGTTCGATGGAGTCCAAGGCCGAAATGTGATTCTCGCTGCCAGCTAATTCACGTAAATGATTTCGAAGGCCGGAGACCTTCAACTGTTGTGTGTACTCCCTTCCGTATGGTGACTTCGTATTCCAGCTCATCCTTCCTGAGGTAATCCGGATCCGGAAGTGCTCGATTCATCGAAACAATGAACAATAATTCACAATGAAAGAAAAACTGCAAGTTCAGCAACAGAATATCTTGAGTGGATTGAATCGCAAAACCGCGCACTTGATACGCACACAGGCCCACAATCCTTTATAAAAATTGTTTATTCACAAACTATAAATTGCATCGCCGGCTCTCTGCCCCAGTTTATAATCCAGAAGGAAAACCCCCAATTTTGTCCGAAATAAATGGAAGCGACATGAAAACAGAGTGTCACCACCGGGCAGAGGCTAGCTCGGACTGTTCCCCGTACGACCCTATAAAACAACAGAAGACAAGGGCGCACTCTGACGGTAAAATAATGAAGGTTGGGAACAGTTTCATACAAAGGAAAGTAGGAAAGGTACAGAGTGACAGGGAAGGAAATGTCACACGTATTAAAAATTAAATCTGTTTTGGATATAAACATATAAAGATACAGTTGCTGTCATATTTATCAAGTACTGTCCACCGGCCACGAGTAAATCCCTGAGGCGGGAAGTAGGTTCTAGGCTGCGGTGGAGGGGGAATGTATACTATCAGGTGGGCTAGAGGGCTGCCATTGGTGGGAAGTGTGACACGCCAGAGAGTTACTCTACTACACACAGACCGAAAACATCAAGCAGTTAAGAGTAGCGTGTAGTGAGAGCACCTGTAATGTGTTCTGTGGGTGTTGTGATTGTATTCTAGATTAAATCTGTTCCGCTGTGAGGTAATCTTAAAGCCATGCCCATTAGAACACACGAAAGCCTGCTGTCAGGGTCGTCACTCACCGCGAAATCTTGCGCATGCGCGTATATCGAATTCCTAGCAGGGATTTTCTCCTGATCTTTGTACTGTACATGATCACGAGCTACCACTGACGTAGAATGTTTACATCTTCAGGGTCTTGAAGGATCCTTTCGTATATGATATTATTTTGAAGACGTCACATTGTATGAAGAAAATGTTACATAATAACAAATGTTGATGAAACAAATAATACAAAATAAACAAGAGCCCATGTAAAAATATCTGAACTTTCAAGCGATAACATTGATCAATGTTGTTGGAAGACATTGTTCTAGGTTTTAATTTATGCCTGAGCGTTTAAAGTATAATGTTTTTAAAAAAAATTTACATGCAGCGTCTGAGACGCAAGAGATGTGTGTATCAATTTAGGTACCTGTACATATCGAAGAGGTTAGAGCATTGACAACCTGTCTTTGTTTCATGCAGTATTAAATCTCTCTTGAGGCACCGCCTAGCTTTCTGGAGGCGTTTCGTGTTCCACTAGAATCCGTCGTAACTCCTACCACCGTACTAAACGAAATATGACCGCTCCCTATCCGATCCGCTTCAGGTCATGATCATCTTCGTGTTTTATCCTACCCTTTGTGACGAAATAAAGTAAACTGAATTAATCAATAAAACACCACATTAGAAGTCATCAGATATGTCGCCTTATGAGTAATGTTGGTAGGATTTGGACTGAATTTCTGTGGCTTCAGTAATCGAGACTATTATTATTATTATTATAATAAAGAATTGAATTGAATTATTATTATTATTATTTAGTTTTCTGTCTGACGACAGGTCCATATGAACAGGATCCTTCCATCCTTTTCTCGGACTGGGACCTGTTCATATACGTTCTTGGCAGATGATCCAGAAGTGGTTTGACATTGCCACCATGGCTGTTAATCGAGACTACTTAGATATAATATTAACACACTAGCTACAGACGTTGTTAGCATTAAAACAACGAATTTCGAAACGTAGATGTGGACAAGAGTACTAAAAAAAATAACTAGGAGAAAGACGCTACTCTGAAAGTGTTTTGACATGAAAGCAACAAATCTTTGTCCGTATTTGATGCACACTGGTATGATCCAAGATGAGTGTTGAATTTCTGTTTAAAACACAGAATTGGCAACACACGACCTCTTTGGTGAGTTCAATGGTGTGACCTTTAGTGCGGTCACCTACAGTAAAATGGAAAGAATATTTTTCTGTCATTACAGGACTGATTTCATGTTAGTGATGCTTACATGTTCCAATCTGGAAATGATTAGTGATTTATTATATCGAGTTCATCATAGGAGTGCCGTTTTCAGACGAGGGTTTCCACCATTTATTGTCATCAGCTAATCGGTGGCAGAGTGGGGAGAGACGAAACCCAGTGACACGTGTTGTTGCTACAACCCGATAAAGAGAAAGTCAGTCCCTTTGAACGATAGTTTTTACATTTTCCATTGCTACAGTAAGCAAAGGTACTGATAAGGCATTTTCCGGCGACAGCTTGTAAAAGACACACATACTGAAACACGCACAGAGCTTATCGTCATACGTCACTCTGTGTTTCCACGGATCGCTACCGGCAAAGAGGCCGAACAGGTTATATTTTAAGTGCCCCAGTCGGTTAGATATATTATAATTCCCGGTTTGTGTATGCGAGTGGGTGTTTCCCTGTGACAACAAAGTAGGAGAGCAGGTAAGTCGACGCCTAGCTCCGGTAAATCGAAAATAACGTAATATGTAGTCACAACTGATATTTGTTATTGTTATTCCTTTGTAAGGGTACGTTTGATCGATTCTTTCTTCCTTTCAGGTGCTTCAGATTCACTTTACAGAGTAGACAAACGGAGTGATTCAGAAGTCTCTGCGAACCTGTAAGAATAGCAAGTGTTGGATTTGGGAAGTTGTTCAAAAGTCCTTATGCCCTAGGTGACTTTTATCTGTGGACATAACCATTACATTGTAATGTCTAGTAATCGAGAGTTGAACATTTATTTGTATTAAAGTAGACAGCCTTCTGGAATATTTCTCCGTGTAGTCTTGTAGAAACTGACCGACATGCCACAGGTGTCCACCAGGGCGACACTCGCCGCTGTGACAATGAAAACTCACTATATTTGTGTTTTTAGAAGCACGTAGGAAATTTTTAATCATCCTGTATATTAGTTTATCGTCAGGTATTTACTGAGGTATGGAAGTTACAGGAAGAAACAACTGAAGAGTGCAGGAAAGAGGAGATAAATTTTCGAAATGACAAAAGAAAGAATGAAAAGCCGAAGAGTGGTTAAGATATGAAATAAATAATTTCTCGTTGAATTTTAACAGTTTTTTTTACAGAAGCCATTAAAGTAAACGCTGCTTTAGGCAGTGTTTTATAAAGTGGTGTGTTAAAGAGATTTATGGCGCTAAAACCAGGTCAGCTAGCAAGCAGTCTACACAGATGTGTAAGGCGACTATAAAATTTTAAGACAGACATATAAATAGAAAACAAGCAACAAATGTTTGTGGTGAAACGTGGAAGACGAAGTTGGGAAAAATAATATTAAAAATGGATCTGAAAGGAATGATTTGTGAGGAAGTGAACGGACTCAATCGAATCCAAGAGGCAGGCATTTTTGTTAGCGATACTGATCTGCGGATATTACGTCTTTATCTTTGTTCATACAGCAGGGAAAGTCTTAAGTGGTGTTTGAAAAACGCGTTCGAACAGCATGGCCATAAGAAGAGATTCAATCTACAAAGCAGAATGGTATTGTACCACTACATGTTGATCCTCGGTGCTGATTGCATGACGTACTCTTTCGTCAGATGGCAGTCAAAGCAGATGACATGTACTATCCAAACAGTTCAAAGCTGCATTTCCCTTTGTTTGTATTGCATTTCGTATTCAGTTGGCAATTTCAAACTTCTTTTTTGTTAGAGGGCGGGGTTTTTGTTCAGTTCGTTCCGCACGCTGTCCACTTGAAGTGACATCTGTCTACGTCGCTTAGCTTTTGGAAGATAAACAACTGACTGGCGTGTGTTCATTGAGCATTCTAGATAGGTAGACAAAAGGACACCATCATTGCAGGTGAAACCAGAAACGTGTAGAAATAATTCACACAGTAAAGTGATACATTCCACCGTCTGTCTCATTTGAATTTAATATCCAGCGGAGTGGTAATGTAAGTGGAAGGAGGCTCGGGAAATAAGTTTAGAAGGACAGAGGGATAGGAGGCGTGTCTCAAATACACACAGAATAGCAGAGGCTGTTCTGTAAAGTAAGGAGCTACAGGTAATGTGGTCCCATCACGCAAAATTGCAATTAATTTCAAATTACGAACGTTATCCTCGTCTCTGAAGCTAGCTCCCAGCCTAGTTTTAATGGCATGTACTGAACTCTATTCTTACGAGCTGTACATTTCAGTAATGATGTGACAAGACACAAAGGAACCAAAAAATGACGTGCCGCAAGAAATATGAAGAGGGGCAGAGAGACCAGAAGCAAGATATTAAACCAGACGCGAAGAAAATAAGCTCGTAGCTGCACAGAGCTTGTTAACTGACAATTTCCAGCGCCTTTGAATTGAAACATTCCACGGAATCTAAGTTGCAGCTTTATTTGACATCTGATAGGACTTCTTGGAGATCGGTCCTCTGTAAGGCCTCTAACTACACTACAGCACCACACAGAAAAATGTGGGCATGGGCATATCCATGTATGGAGTGGGACTGGAACCCACTATCCCTGTGTTCTAATGGCCAAGACATACGCCGTAGATTGTGACGTCAGAGATGCAAATACATAAACAGCTGGTAGCTGAAAATGTCATACACCACTGCTTCGTAAACCGTGTACCACGAAACGTTGCAATTCCAGGAGAGATTCCAGAGGGTTCGGTGAATTTCAATGCCTTCATCAATACAAAGTACGCGTTTCTCATCTTTAATTAGTTTTGTACTTTCAGTTGAATGAAGAATTGTTTCCCAAGCGTATAATTGAACAAGATAACCTTGTGCTACGTACGGAAATAATAAAATACTTCTTTTGTTTGAGTTAAATTCCTTTTCTTAGTTTCTCAGTTCAATGTTTCTCTGTTCTTATGATTATTTTTTTAATCATGTATGAACTGTTTTTGGTATTGAATCTTCAGTCCATTGCCCCAGTGCCTCGCCATTCTGACAGTCTGGGCAACCGAGACATTTCACGGCAATATTCTCTCTTTACAATTGTGACTTGTGTGATAGAGAATTAAACCAAACAATTTTAATTGCTTTCACACATCCTTAAGAACGTAAAACAACGATTCATAGCTAGTTCGAACAGACATTTCACATCGTATTTGAGAATCTGCAATTTTTCCTTGTCGAAATTTTTAAAATAAACGTAAGATAAATACTGACAAACGCTCACATATTTCCATCTTGGGCCTTTCCTTGCAAAACAAAATTTCCTCTTCGGTACGTAAAGTTGAGCGCGAGGCCGCGGTTTTACCACCCCTGACCTATACATCATGAAGTATACAACGTTCTCACTCTGATGCTTCTTCAACAACTGTTATCAGCTTCGTTGGATAATTACATAGAAGAGTATTTAACTGATGGTAATAGGGTGCACAGGGTAGCGTTATCTCTATAACATGACTACTCTGTGATTAGATGAACCGTAGAACGTAGTTGCGCATTATATACAGCGACTTGTTTTATTGGTCTTGAAAATACTGTCCAATTGACACCAATATAAGGTAATGGAGCATGACGCAGGCCTGGTAATGATATATAGGAAGAAAGACTCGCCCTGCCATTTTGATGGCTTGTAATCATGACTCAGTAGTCACAGATATAGGTCGCGCGAGTAATGGTGGCACCTAAATGCGCGATGTGTAAGTCGAGAGAGGGGAGTTCAGTAGTAGTGGGGGTCGCACAGCCTCAGCTGCGGTGACGCACCGATCTAAACACAGCTAGGGCTACAAACCAACTGAAGCTGACACCCCTCTAGCGCCTTCTTCGAAAGGATCCATCTCATACGACCAAAATCAGTCCTTTGCGCAAGTGCCAGCACTTCTCGCGCTGCCTCTATCACACCATGTTATAAATATGTATCAGATCTAGCCGCAGTTAGAGATTTTTACTAGAACTGTGAAGGTCCTGGGTTTCGTGGGGATATTGTTCATACGTTGCAGATATTTATGAAGTTGGATTTAAAATAATTTATTCTAATTACCATACAAATAGAATATTTATTTAAATAAACAGAATAATTAAATCATACCTTGAGTTTATTATTGATGTAAAGTTAAGCTGAGAAATCTTGGCAAATTAACTCAAATGATTAATTCCACACAAATATTAAAGTGGAATTAAAAAGGCGCATGAAACAAACGTTGACGTGTTCTGTTCAATTGTGATCGGAGTTGAATGTCTCTAACATTCGTAATGAAATTTTCCAAAGAGAAGTTGAAAAGCAGTCTCGTTAGAGCATCTCCTACCAGACCGTTCTCAATAAGAAATGATCAGTGCGTTAGTCTAAAGATAATTAAAATCTTAATTCTACTCTTCAATATTCCTGGTCTTCTGCAAAATGTCTTCAAAAAAGTATTTTATGATTAACAGACTGAGTCAGTCTGGAACCAGAGTCTGAAAATCACTACTGCAGAGGTGCCGTGTGCAGATATAACATTTACATTTAAGAATACTACCTTAAGTACAATTCATGGGTCAACAAATAAAATAAAGTTCCTTCTGTGAGAGAAGCACAAAATAAGCCTATAAATTTAAATAACTTATAACAGTCTCAATAAAATCTTCTCGGGCGAAAAGCCGCGTCAGATGGCTAAAATACGAAACCGACGTTTCAGGGACCACGTCTTTCCCCATTACCAGGGTTCTGATGGTCCCTGAAACGTCGGTTTCGTATTTTAGCCATCTGACGCGGCTGATCGCACGAGAAGATTTTATTGAGTTACGTCGCCGTGAAAGCTTCAAATCTTACAACAGTCTACATTAATCTTTCAATCGAACAGAAAAATACATGTACTTGACATGACCTTAGAGAGATGGAAAACACGACCACACCTACAGTGTTGCAAGCGAAATAATAAATGTTCTCCCCAGTATGTGGTCGTACGAAATTAATGACCTTTAGTTACATATGTGCTTCTTTAAGCTCCTGTATATTAACATAACAAAGAACTATTGTTCATTGTAAAACATAATAGACTTATAATAAATTCATTTCAGACGCCCACTAATTACAGAACTTTTCCAAGTTAAATGGTTGTCACAAGTTATTAGTGTAATGAATATTACTGATTTTTGTTTGTGTTCATAGATGCGAAATTCAGTAAAACTTAACCACTTCTTTGGGAAATTGACACTTTTTAAAGGAGAATTTACGAGTCCGATGGTGGATACGTAAAACGACCTAGTAAGACATCACGAATCAATCTGCCAATTAGAGCTTTACAGTTTCTGAGCCTCAGTGAGTGTGTCTTCTTAACTGGCTGTGGATTGGACAACCGGACATTCATCCCCAAGGGAAATGGAATTTTGTTACTCCAAGACTGAGAATCCTTAAGTAGTGTAGAATTTCCCACAATCCCCGCACATCTTCATATTTTCTGGGATCATCTAGGTCAGTGGTATTCAACCTGGGGTACGCGAAGACATCTTAGGGGGTATGTGAAATTTAAAAATATATATATATATTATTTTATAATAAACACTGAATAATCAGTAATGTAATTTATTTTAGATGTAGATTATATACTATGTATAACTTAAATTATACACCAACAATTTTGGGGGTACAAAGTTGAAGAGAAATTATATCTGGGGGTATGCAAACAAAAAAGATTGAATACCACTGATCTAGGTCAAATGAAAGTTGAAGTTCTGGACCGTCCGAGATCCCCGACTCCTTCAAACTTGATGTTCGGTTCTCCTACAGAAGTTAATTTTACACGTACCTTACAGGCCTGTATTTTCCGCGAACTTATTCTTGTGCAGATGTAATAAATGAACATTCCTTATCCTAAACACATCTTCACATGCTTAAGTGTCAGCCAAAAACTCTACACTATCTTGACATCGGCATTTGTTGGAGGTGAGCAGTTAAGCTGTACGCTCCGGTTTTATTTATCCCCAAATAGGAGTGCTGGACCGCATGGACAGTAGGCAGGTTTAAATAAAGAGTAGTTTGTACGTTTTTCTAAAGAAAAGAATTTCGATTATGATTAGTCGCTCATTTTGTATCCGATCTTCCCTAATAGTGCCGTAGACTGTTATGTAAACTGTGTTAATGTGCCATTACTCACGATTCTTGAGTAATGTTAAACGTTGAAGATCACATCTTTGTCATATTTTAACATAAAAATGGTCATGATGTTAATGTTGCATTGAAATTGTTAGTCTCTTTCGTCACTCATTGGTCCAAACTGGTTATAATTACTACTCTTTGCAGCTATATTGTCATCCCATTGAAAGTGGGAAGGCAGATTCTTTGTTTAAATGTGACCGTGGCTCAGCTGTCCAGGACATGTGCTGTTTTGTATATATAAACCGAGGGTTTATTACTGTTCCTAGAACCCGACACACAGTGAAAATACATTTTTTATATCAGTCCTCACAAAAAGTACATTGTGAAAAACGTATAAGTATCATGATCCTCACAAGAATAAAATTCACATAAGATTCTGCTTATCGAGAACCGTGCGTAATTGTTAGCACGCTGCTCAGTATTCCAGGGGCTCGTACACCGGAGACCATCTGTCCTAACTGAGGGTTTCAGTGGTTTTAACCAGTTTCTCTAGAAATATGATATTAAAAACTATCGTTACTTGTCGTCCATATGAAAAATATTTTACATATCTAAAGAGAAGTTCATAGTTGTTAAAGTGGTCAAGAAATTCACTGTCTTTTATAAAATAACAATATTATTAGCATCTTGTATGGCTTGAAGCTTTCACGGCGACTAAGTATAACAAATTCTTCTCGGGCTACTCAGCTGTTCTCGAAACGTCAGTGTTTTCTTCATTAAGCCATCTTACACGGCTGATAGCCCGAGCATAATTTATTATATTTTTAGAATCTTACTAGTTCTCAACATTAATCGTAATTGTGGCATTGAAGATGAGATTATGCCGTAGACAATTTTGTTATTTTAAAGGAATTTTACATTCCAGGTGGTGTTCCATTCAAAGAAATGTTCCAACCAGTCTTGCGATTACGTGGAGAAATTATTATGCTGGACAGCAACGTGGAAGTAGTAAATACGATTTCAACACACTATCTGCTCTGATTTTACTTACATATATCCAAATACTCTGACGCACTTTTAACCAAAAAATGACACCGGTGTTACTTGTTGAAACCCTTCTTGTAAGTCTGGTCTTATATGGTTTACGTAAACTGAACTGAACCGTTCCCAGGAAGCTATGTATTTTGCTGATGGAATTCAGATGTATTTGCGAATTGAAATCAACCTTCTCAGAGTGAGCGATTGTATTGTCTCTGATGGATTACTTACAGGCTTGCTGCTTCCATCATCAGGGCGCTAAAACCCAGAAGGCAGTCAACTTCAGACTCACGGTAGCGAAATCCTCAAACCCTACTTAGTTTACCTGTCTGTCATAAGATAAAATAAATTCGCGTCTATCGATTGTTAGGATCCGTTTTCATTAAATCTCTAATTAATAACAACCCACTGGAATTTCGAATTTTAAAATGAATTATCGTACCACAAAAAGAATAAAATGTGGACACGCTGTGCCACTATACGACATTAAAGAGAATGTGTGCTACTTAACTCCACGGGAACATTAAAACGCCTGAGCTTCAAACTCAGTTAAAATAAAATTATGAATAAAGAATATATAATTTTACTAGACTGTACAAGAAACGAATATAAAAAAATACTTCCAAGTAAATTACATGCCGCGTCAAAGATTTGATGAACGGGCAAGAATCATGCGCTTGAAAAGATCTTGTGACATATAAAACAGCTCTAACTAAAATCTACGTGTGCTTATTATTAATGACCTGTCAAAATCCAGTGTTAAGGGCGCTTAAAGCAGTATCAGTATGATTAATAACCTGCCTGATTGGACGTTATGCGGGCATGCATGTGTTAGTTCCCCATTCGGTCTCATTCTCTGTAATACATTCTGCAATATTAAGGTTATACTGTGAGCTGTTTACTGTAGAGCCCAAACCGCGTAATAATTCCTGCAAACCCCTTCCCTGTCTTTACAACTCATTGCAACCGGTCATATAAACCAGAATTTCCGTCAGTATAACAAGCTCTAATTATAAGTAGTCTCAAAACATCAAGCATCTGCTAGTTCTGAAGAAGTCTCATAACTCAGGTCTCGCTTATTTACTGTTAAGGTAACAACTTATCGTTTAGAGTATGAGCAATCCATTCAAAGCCGTTAAGGCATGTGGCTAACTGGTTAATGAAATATGTATACAAGTCTTGAAGGGTCTACATGATATATGAGTGGTGGAATAGATGTAACGATCCAACAGACATCTGCGTAGAATGCCAACAGGTTTCACCCTGCAAACGGTATGTTGATCCCCTTTCAGTTATTTCTTTTGCATATTAAATTATCCTGACTTTCTACATGACAAAAGATATATGATTGATAGGTCTCAAAACCAAAAAACTGAATGCCCCGGGCTCATTCTTCGTGTTACGTATTATTGTCACAAGAAAAATTTAGAATATTTAAAGGTAATACAGTTAAGGACATGATTTTTTGCAATTTTATATAAAAACACAAAATTACGAGACGTAAATCTCTTGCATTAAAATTTCTATTGATTTGTTCCAATTCATTGGAGAATGATGTATTTCGCAACTTAGCCTTTGATGTAAGGGGTAAGTTTCAACCTTTCCTTAATCACCTTCCTATCTTATGTCTTTCCCTTATTCCTCACGTATTCTTTCTCATTCTTGTAATTCCAAAGTTTTCGTTACTCCAATTAAAAGTACTTCTTACAGATGACTAATGGTAGCAGTACATCGAATAGAATATTTTGCCACCTAGCATTATTATAGAGAACATTTAGGCCTGTGTGAGCGCGAGCAAGCACCAACTACCTGTGTTTTACATAGGCCTAATACAAATACTGAAAATGTAATAACACGTAAACCGTTTGTACAGCTCTTGATTAAGTGAGACGCATCTGTGCGCCTCCAAGTGGGGGAAGTCGGTACGAAAACTTGAAGGTTTAAAACATTCACGTCGTTAAGAGGCCCACTTAATAGTTACATTTAAATACAATATATACAGACCTGTGTACTAATCAGCAGAAGATTATTATGATTATTCTTTATCACGGGTTTTCTTCTTTTCCTGATATTTCTGCTCAAGAAATAGTCATCCCCACAAATCAGGCTTCAGATTTAGCACTTCCATTATCTTCTGGGATGTTCCTAGTAGGGCTTTTGTCCGCAGAGAGACTATTGAACACTGTCTTGGTATTTTACCGGACATATTTAGAACCTTTATGATGGTTAACATTATTACATTTTTACACCTAACCAAATATCCAATCTCATTATACCGGACTAGAAACGCAACTGAGTCCACAAAAAGTTTTCATAGGGCCAACAAGTATGGGCCTCTTGTATCCTTTTGTCAGTCAATAATTGTTTCAACATTTATCTTCGCATTTTTCGCGTTATAAGTCTAGAAACTGGTCGAGCTTCTAGTAATGTGTAAAACTTGAGGTTCTCACAGCGGTGAGTATAAAGATTTCCGTCGCGATCGCCCTGATGACGGAGGCAGTATGACCTCTGAAACGTTGGTTAACATCGACCAGACTACACAGTGCAACAACCCAGAAGACGGAAATCTTCTAGTAATGTCTCTGAAATTATCTTCCTGTAGAATTTAAAGAATGACAAAATATTTAGGACTCTTATAACTCCATACCATGACACAGTTACGAAACTCAGCTACTCAGTATTAGATACAAGCTTTATGTTGTTATGAAAAGTGCTGTGCCATAATTTACGTAAGAACAATTTGTGTCTGTTATTCGGTCGTGCGCCTCTGTGTTTGTTCAGATAGCACAAATTCAACATCAGAGAATTCGCGTAGTCGTATTAGTGAATTATAACAGATCTGTAGACACGTGTCACACATCTGTTAGATGTGCTCAAACTGATTCTACGAATACTTAGAATGAACAAGGAATGTATTTCCTGATGCCATTTATGCTTTAAGAACATTGTCATTTTTCACATCAAATATGTCGACTACAGACAAATGGAACACTCCGAAGCGCTTATTAAACGTTAAAAGAAATATGACGACACCGAAAATGTCAACACTTCTTTTGAGTCTAGCTAGGATCAGAAATAATTCACACCTAGCTTACATAAAGATACATGCTAGTTTTGGGAACTTAAATTAGTAGTTTGTGTAAACTGTCTGCTACTATCTATATTGTAGTGTAGTATTTTAAGAATAATATTTTGTAACCTTCATCATTCTCACCGCCACATTTTCTGTCTCCAGTCTTCAAATTAAAACCCGGGAAATTAAATAATATGGAGTCATTCGCAATGGCAGAACAAATTATCATTTTTATAGGATTCTGTAGTTCTACCATGAGACGAACTTAGGCCCAAAACTCTTTTTAAAAAAATCGTTTATTGACAAACTATGTGTTATAACCTATGAATGACACAACATTTTACAATATATAGGTGAATACAGACAGTTAACAGGCATATAAAAAATTGAGAATTAAATACCGTCCAGCGCCAAGGACCTGTACCTGTTCTCTGCCCCACAGTTCTCAATCCAGAAAGTCAAACTCCATTTCGATCCAAAATAAATAGAAGTGACTTGAAATGTACCTCCACCCGGCAAAGACTGACTCGGGCTGGTCTCCGTAAGATCCAAGAAAACAACAGAAGACGAGGGCGCACTCTGACGGCAAAATAATGAAGGTTGGGAACAGGCTGATAGAAAAGAAAGTAAGGAAGGAAACGTCACAACTACTGGCAAGTTCTTTATAAGCATTTCTGAAGTTTGAAAGCTGTCAACTTCTTTTTCAGTTTCAATCGGTTGTCATTTTCTTGTGTTTATTTATTTGTACGATTTATATTGAAGTTGTTCTACAATGAACCGTTAAAACAGGTAAGTAGCGAGAGAATAAAAATCCCAATACAGTATTTTAGACCCGTTTCTTAACGTAGAAATTCATTAACCTTTAGGATTACAGGCTTAATTTGGTCTGTATTAACAAATGTTAATTTCTCACATAGTTTATCGCGATGTCAATGCATTCTCAAAAAATATCAAGTATTCCGCCAATCGTGGCGAATCCCAAAGCCGAAGTAAGCCTACATTTGATTGAAAATAAGCATCGTTTGTCGAAAACGTTTGCTCTATAGACTAGGTTAGTTTGGAAGACAGGATATTTAACAGGAAATGTAAATGGAGATTTAATTGAATTATGTATGAAAACATTTTTTTTCCTATCTTGGAATGCCCTAAAATGGAAAATACCAGCAGACAGTTGTTACAGGCTAAACGTTGCTATTAGGTTTTTCCTTTCGTAAAGATTTTTCTTGGAACGAAATTTTAATTTGGTGTGTTCCCTTCATTACCATCAATAGCCAAGAGAATAATGTAATGCTGCTTCCGGGAACCCTTAATAAATGTGTTGTAGTGAAAGAAATTTCTTCGTGGAACACTGAAGGAAGTATACGTAGACTATTGTAGTTTATAGTGTAATAAGCACTCGTTGCAGAACCTACAATGCATAGTGTAGACGTTTTACGCGAAAAATGGTGAAAATATTGACATTTTAAAATATAAATATAATATTAAGAGGCACAGGGTAAGTAAAAAAATAATAAATAAAAGTCTCTATTCTGTCGCCGGCTTATGAACTTTAACCTTTGAACCGCGAATATAAGAAATAACACAGAAAAGAAACGGTACAGTGTCCTTAAAAGCTAGTGCTATGAAATTTTCATTCTGAGCACCTCCTGTTATTAAATTTGTGGTGGTTTTAGGAAAAGAACCCTTTAAGTAGAAGGCGCTTTCCGTTAACTGATATAAACAGGAAGAAGGTGGAATGAATCGTAATTTTGAAGAAGTGGCGTGATAAGACGACAGAAAAGCACGAACTTTGATTAAGTTCGCGCGCGAGTCCCTAAACTCTCGTCGTGTCTTGCTGCTAATTAGATCTCTTGCGGTAGTGAAAGATCTTGTTTGCTTTAAACGAGTCGTTGCGACGTTGAACACCGACAACCCAGTCGCCTGACAAAAATCGACATTATCGATACCACAGCCGCCGCAGTTGTCCTCAAAGATTTTATATTAAAGTCGTGTTATCTATTCTTTGGTCTTCTGATACAAATTTTTATCACAAACTTGTACTTTGTAATTCACTTACGTCACAATTTTTTCCATGTCAAATTATGAAAGTTTTTAAGTTTTGTATTAATTCCGGATGGGTTAAATGTTTGGCGGCTTTACGGTTTGTTCCTTTATGAGGTAAAATTGTGTAGTTTTCTGTTGCTTGCAATTATTTTAATGTTAATTTTTGATTATGTTCATTACTTTCTGATTTGAAATTGTACAGTCTTATTCATACATAACTACAGGCCTTATCAAGTAAAGAAATATTGGCGAGTATTAAATTCACATCTGCTGAAGTAGAAATTGAGGAGCCCACATCAAAGGCACCAGATTTTTTAAATTTGAAAACAGACGATGATAACAAGGTTATGAATAACATTTGTTTATCGAGACTATTCCCACTACATATAGGCTTGTGACATGCTGTGTTTTCTTCGACTATATTTTGTCTTTGGCAGAAACATCTTTCCTCTTTGTACTTCGAATAGTTACAGAAGCGCTAACTCTTTTGGAAATAGATCGGTGATGGAAAATTTAATTCACGTGGATTACTTAACTTAAGTGCCTGCAAAACGATGATTAAATAATTTGAGTTACTTTTGAAATGTAGACGAGAGTATGGCCGAATGATGTAATCTATGAATTATAAGAAATAATATAGAAATCCTTACTTTACTTAATGTTACATCTTAAAGGTTTTGCCTCTGGATCCAGATCACAAATGCATCGGAATTCGATCCGCGAACTCCTACACATTCTGATTCTGACCTGTTTTGCTTGGCACGTCGTATATAATTCAGCAACACAATAGTTATATGGACATCGTGTTACTGAGTCAGTAAGTGTTGTGGAACCATGTTTTCAAAGTGGTTATAGGATTCTGCCCACACCAGTTGCAGCAGTAGTTAGAGGGGTTGTGGACATGGTAAAGGGTAGAGAGGGAGGGACTTGTCAGGATGCGTTAAATAAATGGAGAGTGACGAGAAGTGTAACACAACTTAATGTTTTGTTAGAAGCTTCATTCGTCCCCTAATCACTCAACATGTCAATGTTGTCAGCAACCCGGCTTGTTACAGATACCCCCCTCACAGCAGAGTGGGGGTAACTCGTTCCTGACATTGTATCTAGCAAACGAATGAAATGCCTTTCTCAACACTCGTCTTTCTGACGATGGATAGAATCACAGGAAACAGTAAAATTCTGACATAAAAATTAGGGTAGAGAATCGACATTTCAACTCGTCTAATATCTGCGTAGGATTGTAAAGAACAATTAATATTACCAGGCCTACATGTGGTTCATAAAGAAGAAACTATATATTACAGAATTTGGCTTTCTAAAGAGGGTAGCAGCCATGATCTTTACTCACGTTTATCATTCAATTTTGACAGAACGTATACACTAAATTTTGCTAGGAATAAGATAGCGAATATTTGGTATGGACACCGGAACAGTCATTGCACAGATTCTGAACCCTTAGGGTACAAGACCTGACTTCCAGGTTTTGGGAATAAACCACTACTTGTCTGTAGCACATAAAGTATAATTCTGAGGAAACAATTAATTTCGTAAACTCCGAGAAGTTCGAATTAGTAGCCAATAGCGTTAGAAGTTTTCAGGGAGTTATTATTTTCATGCAGTTGAAAATGACATGATCGTGTTAATACGTGGTCTCGGACTTCTAAATTCGGGAGTACTTTTCGTAGTTTCGTGACAGCCATGGGCAGAATTCGCAGTTCTGGGACAAATTAGGAAGGTAAAGTTCTCAGACGAAAGTTTTGAACGCATTTTTCATCTGTAGACCGTCATGTCCTCTACATGTTCCACCAATTTCATCCTTCCTAAGTTATTCACCCTAATATTTTTAGTATGTAATTGGTACATATATGAAGCACCTCATTATACAGTTTTCTCCAGCCCCATATTACTTCCTGTCCCTTAGGTCCAAATATTGCCCTAAGCACCCCGTTAAACAAAATGCGATTCACCAAAATCAACGCTACAGCCCATGATTCTTACATCTCCTCGAGATTTTTGTTCACAATCGGTGCAGGCATGCGATGTAGCCTATGTGCCTTTCTCCTAGCCGCTTTAAATACGATAAGAATTACTTTCTGTTAATATAATGAATTTATTACAAGTTAAATTATCAAAGAATAAGCCACGAGTATATTTTATTCTCCAAGAAAAATACAGAACACTTGGTTAATGTTCTTTAAAGAAATAATCGCTGTTTACTCTGATAATGTTCAATGTTATTGAATGTTAAAGTATGTTGCCATTTCCAGGGGGTAGAAACACTAATTTTATTGTAAAAAGCGTCTGAAGAGAATCATGACAGACGATCCGGCTGAAATTGAAACCTGATCGTCTGTAAACAAACCGCCTCGGTGCGGTATATAACATCCTGGCATATTTAAGCACACAATAACCGAGAATGTCTCTCATGTCGACTGTGAATACGTAGATGCACTCTTGCTTGGGGGCTGGCAAAGGCCAGAGCTTCCTTCTCTCCGTTTTACTCTCTGACTTACCCGCGCAGTAATGAAGATTTATCTGCGGTTTCCGCGCTTGTTACTCTATGAACCAGCATCCAGACAGGAGAGACATACGGACAGGCCGCGCGACAGGGCCTGATGGATGGTGCCCATCTCCGGCTACAAATCCCTGCCTCCTCTCTGCCCGCTTCGCACATAATTACAACGGGACCGGGGCGGCATGGAATAACAGACCCCTACTTTCTCTCTCTTGGTAGCCCAGTATTGGTTAACTGTCATCCCAGACGCTTGACTTACTACTGCGCACAATAAAATACATATACAGTAATGTAATATAATGTAATGGAGATTTCTGTCTTCTGGGTTTTTGCGCTGTGTGACCTCTGAAACATTGGTAAACATCTACCAGACTACACGGCGCAAGAACCCAGAAGACAGAAATCTTCATACTCGCCGCCCTGATGATGGAGGCAGTATGACCTCTGAAACGTTGGTAAACATCTACCAGACTACACGGCGCAAGAACCCAGAAGACGGAAATCTTCATACTCACCGCTGTGAAAACCTCAAATCTTACATAATGTAATGAAATTTAACAGGGCATGAAGTACATGGAACATAGTCCTTCTAGAGAAGCTATTAGTTGCTCAGTTAGTCATTAAATTTCCCGCAATCTATGGATCTGTAAGGGTCATTACCGTGTTAACACGAGCCTCTGGTAAACTCTCTGTCAGAAAGAAACATGCACACATGTTGCACATTGTTCATTGGGGTTAAGAACACGTCCTCGTAATGGATGTAATCAATGGAAATACTTCAAGCAACGAACAATGATGTTGTGGACTGGATTCATTTGTTACATGCGTATCAGTAGGCGTGTTATGTCCGTCATTGCCCATTCTGATTGCGTTTGCCCACTAAGAAATTAAATCAGAAAACACAGTCATTTATTTTATGTTTTTGCACATCTCATGACATCATCAGACAAGCATTTTTAAACATGTGTTTCGAATTATGCTTACTATAACACATATTCATATGCGCATAAACTATATAAAGTATTTAAAATTTTAAAAATATATAAAACAATTATATTAAGCTTAATTAATATATTTAAATTAACACTACTGCTGTGCTATGCTGTGTATAGTATGTCCCTTATATACAAATTACAACCCAAGGTATTGGAATATCGTATTGTGTATTTTAAAATAAATTGCTGTGTTTGACAGACGTGTCACAAAGGTTTGTTGCAAACAAAGTCCGAAATATTGCGCAAACCTGTTGACTGACTCAGTCTTAAGCTAATTTCTGTTATAATCAAATCTACTCCCTAATATCTGACTACATTGAATGAAGTCATTCAAAAGCTAATAATTGCCCGAATTTATAACTTGTGTTGGGCAAGGCCGTGGTCTAGGCAACACGGAGTTTTCCTCCGGGGGCTTCCCCGGTTTCTCCGTGGCATCCCAACAATTACTCCATTCACACACAGAAGAAGGCAATGGCAAACCACTTCTGGATCATCTGCCAAGAACGTATATGAACAGGACCCAGTCCGAGAAAAGGATGGAAGGACCCTGTTCATATGGACCTGTCGTCAGACAGAACAAACAAAACTTCCAGTTTGTATAGAAAATCTTCTCAATATCAAAGTGCTGTTAGGTCAGTAAAATCGAAGACGTTGCTTTGGTTCAATTCTGAAGGGTTTTGACGGTGGTGGATTACACTTCAAATTGTTCATTATCTGGACTTTTTCCATCGTTCTTGTCTAAAAGAAAGAAACCGCGACGTTTCGGAAACTGGCTCTTATTACTTTGGGTTTCGTGTTGGAGGGAGCAGACAACAAACTTGCTTATAGAATTTTTCTGGGGGAAATTTTTGCAGACCGAAAAGTAGTCTACATTTGGATGTGACATAAATATATTTATTTCAGGAGAATTATTCGTGTTTTTTCCGTCTAATCACAATTGTATATAACGTGGTTCATACGAGTTCTGTGTATACTCATTGATAGACGTGATTACTCAGACAGTAGCAGATGAAGAATAAAATTGATGTAGTGCGTCGTTTCGAAATACTCTCCGATCAGTGTTTTCCTCTTGGGTCGAAATAAACCCTACCACATTTTCTTTCAGATTAGTCCCATTTCTTAGATAATGTTGACGGGTATAAAACGTCTGGTGACGTCAGACGGAAGGTCAGGTGAAAGGAAAAGACCGTGGGCAAATTAAGTCAGCTTGAAGACTGATGAAAAACTTGGAAATACCGAGTTTTATTCGTAATGCTTACGGATAATCTGTGACCAAAATACAAATCCGTTTACACAGCTGGTAGGTAGCAACATTTCACAAAATTATTTAACCTCGGCACTGTTTGCGATCCTCTTTGGACACTATGAAGTAAGCATTTTCTAAAATGTAATTCTGTTCATTACGTTACTGTAAGGAAGTCGTGTACCAGCCTTCACAGCAGAGGGGACAAAACAAGTGGCAGACAGGATGCAGATACCATACAACTGTCAGCGGAACTTAGGGCTTCTTATAAAGAGGTCTAAATGTGTGTACGATGGTCAAAGCCTCGTCAGTGACATTCTATGCTTGCTGTGTTCATTGTGTTCTGTATAGGCGCTGTGGAGTAATGAGCTTGTCCCTTGTGTTGTTCAGAGCCGAAAGTAAGTTATTCTGAGCCTAAAAACATACACAGCCCTAAATTCTATGAGCGTATAAAGTGTTTTTGTTGTTCCGTCGAAATATTTTCTGTTTTTTTATATTTTATTTAAATTGATCGGTGTGTGTCTGTGCTTTTGTGTGATACGAACATATTTATGATTATTCATAGCTCTTTCGTTTTATTGTTTGATTGCATTGTGTGATTCAAGCAAAATTATGTTTGTACCATGGGTCATAAAAACTTCACAGTTGGGTCAGAAGGTTGTGAGGGGAAATCAACAGGGGTATGTAACCCACAAACATATAGTATATCTCTTTCTGTGATTTGTTAATTTGTGGCTTATTTAAGGAACCTAAAGGTTCATTACTGTGCCTACAGAAGCCCAACATTGCCACTAACCGGAGCCAGATGAATCCAGTCTAAACTTTCATTTCCTGTTTCTTGAAGTCTGATTGTCCAATAAACGTAGGTTTCCTTTTTTTTATATACCAACCAAAATTTTATAGCGGTGCATTTAATACTTTATAATGTGTGTCATGCTCTTCTTCATAAAACACGTCTTGGCATATCTCCTCATTAATTTTATTCAGTCTCCTGTTAATTAATCCATCTTAGGTTTAAATAATCTCCTCAAACACCTCCAATCTAAATTTTTTAAAACGTTCAGACTAAAACATTCCTCAATATTTCCAAAAATAAACAGTCCTACCTCAGTTTTGGTTATAATTCCTTCAAAAGATCGTTTGCAATGTGGTATTTATTTAACGCTGGGTATAACCTAAGCCTACAGTTGTAAGCGGGCTGTTGCCCTATGTTCAAAATAGTAACATCTTAGATTCCTTTTTCAGCCTACCAATTTCTGATGATTATGTTATTGATACACAGAATTACCGAATTATTTTGAACCAAGTAGAATAAATTACATTTAGACTAGTGGTTAGCACTCCAGCTTCGTATATGGGAAGTCCCGTTTTCAATATTGGGCCCGGATAATGGCTATCCTTATTACACTATTCATCAATAGTCCTATCGTCCGACGTGAGAAACTCTGAGCTACTA
>NW_019059804.1:115766-143930 GCF_000696155.1 Zootermopsis nevadensis
AAGAGACGTGGTTTTGGTTATCTGAGTGGCTATTCGATTCACAAGAAAGTCTCTGATACATGGAGTTAGAACATTATTTTTAGATTCCGAAGTAAATGACTTTTATTGCTTGCTGTTGATGGCAAGTTGTGGCAGCTCGGCTATAGTTCAAGAAGGACTAGAAAAGCACCACTGACTGTAGCCTGACTGCAGTTTACGTCTACAGACAGAAGCGGGCGGCGTAGTGAAGGATTTACGTGCCTCCAACTGAGTAAGCGAATGGATGGATATATTCACTCCTTGGCCCAAGTTTAATGAGGTTCAAATGGGACATGTGGGTTCCCAAGTGCTCCCCATGTACTCGTATTTTAAATGTGACTTGGTACTTTAAAGGGCTGTGTTTATACGGAAAAAAAATAAAACACTTTCTTTCTTAGCCTAACAAGAACACCTGTTCCAAAATTCTCTGTCCTTTCGAAAGATGTTTTAACACTGGCGTTATTTACATTTTCATTTCGATTAATAAGAGTGTTTGCTGGTCTGCTTTGAACTGGAGAGTCGTAGTACAATCACTTTTAATTAATGATTCGGGTTTCTTATGGTTCTTCTTATTAGTGGACTGGTGATTTCTCCTACGCGTGTTGTTACTTACTGAAGAAAAACGTATTTTTCCTTTTCCAGTTTGTGTACTCAGATTATGTCTATCAGTGTCTCGATATCAGCAAGAACATAGTTATCATAATGATAATTCAATTCTGAAAATAAAATACATGTGATTTTTATTATTTCTGAACACTTCGTTCTCATTAGAGGTATTATAAAAATCCAAATAAACCGGAACGAGAAAGAACTAATTGTGGATTTAAAACTAAACACAAAGGTTTTTAGTGTTAGTGTGTCACTCATGCCCAATTTATATCATTATTAATTATTTTTAGCACAAATCATTATGATTACTTCCGTTTATGGCCGAGCAATTTATAATTTCACTTTGTTCTCTTTGTTACAGGCTAATTCCACGGAGCAGAATCTCTTTTGAGAAGATGAAAACTGCTCAGCTAATCAAGAAATTCATCGCCGTTTATTAAGTCCGATGGTTTATTGTTATTTTCTATCCCGCACCATTTTAAATCCGGTCCACACATTCCCACTCTTCATATTCACGATCCATTCAATATGATCCTCTCTTCTACAAATAGGCCTCCTCAGAGGTCTCTACTTTTCAGACTTTCCTTTTATAACTGTGTTTGCATTTCTCATGTTTATGTGCTAGCAGCATTCCGCCAATCAATTAAATATGTAACATTATTGTCGTCGAAAATAATTGCCGTTTTCCCACTTGGTCGCTGAAGCGACTGGGACGGGGTACATGGAGAGTAGCTGTACAGACCTGCAGAAGTTAGAAGCCTCCTTGAAGACACAGACCTATCTTCCGTGTCTAAAACAGCCAACATTGCAGTGGCGTGAATCTTCGATGTCGTGTTCATTTCATGCGCCAACGAGACAGGTTATAAGTTAGATGTAAGATTGTCGTGGTAAATAAAAGCAAACATATATAGTCCTGCTGGTTTTTAATGTTTCCCAAATATTGTTTCGAAAGTGAAATAGCGCCTCTCTGTAACTCGAAGTCGGATAGGCGCCAGATCGTCTCCTGCATGTCTGTTCGTTTATTTTGCAAGTAATATAAGGCCTCACCTTGTGGCCTCCAAGCTTCGTACTTAGAAATCCCAGTAGTCACTTGGGAGGATGTGGGGCCTCGAGACGGCGACGCTGGAGGGCGGGGCAGACGCCGTGAGACGCTTCGTGCCAGTTTAACTGCGTTATACAAGTGTGGAACACCCCTTTCTAAGTCAAAGCTTTCTCTCGTTTGCCAGACTATATAATACAACGCTTGTTCAGTTTCTACTCCAATTATTAATCCCATGAGTGGGCGGAGAGGTGCAGAGAAAATGCTTTGGGAGGCGCTAGAATAACTAATGACGTCGAACTGCAGGGAGCAAACCACTCTTCTAACTTTCCACCAACCATCCTCGCCAGTAATGAAAAATTGGGTCAATTAAGTTTCATTACTGATTCATTATGCTTCCGTTCCACGCCCAGTGATCATTAATTTGTGTTTCAGCGTAGCCACTTCACTTCATGCCCTCCATTGCTTGAATCCAGCGTCTTAACACTTAGGTACTTCACATTCACACCCATGGACTTGCGTCTTACTTATCTCACGCCATCATTAGAAAGGACTGGAGGCATTTTCGTAGTCAACATTTAACAGTGAAGATTATTGTCGTCTAGGTTGTTGCACCGTGTATTCTGGTAGAAATTTACCGACGTTTCAGAGGTCCTTGCTCCCTCCTCCCTGATGATGGTGTCAACAACCATCTCTATCTACCAGATTACGATGCATCTTTTTATTTGCCACTTCGATTACTGCAATTATCACAATATTTATCAGCACCAGTCCCGTAGTTGAATGTATGATTCATCCTTGTCCTCGTAGGTGACCGATATTAGAATAAATGGGGCGACGGCAGATTAAATACACTGAATGATCTTACAAATGAAAGCGAAGCAGATCTGCACATTTTAAGAGTGTAAAAGAAATTACTTTGTCTATAAATTATAAGATTACATCTTTCAGAAGCGTTCTATGCATGACTCTTAGTGGAGAAATTCTTGTGGCAGGAATAAGTCCATCTGTTTGTGAGATAATGTATCAGAACCCCTCTGTTAACAAACACTGTTTAGGCTGACATAATTTTATATTGTAAGCGTCTTTACCAACGCAAAACATTCTGTAGTGCCAATTGTATAGAGGGTTGGTATTCCCCAGTATAATTGTAGATGTGGTGAAAGAAGCTTGCATTGTCGGGAGCCGAACAATGGACGTCAAGTCCGTAAGTTATTTTACTGGCAGTTAACACAATCTAAATATATCAGATATACAGGTTGCACCAAAAAGATTTATATACACATTTAATAAATGAAATAAATACATTTTAATCAACTACTCGTAAATCACTGGCTAACAAAGCTGGAAGGACAGACAAAAGCCCACAACATAATATTCCACTAAGTAAAGAAGTTTTTCGATTCTTTATCTTTGCAATCTGTTTGTGTTCAAACTGGGTTTTAGAAGGTTCTAGAAAGAATTATTTTTTTTACCTGTCCCCAGGACTCAGCATTCGTCCTTCACTCAGTTTATCCCAGTGGAATAACACCTCCCCCCTCCAGGGTGATACTCTAGAGCCGGTTCGAGTCAATCACCGTACGGTTTTTTAAATTTTGAAATTTGGATCTCACCCAGGGCAGTCCACGTGGTAGGCTATTTTGACTCTGTGACAGGTTTCTCACTGAGTCGATCGGTTTACCCCTGCTAATATCATTCCACTGCTGTTCCATATTCACTCATGTGTCATCTGGGGGTGGACAAAAGGCCGTTAGCGGCCCAGTTACACAGACACATAATCTCACTCCACCGCAACAGTGAAAAATGTTCCGAAGCCTTCACGGCGAATGAATGCACTAAAATTATGGGCCCATATATTACTTAAATATTAATTTATACTATCATTAAGACATATTTAGCATTTTTCATAATGTTTAGTTCCGTTCATGTCCGCGAAATTTAAATTTTACTCTGTTCTGTTGTAGGCCAACTCCATGGAGCATGAGGAGTTCATAGCTGCTCAGGTGCTAATTAAGAAATTTATTGGCCTTTGTGGACCCAGAGAATATTTTAGTACAGTACGGCTTTATCCCTTGCGATTGCAAAGGTCGCATTTAAATAAATCAAAACACTTGTGTTGTAAATAAAATTTATTTATTTTATCGTAATTACTGTTTGACTATAAGTACATCATACTAACTGCCGGTTAACCAGAAATTAACAGTTACCGAACATAACCGTGCAGTTATGTAGGAAATTTTGCAGCTCAGAAATCAAATCTCTCCCTGAGAAGAAATGCTTAAGCGTGAGTTCGACTTGCTCTTTGCAACTGAGCTACAGAAATACAGGGCAGGCTGCCTTTTTCCTGTTGTAAAACATTACCTTGCCTTAATGATCCTGCTGTATGGTCTGTAGCCCATTTCTCCTGGAACGTAACTGCCCACTACACTCCGCACGTCCAGAGTAGATTACCTTCCCCGTCGTCCATCCGGAATCCTCTCGCTGAAGTCACATGCTACCAGACATATTCACGAGATCGGATAACCAAAACGTTTTGCAGATGTTTATTGCTGGAATTCAGAGGGAAAGCAATAAGCCAAGAGCATTCAATGGTCATAGCGACTGTCTTGATGTCATGGGCTCTGGAATTTTGTTTGATACTGATCTTCATGTCCTGCATTCTGTTTTAACATCTCCTCTGGAACACAATTTGGATTTGACAACCAAAGAGTAAACATCTGAAGTCAGCGAATCTGAACTAAATAGTTAACAGGGAAGCTGTGGGTCTTTCAATTACATTTTGTAGAGATTAGGTAAGCTATATGCTCATGTTTAGTCACAAGAATGACAAATTTTTACATGGTAAACAAATCAAGGAGGATACGATGGAATGGACATGCAGTAGACCTGAGAAAGTGAAAGTCGAAAGGGAAAAGAGCACTTGGGAAAACCATAAAATAGATCTTAAGAAAAGAGGATGTGAGGATTTGGACTGGACTGAACTGGCCTAGCACAAAGTGCAATGGGGACCATTGTGAAAATACTATGGAAGAAATTTAGGCTATAAGAATAATGGTGTGTGTCTATCGATTCCATAATCATCTTGAAAATATGAAGCAGCTAGTCTTGACAATACAGTAATTATAGATACTATTTATTATTACTTTAACTGCTAACAACAAATGCACTATGTGCCGTACTTCAACAAAATTAAATTTTTAAAAGTGTGCATGCCTCGATTGTTATGATTGGGTCTTAGGCCTATAAAGTTTCGTGAAAATTCTTCGATTTGTTAAAACTTGAAGGAAAGACGTGGACATAATGATGCAAGAAAGCTGTCTTTTTTAATAAAATAAGTTGCTAACGTAACCTGAGAAGATGTAATGATGCCAGTTTTCAGTCACTCTGTTACCAGGACAACGATTATCTCAAGAATCACTCGTTTCTTTCGTAGAAGAAGAAGCATTCTCTCACGTAGGCTTCCGGCTGGTTTATATCAGTTCAATAAACTTGGTAGAGAAAGGCGTGTGTAAAGATACCATACAGCACATCCCACCTCGCACTTGTGATAACAAGTTTACGTTAGCAAACAGCCTACTTCAGCACATTATGATACATAAGCCTATTTATTTACATAATCGCAAGGTCTCACAAACAACATCTATTAGTGAGACCGTAAGAAGTGATCAGTAAAAACCATTTCGTTTTTCATAAAACATGTAATAAATCCAATACGCAACTAATTTTCCTGTAACACTAAACTTCATGAAGATGGCTGTCTTCTGGGTTGTTTGTTTCCGCACGGCTTACTCATTGCCCTGATGATGACGGCAGCGATAACCTCTGTAACGTCGGTAAACATCTACCATGAGACAGCCAACTTCGTAGAGGTCGCGCGGGAAGTGCTGGCACTTGCGCAAAAGACTGATTTTCGTCGTATGAGATGGACCCGTCCGAAGCACGCGCTAGAGGGGTGTCAGCTTCAGTTGGCTTGTAGCTCTAGTTGTGTTTAGATCGGTGCATGACCGCAGCTGAGGCTGTGAGACCCCCACTACTACTGAACTCCCCTCTCTCGGCTTACACATCGCGCATTTAGGTGCCACCACTACTCGCGCGACCTCTACTAATCTTCGTGTTATTGCCTGTTCGTCTTTATCATTTCTGCAAGTCAATGTGTTTATGGAAAATAACTCTGCATAGTCTTCCTGATTTTAATTCGAATGTTCGGTTACATGTCAGATGAATGATTTGTCCGTTTTTGACTATTTCAACAGCAGAAGAAACTCGCAACTCTGCGCGTTCTTAATTGCGTTAACAGATGAAAGTTTGTGATCAGCTTCTCCACGGCCGCTTTGGCCCGGACAAAGAAGCCAGGTACCCCGTTCGTTTGATAGGAGGCTGGGTAGGCCGGAGCCGGTCTGGACGCTGGGAGGAATCGAACCCCGGTCGCCCATCCCTCGTCATTCTATAAATGACTAAGCTGCCACGTAGTAGCATAAGATGAGCAGCAAAACATGGAAAAGAAACATTGAAAACGAATGAACATTGTATGAAACACGTGGGTGGATTTAGTAGATGACACGAACTTCTGTCTATTGACAAATACGTGGCTCTTCCTGTGAAATTAGTTAAGCTGATCCATTTGTTTTCATTGCTTTGGAAGAAATGGTGGCGTGGTTTGTAGAGTGAGACAAGTTTCCTAGAAACTCCTGACGACATCAGAGGTAAACATTGTGTGGATGATTGATCGATCCTGCCGTCACTCTATACCACAGACCTGCCATCAATCATACGGCAACGTACACACGCTGAATAAGCTTTTCGTCGTGGCTTATGACGGTTTGAGGATCGGTTTTGCCGGGATATTTGACTGATAAGCTCTAGAATGTTATAATGCCTGTTGGAACTCGAGAGCAGTCTCTATTTGTTTGTAAGTGCCTCCATTTTATGTGTGTAATCAAAGGTAGTGATGTTTTTTATTACGTGTGATATTTCATGATTAAACTAGTAAATTCAGTTATCTTAATATTTTCGAGTCCTACCTCCAATGTAAAAATTTGTTTAAATATCATCGAATAAAAATAATAAAGTTGGTTTTGTTTGATATATTTGTATTTTTCTCAGTCGCACTTGAGTAAATATTAGACATTTTGTGACTCAATGAAGATCATAATGTTTATGATTTATCCCCTTTTAACGCTTTCCATGCGGAGATTTACATTGAGCTACATTTTAGGCTGTATAGGTTCATATTTGAGAGGTTACAGGTTGAAATCTCGTTCTCGAGACCCTGACTAGAGTTTTCATAAATCCAGAGTAGAAGTTTAGACGAATGGAGCCTGAATTTCATTAATAAAAAGGAAGAAGGAAGAATTGTAATTACTTATTAACTTTTGTAAGATTTAATATAAGCAATATATATACAAATGCATGTACAAATTATGATATCGATTCTGTGTTTGGGAACAACAGTTTGTGAGAGTGACAGATATGGAGATAAATTATTGTATGGATTGCCGGCTCGTGAAAGGAATAATTGTGATATTCTGTTACAAAAACACTGTCAACTTTAATTTTCAACGTTACTTTGTCTCGTTACAACTTTATACCGCAAATTACGACTAACTACTGAACTGTCGATTGCATTCAGTGCTTCATACAAAATAGAGACATATGATATACCATGTTTAATATGACCTTTGCTTTCGTGCCTATAAAACCTTAGATATATTTGTTACTCTATACTGGTATGAAACTTTGTCCCTCGCCTTCTTGGTAGAACGCAGATTGGAATGTTTGAGAACAGAATATTGAGATAATAGGTTTGTTTGTACAGTGATCGTCTGTTAAAAATGGGTGTGGACAGGAATGGCCACCTCATAGCTCAGGCATTTTCTTCTTTGGGGCTGCATCAAAGAGAAAAGGTATTTGCGCCGAAAAAAATTTCCACGTATACTAGTTCGTTTGTGCATGTGAGGGTTTAACGTCTTTGTAGTAAATTTTAATTCTGTGTACCTTTAAATATGAAAACAGTTTGAGCATCACTCTTATCCGGTGTCCTACTTGAGCGATTAAACGCGAGCGGTGCGAGTTGCGTGGGTGAAGCGGAAATATCAAACTGGCTGGCGAAGCGGTCAGCGGCCAAAGTCCGATATCATATATTTTGATATTTTCGTGTGAGTCGCTCCGCTGGCCAGTATGGCGCATGTGCAAGAAAGCTCTGACCGTGCAGTACACGGAAGGGGCATGCGCAGGAAGGCCGTGTCCTTCTCTCACGTAGGACAGAACAAGCGATTGCCTTAAGTCATATGACCCCATGCTGCTTATGCAACTCGCATAGCTCGCCTGTTATCGCTTACGAAGGACATTGCCTTAATACGACAATAATAATGATAATAATTATTATAGGAGCAACTGGAACTGTCTCTAAGTCACTTGGAAAATATGTGACCAACTTTAGGGAACTGCCATTTTAGGATCTTCATACATCGTTCGAAATACGCTGTCGTAAAATATAGTTATCCGTCACAATAAAACTATATAATACATGTAACACACATTAAAAACAAAATGTATTTCGGAAATAGCTGCTGTACTATGTACCTCAGGAGCAAGGTTTGTCTCGGGTACATAGAAGTAAATACCCTGTAAAATGGTGAATTAATGGAATAATAATAACATAAATCACTGGAAAACCTTTGGATTCTATAGGTAATAGCCGGGGAATTTCTTGACTCTATGTGCGACTGTTAGCTTCTCAATAAGTATTCTGCTGTGTGGAGTGGTTATATTATAAAGTGATACAATATAATACAATATGTATGTGTGTTTTTTGAAATTAATGTCTTCTAAAATTGTTTGAATTTAGACAAGAGATTGCATGTGAACAGAGCTCAGTGTAACAATTGAATGACGATCTATTCAGTGGGCTCCAGGTATAGAAACAGCACAATAAATAAGCTGCTTCTGTCATGGGTCGCTTGACCCGAACAAGGCTGGTGCCGGCACCTTGCTGAACATTGACTGGCACAAGCAATGTGTGCTCACCGCCACGTCCATTCTTAGGACGACCTTTTGTGTGCGTTCGATGAACAAACTGCAAAGCTAACGCTTCTCATGTCACCGTGTTGTTAAAATTGATTGAGGAAAATGGGGCTGCGTTCGAATGCATCATCTTTACTATAAAGTTGATGACGGAGGCAGCGAGAACCTCTAAAACGTCGGTAAACTTCTACCAGACTACACGGAGCAACAACCCAGAGGACAGCCATCTTCAATTAAAAATGTGTCCGTAAGCGAAAATTATTAATGACCATTGAGTGCGTCGTACAGCGTAGACTGCCATTGATTAGCTTCGTTAAACGCAGAATGTATTACTGTATACCCCACAGTTTCTCTGCTTTTGATTAGTTCTGTCAACAGTAGATTGTATCTGTAATAAATATAGCCTACATGAACACCAATTAGAGATGTAAATCGCAAATAAAGCATTTGGAAAACCCATGCGCTCCGCCCAGACTAAAAATCCCCACTTTCGTTAATCGTAGGACATAACACAGGCCTCACCATTCTTATCAAATTGAGCGGATGCAAACATTGTTTTGGTTGTTGAATTTCTTGTCGTTTGAATAGAAACTAATAATTACATTTGCTGAATGATAAATGACCTTTCATACTGATAAAATAACGACCAATGAATGAATTTTTAACTTTGCTCTTTGAACAATCGCGAACAGCTCTACGTGTTGTTGAAACGTTAAACACTGATAACAGCTGTAGTATTCGATGGGTTTTCCCGAAAGCCACCAATTTAAGGCAATGGATTAGTTGAAGACTGATGAATTTCTTCACACTCAGGATGCACCTTCAACACATAAATCACATTTGGACAACTTAAGCTTTAAATAACAACACAGATGTTTGTCCACGATCCATTACGTGACTTTGCGTTTTAATAAAGTTAAATAATTAATTACATTAGGATCAAACGGTACTCCTACATTTAACTATATCTGAGCATCATTTTTAAAAATAACTTTGATTACTTACTATATTACAGTCAGTTTAGATGAAGGGTTTAATGCAGTTTTGATTTGTACTAAAAGGGGCACACAAGACGTAGCTTACTAATTATCGTCGGCAATGAGATTGTAAGATTGCTTATTCGATTCCCACTAAGCTCTGAAACGACAGTACTTCTATCAAAATCGATTATAGGGCCACTTTTTGTCCCCGGTTTATTCCCACCCCTGATTTGTAGCTCATTAATTAATTCCCTTAATTCAATATAAAGCAATGTGTGCTTGCTTACAAATAGAATTTATTTCCGGATTTCGACTGAATCTTCTTTTGATGTGTTGTGATCCAATAAACTTCACGGAGCAAATTCGTCATTGAGAAGCTGACAGCCTAACATCTTGTTGAAAGATTATCAATATCTAAATGATTTTCTTCATAGATGTTGCAAGATACAGAATTACTGATCATAAACGTGATAAACGTAATAAAATTACTGGAAATAACACATTAATTACTATAATAATGGAAGACTATCAGGAGGAATGAGTAGAATAATGGCAAAGAACAAGCCAATAACTCTGACGCTGGTGATTATTCAGATAAATGGTGAAACAATTTTTTTACATATTATTAGTTACCGTCAGAAAAAGGATTTCATGTAATTTTATATCATTTTTGACGTTACGTAAATATACAGTGTATGGGATAAAACAAGTCGGGTTTGGAAAAAAAAAAATCTGTTAAGAGATCCAAAATAAGTGATTTTATTTTGTTTGTTAGCCTGCAGATTAAGATGACTTGAGGTGTGACATAACCCAAACTCATAGAAAGAAAACTAAGTTTTTTTGACGTAAATACGTCTATAAGGAAGGGTCATTCAGCAAAAATGTGTTACGAAAAAGGGAAACGAAAAAGTATAACTTCATTGTTATGTTACCTAGGAAACCTCATCTGTCTACTCAGCATTGTTGTTACCGAGGAAACGTCATCTGTTTACTCGGCATTATTGTTACCTATAAAACATTACATTACCTTACTTTACATTATCTTACATTACTTTACATTACATTCAGCTACCACAGACCCATCTTAAGCGTAACTAATTCAAATTAAATAAGCAATGTCTTAATCAAACTTATCTCAATTGTAAAGCATGTATAAAGGAAACATTTAGAATAAAGCCAATATATAAACTTCCTTTCCGTATAGACGTATTTACGTCAAATTCTCCGGAACCGTGGTTCCACTGACAACTTTTTACTAAGATTCACGAATCGAATATATTCGTTGCAAAATAACAGGCAATTTCGAAACCAAAGAGTATTCTGCAATTTAATTCGATTTGAAAAGAAACTCTCCTTGCATGTCATTCCATCTTCCATGAGCTATTCTAGCAATCTGTGATGCTTCAGTGAAGCCGTACTAATACTCAAATGTTTGCATATAAAAATCGTGGCATGTACCCAAATAAATTGCTTCAACAGAAAATGTTTTGAAGAAAGAATTCTCCCAGGCATTTCAGGAGGAAACTTCTGTTTCGAAGCTTACCAAAAACATAAGTACTTCGCTAAGATACTAAGAATTCGAACAATGGTACTCACTGTTGTCAAAACGTCTTTTGTTGGTCATCATTGAAAATTCTTGTTTCTGGAATTTCAGTGTTTCTTAGAAGTGCCAGAGAAACATTAGAACCCGGCCGTCGACAATTACTGCAGCTTTGTCCTTTTTCCTTTACATGGATTGTAAAGTAACACAACGCTTCCTGCGGCAAACCGAGCCTGAATGCTGTCACATTCTCTTGCTGAATGCAGTCGATTAGGGCTGATTATTAGGTGTGTTCACGGTTGAACGAGTACGCCTTCATGTCCTTATGATGGGCCGGGGTACGGGGTGCGGGGAAGGACACGCCATTGTGGAAACTTTACTAGCTTCATGCATCGAATGAATAGCCTATATTTCTACCAAAGGATATACCGTCCACTTGGATGGAGAGATAATGTTTGCAGCTTGGACTCTAAATATGTGAGAGCATAATTTCACACCCGGACATAGGTAGATCCTTCATAAGCAGTTTCTTTTTCAGGGTTTCTGGCTCTAAACCACCGTATTTTGAATTCTGGAGGTTCATGACATTTTAATGATCCACGTGAATTTCGGTACATGTATTTTAGCTAATTTATACTCTCTGATGGAGTACCCCGCCCTCAGAATAACTACTGAAATGATTGTGATCACCAATGCATAAAATCTCCCAGCTGATTTCTTCTAATTCCATGGAGCAGAGCCCTTTTTGAGAAGCTAACATTTCGCTCGGTTGGTCACAGAAATTTTCCGCCTTTTATGGAGCACGAAGGTTCATTGTCGTTTCCACAACAGACCGCCTAATTGAGACTTGAATCTGTTTGTTTCTTTGTGCAATCATAATCATGTGTTTATTTTCTATTGCCAGAGATGTCTGTCTACCTGATTAATTAATTAACCAGTTATTTCATGTCTTGATTGGTTAAAAGGTTAGTCCGGTCAGAAAAAGCCCAATCCACGACGCTGCCAGGAATGGTTTGTCTCCAGGTTTCCTCCGAGCAGTCTGGGTTTCTTCGTTAGTAGCTCCTGCGGTCGTGTTTGTACGTCGACTTCTGTTTCGAACCGTCCTGTACAGCATATAGAACGAAAAATAAAAATATGTTCCGTCATCTCCTCATGACGAAACCCAAATACCACCGTGAAGGCATCATGTCATACTAGATTCTGGAGAGCTGTCAGGAGCGAAGATTCAACATCTTTTTCTTACGCGAGATTTCACAAACTTTGAACTGTTTTCTTCGTCTTCTTTTACTTCGCTCGCCCCGCTATATGACAGAGGCCAGACTCCCTCCTGTCACCAGGTAACACAACCCGACATCAAAAGCTCGCTCCTGAGCTCTGACAGCGCCACAAGATCCCTGTCGCCCTCTCACATAAACTGACTCCAAGTCTAATTGACAGGGACAAGTCAACCAGCTGGGCCGGAGCTAAGGGAAAACTGTCATCCTCTGAACTCTTCTGCCAATCTTGCTTCCCCCCCCCCCCCCCCAACGTTTTCCTACCACTCTTCAACGTTGTAGACAGGTAGGCCTATGGAGAAGACAGGCCTTTCATTATATCCCGGCTAGAGTAATACAACTAACAGCAATGAAAAGACGGACACATTCATCTCACACTGCCTATGATTTACATTCCTTCTACAGTGCAAAGATGCCGATGTTGGCCTTCTGCGTTGTAACGCCATGTGGTCTGGAAGCGCACTTCAGCCATGAAGATGGAGGCAGTATGTTCCTCCGAAACGTGTAAGCTCACCAACATCGATATTTGCACCACCATGAAAATCTCAAATCTTACGCAGCAGTAAAAAGTCTGGAAGTACCCGATTTGAACTTCAGTCGGGGACCCAATGTCATGAAGTTTTCGTAATGTTCCGAGTCCACGCAGACAAATACTGGGGCAGCATCTTCAAATATGCAAGGATCGCTTTCTATAAAATCGTTTCGGTTGTGTAATTCATAATCAGCCTACTTTGGGTCCTTCGGTGACTTCAAATGAGATTATTGGTGTTTGAAGTGGCATAGGAGACGGTTTTCTATTTATTATTCAGTTTTTAACTTCTGTTCGCCATTCTACGGGCGCACTACACTCATCTGTCACCGCCCAGTGATGAGTGCGACAGACCTGATTAAGAATCACACCTTCACACCTTCGGTCCCAAGTTAGGGCTGACCTCAGAGTGAGAGTAATTTAAGTTACGTAATTATTTCAAAATATTATGTATTTATGACTCAGGAATTGAATGAATTGTGAGAGAAGCGAGAGAACGCGGTAAATTCCCCGTCGTAAAATCTACACTGAGCGACTGTACGTGTTTGTTCTGCACTTACAGTAACTTTTATTTGCTTAATGGGTTTTTAACATCGTGTGCTAAATTGATTATGTATATAGGACTATTAAGTCCACAGAAGATTTCCAATAAAATTCAGGTTTTATCCGATTTTATTAAGGTTCACACAGACAACAAATTAATTAACGATGTATTGTTCATGATTGGGTGGTCTGAGGACCAATATCGATTCTCGATGTCATTCTCATCGACCCATCGGAGGTAAACAGGAATAATATTTGACCAAATTTAGTCTTAACCGTTCCCGTCACTGCTTCCGGCAAATATACCTTCTAATGTTTGTCATTCTGTGTGATTAAAGTATTGTTCAATATTTGGAAGTAACTGTCGCTATAAGCAACTGTTCAGATCAATGAACAAAGTCAAATCAAGAACCACGATGCTTTGTACTATTGAAAACTTTGAGGAATGCATGTAAATTGCAACAACAGAAATTAAACATAATACTGAAAGTTTAATTAAGGAAAAAATACTTTAAAATAGCCTGCTAAAGGCGAATTTTGTCAAAAAAATTATTGGGTAATATATCAATCTACTTACAATCTAAAGCCTCATTTAGAAGCAGTTTTACAAACTGTCACAGTGTTTCAGTACCTTGCAAACCGCTATTTCATGTGTCTTTACTTCTGGAATGTTTTGAGAAATCCTTTTGTAGTGGGTATAATTACAGGCTCAGATACACCAGCCAATACATAAACGTTATGTGAGCTGTTCTTCTTTTAGTTTATATGAACTCAGGAGCGAAGAAATTGTACGAGCCGTCTTGAAATTGAAAGCATCGTATTCAAAACCTGAGAATAAACAGAAAGCACAAGACAGATTTCGATTATGATTAGGCAGCTTGAGAGAAATATGTTAGTTTGCCACACAGTAGCCAAGTAAGAACAGTCAACTGACGCCGTGCGTCTTAGTTCCAGACAGGTTCTCAACTACCAGATACAAAAGAGTAGAAGCATTTCCTAAACAAGTAATCTTAATATTGATTGGTCTCCAAATCCTTAAGAAACAGAAAGGTCTGTGCCGACACTAATTGTCGGGCGTGTCTGCAGCTATATTAAAGTTCTCAATACCTTTCCGGATTAAGATGCCAGGCTCTAACAAGTAAGAAATTCACTGTGTTCTGCTAATTAATAAGCCGTCTGTTAAGTTAATGTCAAAAGAGTTGTCGTTACTTAAAATATCAACATGACAGAGTAATGGGTTTGGCCTTTCACAAGACAGGTAATGGTCTCAGTCTGCTATCACGTTTTACATGAGTTGTTATAGAGAGGGAATGTGAAGCGAGTTTGTGTCTAGAATGGCAAACTGTTGGCACCAGTGTTCTAATCGGACCTCGCAAGTAATTAAGAGAAATTAATTACGCAAAATGTTTGTAACTGTTTACTGTACAAGCTTTATCGATTAGTAATAAAACTTTTATTACCCATAAATAAGCCTTCCAGGTAAGGCTTGTTAAGTTTTTCTTGTATTTCATTACAAAGAGCCTGATGAATGTGTGACTTGAATTTATCAATATCATGGTTTCTAGAATTCCATGTAGTGTATCGATACCTCGAGAGATAAACCAAGAACCAAATGAGTCATTTAATCAGCGTAGATTGATCGCGAATTTAAAGTTTCTACATATTTACTTCCTCCGAATGTTTGAAGTTTTCTCATTCCTGGTAATTTATTCCTAAGATTAAATCGCCGAATAGGGTTACACAGGCAATGACGGGAACGACTCACAACTGTTGAATGTTCAGGGTAGAATTCGAACCCGCGACCACGATGTTTGCTGGGTGCGCGCGTTAAACCTCGCGGTCCTCGGCACAAGCTGAATGTTCGTTGATGTGGTCGCAATGTATCTGTTTAGAGTAGAGGTGACTGTTTATATTAATTGGAGGTCGGTTAAGGCTATACCGAATTGACATTGAAATAAAGAACCTACTAACGAACATTTGGTTATTTAAAAAAATCTTACACTGACATTAATTATTTACCTACAGAGCATAATTTATAGATGGGCTTAAACGAAACTGCGTATAAATGACAATAATAGTATTTAATTCGGATATAATGTCGTGTATTATGTTTTTTGAGCCGGGATAGCTCAGTCAGTATAGTGACTAGCTACGGGCTGTTTTTTGAAGATGGCTGTCTTCTAGGTTACACGCCGTGCAATCTGGCGGAAGTTTACTGACGTTTCAGAGGTTCTTGCTGCCTCCATCATCAGGTAGCATCGCCCTGGTGATGGATTCAGCAAGAACCTATGAAACTTTGGTAACCTTCGGCCAGACCGCTTGGCGCTACTGCCCAGAAGACAGCCATCTTCCGACTCAACGCCGTGGAAACCTCAAATCCTGCACGTTTCTTGTTCTCAGGCTGTCAGGACGCGTTAAACAGAATATGCAGCAACCACATTCGACTTTCTTATACCGTTTCATATTTGAAGATACAACAAATGCCACTAATTAATGCGTACCGTGCAGTTTATAATCTTATGTCTTCCCGTTGTACTGTACTTTTATCTGTTCTTTCGTATAAAAATGAAGCTTGATCTCTAACTTGAAAGGAAGGAAACAGATAGAGGGGGAGGACAGGGGCAGTCTGGGTTGTTGCACCAAATATTCTGAAGTGTCGAAGAAACATGCTGCCTTAACCCTGTAGATGAAAGCAGCATGTTCCTCCGAAATTAGAATACAACTATAAAACTACACGGCTCATCAACCAGAAGAATCCGTACTGATATTATCGTGAATCTTACGTAGACTGAGGTTGTTTTACGGCAACGTAAGACAAAGGAAGTGTCAAATAACTGGAGAAAAACTGCATAATGAGGAGCGTGATAATTTGTAATCATAACCGCATATCATGAAGATTATGAAATTAAGGAAGATAAAGACGGAAGGGACATGTGGCACGAATGGAAGTTATAAGAAGTGCAGGCAGAATTTTTATCGGAAAACCTGAAGTGAAGAGATCACTTGGAGGACCTAGATCTATCTATATTTAAGCATAATTTTAAAATGGATGTTAAAGAAATATGGATATGGAATGGGTAGATGGAGTGAACTGGATTCATCATCCTCAGACCACCACGCGATCTTGTGACGCAGTGTTGAACCTTCCGGTTCCATAAAAAAATTGTAAATTTCTTGAGTTTTCAAATTGCGAATGCCTGTAAATTTAAGGATCTTCCTAATCGTCCTTTTTGATAACTGCTTCTAAATTAAATGTTTAATGTATTTCTTGTTTCAACGATTCCTGAAACAATCCACGAAGAAAAACACATTTAAACAAAGCTCGCAGAGGAAAACAATTTTTATACCTCAATTAAAGATTAGAGTTATATCAGAAGTAGAGCAGTGTTTGGATTTTGTAAGGGTCGTATGTGTCTAATGGAGATCGGTGACGTAGATGTTTGTGCAGAGAGTGTCTGAAGAATGAAGTGACAGCTTGTCATGCAGCAGTGATGCTATTCGTAATGTTTGTATAGGAGGAAGGTTTGTCGGCTCTTCCCACAAGTTGTTTTGATAGCCCTCAATATGACAATGCCGTAGAATTGTAGATGAAGGCGAGCTTTCTTCAACCCCATCTTGTCCTTCAACAAAAGAGCTGCTAGCACTAGCAGGTTAACAAGATGATTACAACACAAATTTATTTTGATTTTAACAAAGTTTCACTTACATGCGACACTTGCAGATAAATTGATCCTGTTTTAATTCATCGTTGTTTATTTAAATGTGACACACAGAAAACAGTGGATAATAGTGATCAAGTTCTACTGCAAAAATATTCAGATGCCTTTTCCGTGCACTCTGTAGCATTCGATTAAGTTACTTAACTTTTACTTCAACTGAAAAAATCACGAAGTGATTTGAACAGTAAGACAAATTGTTTGGTTACGAGTAAATTGTCGCTTTGAAACTGGTATTTCCTTAACAGGGAAATACATTTCATGGCTTTGTGAAACTCGAAGTTTTATTTTTCTGTTTTTATTATTATTATTTACCCTTCCACATACACACTGTCTCACAAGGTTGTCCTTCAAAATTACGTATATATTTGGTCCCTCGATTACAGAATTATGATTTTTCCCCCACAAAAAGAGCGTTCAAGGTAAGAGCATTTCTTTTTCTGTAGGATGTCAGCTAGACATGTTGAGTGCTGAAATAACAAACCTGCCAATCATTCCTCAAGGATATACAACTCAGCGAGAGCCAATTACATCGGACTGGCTGACGTCATCAACCTGTTAGCAATGGTAGGTTAGTTTTGCTTATGGACATCATTATCTCTGTTCGGAAATTTTATTAGGAATGTCAGATGCTACATGATGTGGAACTGTGTGATTCCGATATGCGCGGAAAGTGGGGAAGGAAGCGTTATTAATATTTGTCGAAATTCACGAATTGGTGCGAGACCAGGAATGTATGCTGTACAGCGTATGCGGATTTGCAACAGCAGACACGGATATTAGACATTTCTTATTATTATTTATATTAAGAGCGACAGATCGAAAGTTGTATTTTGACATTTGCGAACAAAAAGTATTGAGACCTATGAGGATTGAACTTACATTAATGCGGAATGAAGGGAACAAAAAAGTACTAGAACAGCAGAAATAAACCAGAGTACAGTTAGTCAAGAAATTCCCTACTCGAAGATTCAGTGCCACATCCAGTACTTACCGTCAAATCCTTTTTAAGATTAATTTTAATATTATCTTCCAATCTGCCCCCATAGTATTCCAAGTTATCTCTTACTTTCAGGTTTTCAGATCCAATTTTGTTTTATACATTGCTCGTTTCTGATGCGTGATATACGTATATGCAGTCCATACAGTTAATTAAATTAAATACACCGATCGTGTAATAGACCTAATAATATTATTGAAACATAAATTTGTGGGCTGTAAAACACTTCGGACTAGAACAGCCAATTAGAAAACTTTTAATCCTTTGCCGTCCTATGTTGGACTGAGTCCGCCACGTATTTTACGAATTATATACGTGATCTGGAGTCAAACTGAGGCTCGCAAACAGTGCCAGCATATTATTTAAGCCTTCATCTGCGTACTAGTGCTATCCAAGTTTTCCTGGTAATAATTTCTGAACCTTATAATAGTAAAAGGAGGCAGGAGAGAAATGTCTTTTTATTCTGACACGTGTCCAAGGAAGCCAGGATTCCACACCAAGTGTTTTGCCATACATCTTACAGTGAAGGAATACCATTGCGTGTGTAGCTGTCATATTTATTTAAAATAGAAATATTTTATATCCGATAAAGTTATAAAAGAAATATCTCATCTTCCTAGTTGGAAAATCTATTTTTTTAAAACTATTTTTGACGCATAGAGTAATCCGCCACTGGTATAGGCATATTCATTCGTCTTTTTATCAAGCATTCTTTATGTGTAGTGACTTCGTCGTTTACACTTCGCGTTCTGTTTCAGATTTATGGTGCTGAACTTGGTCTTGAACTTTCGAACACAATCAGCGCAAAAGGAAGCATAGCTCTGAGATTATGAAATCCAATTCTTATACATCATTATCTGCATGCAATAAGAGATGTTTAGACGTCGCCATGTCATATCTATCGACTTGGTCTTGCTTTATTATCTGCCGAACGACATGAAGCAGAAAAGCGACCTTTACTACACATCTCACTAGCGATAGTGGTACAGTCCGTGAAAAATATTTCACACTGTCAGTATTCAATCAAGAGGAACTACGATCCTCTCAGAACGTATTTTCATCATATTTAGCAAAGTTCCTTACGTTTTATGCAAGTTATAAATGAAAATCAAATCAGTTCATTACAGTAGTTTAATTTACATAGCTTAGTGGTATTTCAAAGAGACCGCTAAGGGTTAAAAGACTGCTTAGGCCGACTTCCGAATGTTAGCGTTTGGATCGATCTCAACATTTTCTGGTTCCATGGCAGAGATTTGAGTATTCATATACTAAATGCAGCTTTTGTTACATCCAGCCAGCATATTACTTAACCAGCTCTGTTACTCCACTAAGAGCAGGCGACAGGCCAGAAATAACTTTTGACAGTTTTGAAATACATAACTGTCGACGTTCGTTAAAATGTTAGCTTCCATTATGACTCGCTGCAGCTGTGGGCTTATGTTCTCTTCTATGTCAGCAAAGACGAGCATTCGTGCTTTAGCAACGCATTTCAACTCCTGTAATAGCAGTTCGCGACAAACCAAATGCCTCATGCTACGTTGTATAGCAGTGCTTTCGATAATTGCATCTCTAGTTGCTGTCGAGATTTACGTCAGTCCCAATGACAGCCGAGGACATGCGGTTCAACGCTAAGGTATTGTCCGTAATCATTAGCGCGGTGTGGAAATGTGAAAGGCACCTGTCTCAAGAAGCTACGTCCGTAAAGTATAAATGCGTGATAGACTAATTTTACGGATGATTGTCAGATATGAAATAATTAGCCGTCTCGGAGTGATAGAGGCTCTCATGGCACGGATAATTGCAGGGCTTAATATTTGCGGCAATTTGGGACAGACCGCGACAGACAAATGCAGCTGAAGCATGTGACAAAACTTGTATCTGCTCACCATATTTGGCGAAGTGTACAAATTATGACGCTCCTCATTATACGAGACGGTGAAATTTGAAATCAACTGATGAAGTGATATACTGGTAAGTTGTTTTTGTTAAGAGAAAACAAAAACAACATATTTGTTCTAATACGAAAAGTACGGCATTATTTGTTCTTAATGTTTCCAACTTTGGCGATGTAGACATCGCAGGAACATAGCTCGCCACTTTCGTCTCAGATGCTATAATTTAAATATTAATAGGATCTTTTTTTACTTCCACTAGCATAGGTTGCCTTTATGTTTGATGCTTGGGTTCCTAACATCTTACTGTCGCATTATTTTCGTTCTCCGTCTTGATGACCATAGAATTCATTAATTGGACATTATATTTAATTAAGATGGTAAAGTTGCGTCATATTGTGATATAATAAGTATATATTAAATCTTGTCCGTCTAATCACAATAATTCTTATTAAATATTAAAATATTACAATAATTAACATTTCAACATTTAAAATATTAAATGTTAATTATTGTAAAATTTAATAAGAATTATTGTGATTAGACGGACAAGATTAATATATATTTAATTAATATTATATACTTCACCCCAGAAAAGGTTATTTATAGTTTCCACAAAAGGACAGGTAAGTAGCCTACATATATAAATAACGCTGAGTTGTTAATTTATTGGTTTGAACAATTAGAGCAGAAAATATCATATGTGAGTAAAGTCACGGCAATATTGACGGGGAAACACAATACGTAACCAAAACACTTTAAAAGCAGGATATGTTTTAACAGATAATGGCAGAATCAAACTTCTTGATTGTACCAACATAGTATATCTCATTGGGACACTACAATATTGTTGCTGATTTAAGATAAACTTTCTTCATAAAATCACTAAAGAGATGGAAATAAATGTCCCCTGGGAAATTACACCGTGTACCTTTGTTTCTAGGTGTTTATTATCAGCGCGATAAGTAATATCACACAAGACAGCCATCTTCACATTCGCCTCCCTGAGAACCTCAAACTTGCTTCAAAGATGATCTGAAATGCTATGAGGTCAGAGTACATTTAGAGATGTCGGATCATTTGACTCTTAAATTATGGAGTTGATTTGGAAGTTGATAGACATATAGGCCTTATGCATATATGACTGAGGTCATGACACTGACAGAAATATGACTTGTCTTACACGTGACAGGCGAACTGGCTGTCATATGACTATACTCTCAGTAGGCACAATATATAATTTAATAACAGATATGGAATCCAGTAGTCAGTTCACTCAAACTTTCCACAGTTATGTCATCTCTCTGTACGGTTTCATTAATCGTCTGCATTATATCTGCCTCCATCTGTGACATTTCGTTTTATGGAAGTAATGACAAGCGGTGTACAGCGTCACTCTGCGACATGCAGGTGAGCGCGAAAATTTCGCAAACGTATGCCCATCATTCATTCGGCTAGCTCACAGCTTCCTGTCACATTTCGTAGTAACAAGACTGTCTAGGCTGGGCGACAAGCTGATGACATTAGAATGTTTGCGGGAAGTGTGCGTCGCATCGCATAGGTCTAATGAGTGTTACCACTGCCTTCTCATTATACGGTATTTGTGTTTGTTCTGCGCGGAGGCAGGAGAGACTGCAAGACAAAGAATTTTGAAATTGAAAGCGGAAGTAATACGACAAGAATTATCGATCTCTCAATTTGTCTAACTTTTTTAAGTCTATATTCTTCCGTCCTATATATCGATGACTGACTGATTGACCAAGTTATCAGTAATGTCCCCAGGTGGCAGAATTTTAAATGTTATATTTGCTGCTAACATCAGAATCTTTTAGAATTACAACAAATGAACGCAGGGAAAAATAAATTGAAGAAATGGGCCTTTGAATTTCAACTGAATTTTTCCACTAGTGATATAACATACTGACTAAGATAGAAATAGACAATTTAACCTATACAGAGTCATTTTATTGGTATAAATCATGGCTTCTCGCCCTGAAAGAACTGGCAAGTCTGAACGAGATCTAAGAAGTACAGAGAAATAAACAAAAAATGGTTTAGAGAATTCAACGAAGAGGAATGAACGAGGACAGGAGAACTCCAATCTTTGTGTTGTGGTATTAAGCTAATATTCAAGTGGAGACTGGATGAACGCAAAAATCATGATGATAAATGGATAAAAACTACTGTGTATAGAAAATTTTATTTGGTGAGGGATTCGATGGGCAGGAGATGTAGCACGCGAGGGAGAGGTTAGATATTCACGCAGTTACAAACTTTTGGCCTTAAAATCTGAAAGGAAGAAGTTAGGAAGACCTGGACGCAGATTGGGGGGTTGATGTCAAGATCAGTCTTCAATAAACGCCATGGGAGCACGTGTCTGACCGTTGGCGGGCTCTTGCGAACACAGTACTAAACATGTGGCTGTCATAAAAGTTTGCGAATTTATTGATTACTAAAGTGACTTAGCTTTTCGAGAAGGACACTGCCTAAGAGTTACAAGTTTTGGTAAAAGGCGAACAAGGATAGCCAACACATTAATTAGTTGAAAATACATCAGTTTTGTCTTAATTTTGTCCTTAATGTATCATATTAACCTTCGTTCACTGGTAAATATATTTCAAGCCTTAAATATTATTGGATCTGTTAGTAAGCATACCATTTTGGATTCAATGCTGTGTTCCGTTTTGTCTTGCAATGACTTTACGTATCACATAGCAGGGAACTAATATTTTGCACAACCTCTGCTTTATGTAGAAATGAGATATGTCACAGTTCATAAATGAGCACATCATATTTTCCATGATGACAGTTTATTTTGTCAGTGGAATACGTGTCTGCACTGATGTGTAGGTTTACTGTGATACATATGGCAACATTTCAGTGGGAAATATATGGAAAACGAGCATCGTTCATAGTCACTGTTCAAGAGATTCGATGTCACATTTGCAACAAGTCTGCTCATTGTATGAATAATGCAGTCCACAACCCTTACCATACACAATGTTTGTTTGAGAATTCACAGTCGTTGACAGGTACTTTATTACGACAGTCTGACTTTCTTAGGTGTTACCTGCTTGACTTTGGGACTCCTTAACCTTGATCAAGTCTTAGACAACTTTCCTTCATAAAAAAACTATAGGCTTATAAGAATGTATATTTTCTGTGTGTCAAAGGAAATAACTTCTAAATGAATTAGAACATTTTTATTACAGTCCTAATTTGAAACATCGAAAGGTATTGATAGTGAAATTACAGACAACATATTTTTATATTTATAACGTCAGTGATTATGGCATTGTTATAGGATGCAATTTTCGGACTTGCTTTCAAAGAAATTTTCTGAAATTTTGTTTGGTTTCAGAGCTCAGTAATGTGTCGTCTCTTATCCAAACGATTCATGATCAGTCATAACACATTCCAACATGCTTCGCCATTTTCTTAGTCAGATGTTAACACAGAAGTATGTGAACTACATTGCTATTTGTTCTTTGCAAATTCGAATACAAGCGAGGTATAGCTAATATAGTTAATATTTAATTAGTATTAATGTTTTTTAATTCGTTGCATAGACTGGATTATTAGATGATAAAATTAAAAATAATGAGATTGATAGGATATGTAACACTGTATGGGAAGATGAGAAATTCGTACACAATTTCAAAAAAAAACCTAAATAGAACAGAACATTTAGGACACCTAGGCACATATGGGAAGCCTTTATTTAAAAAGTATCTTAAAGAAACAGGAAGTGAGATTGGAGTCTTCTGGCACGAATTTGGGTAATGTGGTGGACTGTTATAGACCTTCGGGTAAAATTAGAAGCAGGGAATTTCTTGAACAGTTGAGCAAGTATACGTTTTTTAGCAAATAATGTGTACCATGAGAGCTTGAAGCACACATAGCAAAGCCCTTCATCCCGGAACCGAGACTTAATGAAGTGGAAATTGTCATTGGAAAATTAAAACGTTATAAATCCCAGCGGAACTAAACCATGAAAGTCGTGGGACATTGCACTCAGAGACACATAATCTTATACTCTCGATTTGGAAGGGCTCGAATTGAATGGTGTGCATCAGGAACTTGCCTACGCTGATGATGTCAATTTGTTGGGGTGGATGATGTGGGTACCATAACCAAGAATGCAGAAACTCTCCCACAGGCTAGCAAGGAAATAAATAGGCCTAGAAATAAATGTAGACAAAACCAAATACATGGGCGTAATACGGGATAAACATCAACAACAACGGCAGAACATAATTATAAACAACACATCATTTGAAAATGTTTCAAAATTAAATTACCTGGGAACAAAAATAACAAATAGAAATGAGGTCCATGATGAAATTAAGAGTAGAATACAGTCGGGGAACGCTTGTTTTTTTTAAATTCAAAAATTTATCATCTCGTTTGCTATTCAAAACTCTGATGATCAGGATATACAGAATGATTCAAACTGAAGGAGCGTATAGAGGGACTCAGAGAGAACAACTTTCGAATAGGAATCCATGTCCTCCGAAGTTATCCTCAGTCAGTCGAGGTCATTGAAGGTAGGGGTACACCAGTCACTATCAACTCACAAACACAACGTAAACATCCCAGGGTACCTCTATTTAATCTGACGGGATACGTGTGATTCAAAATTAAGCTAGTAGGAGAATAGCAAAGTACGATTATTTCAGCGGTATGTTATCAGACTTCCCTACCTTCAATGGCCTCGACTGACTCAGGATAACTTCAGAGGACATGGATTCCTATTCGAAAGTTGTTCTCTCTGAGTCCCTCTATACGCTCCTTTTGGCCCTAGCCTTTTGAATCACCCTGTATAAAACAATTATCTGGCCTGTTGTGGTTGTGAAACATGATTCCTTACCTTGAAGGCAGTACGGAGATTACAAGTGTTTGTGAACAAGGTGATTAGGAAGATATTTGGACCTAGGAGGGATTAAAAAGTGGAAAATTTAGAATCTTTAATAGAGAAAATCTGCGTTAATTGTACTGGTCACTTAGCATAGTGAGGATACTGAAATCTACGAGAATCCGATAGGCTGGGCATGTAGAACACATGGGAGGGGCAAGGGATACACACAGTATTTTGGTGAGAAATCGTTCGGGAAAGCGACACTGGGAAGACCAAGAAAGAGAAGGGAGTATAATATTAAAATACATCATTTGGAGGTTGGCTGTGAGGATGGTAAATGAATGAGGTTGGCTCAGGATCGTGTCCGGTGGCGGGCTTTGGTGTTGTCGGTGTTGGACCTGCGGATTCTGATACCAGGGATTTGTGTTCTGTGGAGTTACCTGGCGACGCTCTGATGATGGAGGCGGTAATGAACTTTGAAACTTAGGTAAACTGCTACCAGAATACTAGGCGCAACATCCCAGAGGACAGAAATCTTCAAATAGGAATTATGACAAACTATAGAAAAGATTTATGCGGTCAGGTGTCGATCACAGCTTAGTGAATATCTACAGCTTCAGGAGACAGAAATTGACCACATCATAAGATCTGTGTTGAGGTTTACGTACGAGTGTTATAAATACAGCCTATAGTACTACTGCAGTCATTACAAACTCAGCTTGCCAACTGGACCAATTTGCGTGACATCCCGATGACACCAGTTGAAATACACTTGAATTTGATTCATGTCTTGAAGTCATGCCTTCATTTTCTTGTCTTGAGAAGCTGCCAAGAGTGTGTTACATACGTAAGTTGGAACTAGACAAGATAAATATAGTGCAGGAAAATGTCACTCTTCAGGGTGATCTCCAGCCGAGGAAAGCTTTCCAGCTGCGTCGCCGTTCCTCTTAACATACTCACAGCACGTCCATCATCAATTTAGCATACTCTTTAGTACAGTCACAGAATATTACAACAGTCTGAACTGCTTTTAACCAATGAAAAGCGAATAACATCATAAATGTTGCATGCGATGTTAAAATCAGAATCACTATAATGCGAGGTGTTTCTACGCACTTGCTCAGGTAGGTCTAATAACTAGGTAAATAACCGATGAAATCTCTGATTATAAAACTTGAAGGCCTAGCAACACTTATTTAAAAGCCTGCCATTCGAACTGAAGCAACTTCATGCATCTGCCATACTTGAGCTAAATTGTTTTGAAACATATGTTTTTGTTATGTTCTCGTAAATTCGATCTTAAAGCAGCCCCTTTCCTTTTTACTTACCCACGAAAATTCTGCATAGATTCTTTGTTTCCTTTCCAGACTATATACACAGCCCACCGAAGCTTCCTAGATTTCATTATCCTCATGATACTTATAAGTGGTTTGTAGGTCCCTCGTATTTCGTCTTGCGAAACGTAACAGAGTGTTATTATCTTCTTCTTCTTCATGGGTTAATCTTCTTCGACTGTTCAGACCGCGAAGGTTGCAGTCAGAACCCATCTTTCTATTCTTACACGGTCATACCGTTTGTCCTTTGCATTTATCTGATAAAATCATCTCGCAAATCTTTCTTCCATTCTCTCAAAGTGACGGAAGTAATTCGTACGATGGAAATCTATTTTAGTTAGGCTTTCAAATTGATTCTTTTCTGATTATTTAACTTATAATGTTGTCAGTTTTCCTATAGCCCGCAACAGCCTCACTGCCTATAAACCCCAAACGATCATATGGACACTAACAGAACTTTATGAGACGTTAAAAGAATTTTTCTATTGAACATTAATTTAATTGAAGACGACTGTCTTCTGGGATGTTCACCGCCGTTAGAGGGGTACTTGCGATGATTACTAACAGCCCTGATGATGGCATGAAGCAGATCCAGGTGTTGGAGAGGCAAAATGAGGCTGGGTTTTATGTGTACAACATGAACTGAAATTGTGGTAGGAATGTTCCATCAACCTCTGACCCCAATTCACCCTAGGGATTCCAGGGAACGTTCTCTAATCGTCAGAACCATTAGTGGTAGACTGCAAAACTGGATATAGCAAAAAATAATGATACAAACCCGTAAACCACAAGTGTTTCGTTCAATGCGTTTCAGTTACTGTGGTGATGTTGCTATACTTGCTAACACAATTGGACAAATTTTTAGTTTTACGATTCAACAGAGCGCCTTCCTCTGTGTCCTGTAACCGAGGTGCATGATTGAAATAGGATATGTCAGTGATACGGACACTCGCTGACTGACTGACATATTCTGCTCCTGGGAAAGCATTCATAAATATCTTTGTGAGTTAACAGTCGCTTTGCTATGCAAGAAAACTTTCTCCGGGAACTTGGCTGATCGATTTATTATCGTATTCACAAAAACCTGCTGTAGTAAGGAACAGACATCGAATTTCACATCCTGATTAAGTTACATAACATGCTTTCAGGATAGCTAAGATATGTCATGGGCGAAGTTCAAACATAGGACCATACTTGTCTTAAAAAAAGCCATTGTGATATGCAAATCTTTATGCATGACTGTATATTTCATGCTTCTGGATTTGGGTAACGAGCAAAGGCTTGCCAAATAGGTGTCACAATGTTGCCACACATCAGACACAAGGAACTAAATGACACCACGAAGAGTGAAGCTAGGCCGGCAGGTGTGGGATCGTACCCCAAGTACGTCATAGAATACATCGACATACAGTCCCGATAAATCGACATAAAAAATCTGAGCATCGCACAGAATCGCATTTCCACTTTGTCACGGTTCCCTGTTCCGTTGGCACACGGATTATTTCAGAATTCTGTAGATTAAAAAAGGGCAATTCAATACCAAACACTCAAAACGTCCACCGAAATAAAATCACATACAAAACACGCCAGAAAAGAAATGTTATGACTGAAGCTCGTGTGTATATGCTATCATTCATTTTAAAAACAAATATCAGGGCATGTGTGTATTGGGCGCCACCCCATAATGTATAACAGTGGAGCATCCAGTATGTCGTACGCCTGTGGTTCAATAAATAATGGAGCTATCATGCTTTTCTTGTCGTGGCGTTAGCCAATATTTCAGAGTAGCAGTGGGGGGGGGGGGGGGGG
>NW_019059804.1:144140-170659 GCF_000696155.1 Zootermopsis nevadensis
CTGACAACCCAGCAACAGCAGCAGCAAGCTCATGGTTTCTGCATGCTTGAAACTGAAAAATATTATCATCAATCGCTTTTGAAAAGGGGGATGTTTTTGGTGGGGTTGACAGATCTAGAGTGAGGATGCAGCACACCGTCCTTTTTTCTATGATCTCCTAGCACATACACTGTGCCGTTGCTTATGTACACAGTACACACACATGAGAAATCAATCAACGTCTGTGCTGCCATGGGACTCCCTACTTGTTAATCGAAGCCTGCATATACAATATGCGGCTCTATAAAATGAATAAGTGAAAAACATACATCAATGTCAAAACATCCGCGTTGGCTTGAAAAACGAGAATGGGTGAACATAAAAACGTGAAAGAAAGAAGGACACACCTCAGCGTCATATTTATTAAAAATAAACTACATATTTAATTCGAGAAAAATATTTTAATATTGTCAATAAATTGCAGCATTCGCCTTCAAAACCGTCTGTAGAATGAAGCAATTAAACTGTTCACACGTGTAAATTACATTCACGTCTCTGTGGAACACAAAATATACCATTCTTGTGGTTGATTTATATGCCACTGTTGCGTGTAACCTTTATATTTATAGAACCTGTATCTCACATAAAGTTGTATGTTGTGGTGATGGTGATGATGTTTTGTGTATGTGTGAGATGGACCCCTACTACCCTTTTGACCGTGTACCGCCGGTTACTGCTACATACACCCATGTGGCGACTGATAGGAAGCACCTGCTGATATAAGCTACCAAATATCCAGGGTTTTATATATATATATATATATATATATATATATATATATATATATATATATATATATATATATATATATATATATATATATATATATATATATATATATATATATATATATATATATATATATATATATACATATATATAAAAATAACTAAATAGTCCTAGTGCTGTTAATGATAATCATGGCGGTACAAGGACAACTGATGCCATGGTGCTGCCATCATCTGTCTAGCTGTCAGTTTACTGAGAAAGCGCTCATCTCCGCGAATGTATTTTAACATAAGTCAAAGGGATGAGACAGGGTGAAATAACTATCGAAAACAGTGTTTTCGTGTGTAAAACTAGAGGTTGGCAAGACCAAATCCTTAAGAGAAATTGTGCATTACGGGAGCAGCTACTAACACTCAGTTCCTTCACAAGACACAATAAATAAAAGAGTAAATCATTTTTTTAAAATACTACATGTTCAGGCAGCACATAAATTTGTTAGAACAATGTAATAATTGTTTTGTATTTCCCTGAGTTTGAGTCAATGACGGTGGAGTAAAGCTGTTCCACTACACTCCATGGAGGCTGTTGGGGGATGAGTTGGTATGTATGGTTCCCACCAGTTCTTGACCTCGGCACTAGGTTGGGTGAGTGATTAGCGTTACTACCCAATTAAGCTTTACCCTCGGGGAAATAACCACCAGTACACATTGGTTCGGCCTCAGAGCCGGTCTCGACGCAGATACTGTAAGAATGATTATCTACCTCTAACGGGGCTCGAATCCCGGTTGTCCAGACACTAAGTACCCCGGTTCATAGTTATGACGGTGTTCGCCTCTTCCCACGCTAACTTAAAACAAAAGTTACATACTGCAAATACGTTTTTCTGTGAACAACATAAAACGTTTTTAATGTTCTACTATTGTTCCTCCCAGGTATAAAAGTAAAGTTTGTCCCACTCTACGCCATGTAGGCGTTTTGGGGTGAGAGGAGGTATAGCTCCTCCCTTCCTTGACCTCGGCACTAGATGGGGGTGAGTGGAACTAAATAGTCCTAGTGCTGTTAATGATAATCATGGCGGTACAAGGACAACTGATGCCATGGTGCTGCCATCATCTGTCTAGCTGTCAGTTTACTGAGAAAGCGCTCATCTCCGCGAATGTATTTTAACATAAGTCAAAGGGATGAGACAGGGTGAAATAACTATCGAAAACAGTGTTTTCGTGTGTAAAACTAGAGGTTGGCAAGACCAAATCCTTAAGAGAAATTGTGCATTACGGGAGCAGCTACTAACACTCAGTTCCTTCACAAGACACAATAAATAAAAGAGTAAATCATTTTTTTAAAATACTACATGTTCAGGCAGCACATAAATTTGTTAGAACAATGTAATAATTGTTTTGTATTTCCCTGAGTTTGAGTCAATGACGGTGGAGTAAAGCTGTTCCACTACACTCCATGGAGGCTGTTGGGGGATGAGTTGGTATGTATGGTTCCCACCAGTTCTTGACCTCGGCACTAGGTTGGGTGAGTGATTAGCGTTACTACCCAATTAAGCTTTACCCTCGGGGAAATAACCACCAGTACACATTGGTTCGGCCTCAGAGCCGGTCTCGACGCAGATACTGTAAGAATGATTATCTACCTCTAACGGGGCTCGAATCCCGGTTGTCCAGACACTAAGTACCCCGGTTCATAGTTATGACGGTGTTCGCCTCTTCCCACGCTAACTTAAAACAAAAGTTACATACTGCAAATACGTTTTTCTGTGAACAACATAAAACGTTTTTAATGTTCTACTATTGTTCCTCCCAGGTATAAAAGTAAAGTTTGTCCCACTCTACGCCATGTAGGCGTTTTGGGGTGAGAGGAGGTATAGCTCCTCCCTTCCTTGACCTCGGCACTAGATGGGGGTGAGTGGTCAGCATCACGCCCCGGCCGGCTTTACCCCCGGGAAAGGACCCCGGTACCCATTTTAGAGGAGGCTGGGTGGGCCCCAGAGCCGGTCTGGACGCAGAGGCTAGAGGAAAAATCCTCTGCCCCCGTCGGGGATCGAACCCCGGTCGTCCAGCCCGTAGCTGGTCACTGTACTGACTGAGCTATCCCAGGTATAAGCCTGTTAAATGATTTGTGTGAAATTAAATCCGAGGTTTTGTGAAGGTGATGTATTTATACAATTGCAAACTTCTTGGACAATAATTATTGCAAAATTCAAATATGGCCTTGAAAGTTTCCATCACGTATCATTTTTGTGTTATTTTGTCTTAACGTCTACCAAATGAGTGAATTTCTTGATTCCATAGGGATATTTTATTTTGCAGGTTGGCTACACTGGCAGTCTTCCATAACCTCACTTTAAGTGTGAGTTTTGACGTTTAAACACATGCCATTGTAATGACATTAACGACCATATGAAAGGAATAGGAGTCATTTATGATCCAAAATCATGGCCACTATTTATAGACTCGTCAAAGTTCAGCTTGAAGGCCTTGCTGTTACACAATGGAAATGAAAAAGTTTCAATTCCAGTAGCACCTTCTGTAGGCCTAAAAGAATCCTATGAAAATATTGAAAGAATCATACAAAGTGTGAAGTACGAGAAACACAAGTGGCAGTTATGCGGTGATTTTGAAGTCATAGCGTTGTTACTCGGTCTCCAAGGGGGATTCACTAAATACTGCTGTTTCCTCTGAATGTGGGACAGTAGAGCAACAGAGAGGCACCATGAAACAAAAGACTGGCCTGGAAGAAATGAATTCATTCCGGGAAAAAGTAATATCAAGTTCAAGCCTTTGGTTGGCCCACAAAATGTTCTCTTACCACCACTTCATATTAAACTAGGACTTATCAAAAATTTTGTTAAAGGAATGGACAAGGAAGGGGAAGGATTCAAATATCTGAGGGGAATGTTTCCGAATCTTAGTGATGCCAAGTTGAAAGAAGGAATTTTTGTCGGTCCTCAGATCAGAAAACTGTTGGACGATGGAAATTTTGAAGCCAGACTTTCTGTTAGAGAACTATCAGCTAGGAAATCTTTTGTATCTGTGGTGAAAGGTTTCCTTGGAAAGCGAAAGGATGAAAACTACCAGCAGCTCATACGGAAACGAGAAAAAGTAAAAGTTATCGTATCAAAAAAATCTTACGTGTTTTGTATTTTTTCAAGGTCATATTTGAAATCAGCGCCCCAAAAGTAGTAAAGAACACTGAAATTTGTCCATGTTACCGGAAAAAAGTGAAAAATTGTTTCCCTGTGTAACCAGCGTTAGTTAAAAATACGACATTTCTTAGACTGGGTTGTCTTTGTTTCCAGGTAAAACTTGTTCTGATGGGACCAATCGATAGAGCCGGTCCTCTAGTTTTTAATTAAATTAAAACGATGGGCAATTTCAAAGAATTTTGCTACTCTTGGTAAAACTTTTGTAGCAATACGTGCTGTGTGTAGTGTAATAAAATCCTCGGGTTATCAGCCGTGTCACTTAGTTAAAAATCTCGACGTCACCAAATAGTTACAGAATGATGCATTTGTCACTTGAGCATTAAGCCAATGCAGTGCGAACACTATGCTCGTAGACTGCTCTAGCAAGGCGTGAAAGGACTTTCTGTGTGGCGCAGGCTAGCAACAACGGAACAATGAAAACGATTATGTTGCTAGAAGTAGCGATGATTCACACCCCACCCCTCCTGTCCGTCATTTCAACAGTGGAAGTGAGAGAGTTAGGGCTGTGAGAGTGAATAGGTATCGCAATTAGCGAGAGTTTCAACTGTCACTCACTTGACATGCTGGTGCAGACTGTGCCGCAGTGCATGCTGGGATTGCGTGGACACGTCATGTGTTACCAATGCTATGTCGTATTTTGGCCTGCTTGTACTTGTAATTGTCCTTGTCAACATGCATTACCTAATGCTCAACATACCCGTCCATCACAAGCTGTACTGAAACATCGTCATACCGCATGTGTTTCTGGTATTATACTGTATATTAATATTGTAATAAAATAATGTGGACACGAAACCATTATCTGCTACGTGGGCAGAGCTGATTGTGCTTGCTTCACTCGAATAAATGTACATAAGCTACAGGACATAACATGGTTTGTTTGGACAAGAGGTATCAACTTTTTACATTTTAATTACAACGGTAGTAGCCGTCACCAAATTGCATGCGTCAAGGCAACAGAAAAGTCGTACAACGTTGCAACACGAAGAGCGGGTCCAATTCGAGTGAAGGCAAATCATAACTTGCAGTGTATCAAAGCTAGATCCGCTGTATATTATATTTAGTGTTCTTTTCTGACGACAGGTCCATATGAACAGGATCCTTCCATCCTTTTCTCGGACTGGGACCTGTTCATATACGTTCTTGGCAGATGATCCAGAAGTGGTTTGCCATTGCCTTCTTCTGCGTGTGAATGGAGTAATTGTTGGGATGCCACGGAGAAACCGGGGAAGAAGCCCCCGGAGGAAAACTCCGTTAGATGCGCTGTACTGGAGAAAAAGTCACGTGGTAAGAGGAAGTCCTTCCGTTTGGTATTGAAGTATACAATTTGGTGCCGGCTTCTTTAGAACTGCATGATGTGCATTCAGACTTTAAAAGAAATTAATAATTTTTCTTCGGGACAGAGAAAGTTCAGGGAAATACAGCTACGAAACATTCGTTCAGGTCCAACTGTGAACTCAGTTTCCAGTAAAGATCTACCTGTTTTCTTTTCATCTTAATAGAAGCACAACATTACTAAGCTCGTAAACTGTAAATATATCTAAACTCTTAAAAAGAGTAAAAAAAGAAAATAAATAAACAAAAAGCCAAAAGAAAAAGCTCCCGCAACTTTGTCCATTGGAATACAGAAGGTTGAGCTGAAGTAGACGTAGGCACATGGCAGGAAGACGAGTATTGGCCGCGTCATTTAACTTGTATTCAAGTATAAAGGGGGGTTGAAGGAAGAAGACTTGTGTGAAACGCTCTGCGCATGCTCCGCTTAGTCCACATAACATTTCTTAGTTGTACGCACAGTATGATTAATGTGCACATGTAACAATGGAGCGAACACCACCGCGCAGAATGTTTTTTGGCCGGTACATACGTGCCTTGCTTTCGCGTTGCATAAACCAGATGTAACGATCCGAACCAACGTCTCTGCTATGGCGCGTAGACGCAATGTAATTTAACGAGGGCAGTACATGACCCCAGAGTATCAAATGTACTAATAATGGTACGTGTTTCCCCACAGGTTTTGAACAAAATATTTCTCAGATAATGAAATAAATGCTTGGGTTGATACAGATTGATTTCCAAATGTCATTCAATGTTTAAAACTCAATAAACAATCCGTAACTTACATCTCTCACTCCTTGAAAACGAAATAAATACAATTACGTCTAATCCTTATTCTGAATTCCTAGGTTTCTTTCTAGGATGCTGACGCAGGTAGATAGACACGTCTGTGAAATGCTCTGTATCCATAGCTACAAACAAAGACCAAAGCGATGTGTCTGTTGAGTTCTTCTGAAATCAGAGAGAATGAGATTCGCCCCACAGGTGTGAAAAATATTTCGAAACAAATGGTCCACTTTTCAACTTGTTCGAGATATCGTTGCAGAAGTGCGACTCCCAGAATTGTTAGTCACTTCAGATGGTCAATTAGAACCATTTATTAACACGTTACTGCTTATACTGTAAGTACTGATTATTATTTATACGTTTACTGCATGAAGTGCACTAACTATGGACATATCTGCCTATGCCTATCGTCCGCATTTATCATATCCAAAACTACCTAATAAATTTTCATTAATTTCTGGGTGTCTACACTGAACTTTGTTGGAAGAAATTCATTTTGGTTAGTATTGCAGTGATATGAACAAACATCAGATTTACCAAATAGCATTACTGTAAAAGTTCAATATCATAGTTGTTTAGTTGGTCAAAATATTCCGCCTGTTATTGAACCCAAAGTTACACTACAGTGTTATAAAAAGTCATTGCTGACACTAGCAGAAAAATCCAGACTGTGGAAGTTAATATTTTGCATCTCGGCCTAAACACCGGCTGAAACTACTTTGATATGAGGAACTGTGTTTACACGCCCGATACTCCTCATTGGTGGAGGCACAAATAGGCCCTACTTTCCTTCATTTTCAGGTGTTGAATGAATGAAGTAAAAAGAAAATGCTATTACCAAGAAGTGTGTGTCAGCCATATGAGAAGCAGCTACCGTTGTGAATAACCACTATAATGTAACTCGGTGATAGTTTCTTAATAATACATCACAATTTTAATATAACACAATATGAAAGAGTGCAAACGAGGATTAATTTTAAAGGAATAGTTCGTTTTGGGTTAAGTACTGGATAGATTTTACACAAGAATATTCTATTTCTTCCGTGCAATGCAGCCACAACAAAATTACGGTCTGAGAAACAATTTTCAACTACCCCTGTTCTTGTTTATGTGTGAGAGCCAGTCATTCAAAGGATAACGTCTAGCTACTCAAAACGAGAGGACAGGCTGTTTTATGTGATTATGTACAAAGCTTTGGATGGTAACTTCGCGGCTTTCATACAACTCTTTTTATTATCCGTCATCTTACAATATGCTTGTTATGTCTTCATAGAGTTCTCAGACATTGCTAAATCTGGCTCCTCCCTTTTCTGATACCCTCTTCCCATGCTTCTACTTGTTAATTCCATACCATCTGATAGCGTCGGTGAATCGTACTGTTACAGAATTTTAAAATAAATAACTAACACAAAATAAATTTTAAAATATTTTGGTGCAGAAAATTATTTCAGTCCCTGTTTGATTACGTTATTTCTGCCCATGGGGTGATGTTGGGTGACGGAAGCGGGGAGGGGAATTATCTAAGAGAAACTGTGAATGTGACGTTGGATTTGTTGAGGTACAGCTCAACCAAAACAATTTCTCGCTTTGTAGGATTTGAGGTTTTCACGGTGGTGAGTCTGAAGATGGCAGTCTTCTGGGTTCAAACGTCGGTAAACTTCTACCAGATTACACGGCGCTACAAACCAGAAGATAGCGATCTTCAATCTCTCGCATTGCTTTCTGTGCACGTAGAAGCCATCTTTGTCTTAGACATTTTTATGTTCAGGTATATTTATGAAGCCCTTAGTTTACTTCATCCAGCCAGTTTTATTTTTTATGTTCTCGCCACGGTCATCTTCCACCCACTATAGACCAACGTACTGTTGAACCCACTCTGGTCAGATAAGTACAAACTTGTACTTCAGTTATTTCGGCATGCGTTGTGAACGCTGTCTCTTGTGTGTGATGAATCTTAACTTTATGACTACTTCTCTTCGTGTGCAGGCCAACTACTTTAGAACTACGTTACGCCTTGAATTAGGACCGGCCGAGATTCGATGTCTGAAACAGTGAGGTTGCTATTGTACTCATATATGTACTTCAGTTAGAGAAAATCTTCCAAACACGGCAACTATCCTTGACAAATAGTAAAGGCCAAGACGTATAAAAAGTTAATATGATATTTAGTTAGACGTTATAATTGTCTGTTATTTAAAATTACGCTAATATTCACGTTACAAATTAATAATAATGCCAATATATTTTTCTATACAAACAGTTACTTGGTTACTCAGCGTTAAATGTCCATTTAAGTATATACGAGGTGCGATCGGAAAGTTTCAAGACTGCGCGTATAAAAACCCGTACACTTATCTCAGGTATTAAATTCATCCATCACCCTCGAAGTAGTTCCCCTGGGAGTGAAAAAAAACCAAAACGCCCGTAACTAAGAAACAAATGCTAATTCGATGATTCCGGCTGGCACACTGATTCACTATGAATGTAGGCCGCACCCCCTAGCGGCATAAGCTCGTACTACATCCGGTTCGCCCGCTATTGAGACAGTCTTGAAACTTTCCGATCGCACCTCGTAATATGTGACGGTATGACGCGATAATGAACTTTCGAGTTGCATAGAAAAAGCTGAATCTATTGACCTGCTAAACGACTATAAGATTTTCTATTCCGTCGGATTACTCACTTGGTTTTAACTGCGTTGTTACAAAAATAAATGGCTGGAGTGTGTGTTGGAGATCGTTCTTCAGTCACAAAGGTTTACTGTGACGTGTGGTCGAGCGGGTTCACCCGAAATTCTAACGGGAAACTCCCGAATTCAAGTCAAGAGTTGGTACGACTGTGTAATCTCACTCGGTCATTCATTCAATTAACAAGGTAAAACCAGTTTGATCAATTTACTGTTGTGTCCTGTCAGGTCGATCACTTCAATCCGGACAAGAGTTTGTCACAACAACTGGAAATTTTTACACTAAATATAACATCTCATTTCATGACTACGAAACAAATGCTAATTCGATGATGCCGGCTGGCACACTGATTCACTATGAATGTAGGCCGCACCCCCTAGCGGCAGAAGCTCGTACTACATCCGGTTCGCCCTCTATTCACACAGTCTGGAAACTTTCCGATCGCACCTCGTATCAAACTGTGAAAATAAGACGATACTGGCTATGTGACATTATACAGAGGAATGGACAACGCAGATAAATATCTAACGAATATTTTATCAACTTTAATTTGCATATTGTGTGGAATCTTCAGGTGAATGCGAAGACGGCAACTGCAGTGTTTGACGAAACGTCGGTGCACGGACGATCAATGTACGACACGACCATTTTCGAAAGGCTTTCAGGTATGATAAACGTCTTTGGAACAGAAGTGTGGATGTACTTTTCCGTCTTGTTAAGTAGTGCCTTGTGCCTTGTGTGGTTAGTCTGTTATTTAACGTGGTAAACAAATAAGTAGCCTGTAAGAGGGCTAAAAACACATAGTAATAGCATGGACGTAAGACACGCAGGTGGCCAGGTTTTGGCTATGGGCATGCACTGATTGATGGCTTTCGACGATTCTGCGAAGTGAGTGCTACTTGAGACAAGTAACTAACTTCACGAGCTTCGCTGTAGTGTTACAAACATACTTGAGTACGAAAGTTAATGTAGTGTTACTTGAATGAAGTACTGAAAACAAATAAGTGGAAATTGGAAATTAGAGACTTAAGGGCAAGAAAACACTTTAGACAGAAGGAGACGGTTTGTTTATGACGTCCATACACACCATTGTACCGTCACCATCGGTTCCAAAACTACGGACAGGTCGATTGTCAAGGTTCTTGGAATAAATATTTATACTGACCATCTTCAATACGTAAACAAGTAAGAAGCGTTTTTGTATTAAAACTGCATATGCGCTGACTGATTTTGTTTCCCATTAAATCCCTTAAACTGGAATTATGACAAAAGACATTTAAAAATATTAAGTACTTTGTGTGTATGACTTCATGGCAAAAGTCATGTAGCATGAAATCATTGAATTATTGTCCTTGTTCAGTAGATGGAATCATGTTCTGTATCGGTCAGAACAAAGCGGAGTGTTGTGATTAGAACTGCTATTGCTTGTTACGACAAAATGTGGTTCAAAGAACGAACCTTCATGCATTTATCAGGCTGTCTGACTGACTTACGTGTGCTCAGAGTCGTGGCTTACAAAATGCCTTGAAAATATTGCACTGGCAGAGAATCAAAACAAAGACTCGGCATTTCTCTCAGTATTAGGAAAATTGTCAGTAAGAGGAGCGAAAATATTCTTCCCGATATTCTAAGATACCGTGCAGAAAAGAATTAAAATTTTTGGTAACGTTATCTTTCTTTACTGTGTACGACGCGAATCTGCACATTTCCATTCTCTTTATATCCGGCTTTCTACTTCCGGCAGAGATGTGGAAGGCCTTATGTTTCAGCGGACAATGACGTTTAGGAAAGCTTTTATTTACACTAAAAACGGTTTAATGTTTTCTTGGTTAATACATTTCCATCAAATTCACTCTAAATGTGGGTATGCCCATGTTTTTCATTACAGGAATATAATGTTTATTTATAAACAGGACTGTGTTAACATTTGTTCTTTAGCAGCATTCAGGCTTGCAGGCATATTATTTCATGATTTGTTTTAACACAGTTCGGTCACTTTAATCAACTTATTCGCCCTGATGATGGAGTCAGTAATTTGCTCTGAAACGTCGGTACATATCTACGAGACTACACATTTCATCATTCCAGAAAACATCACTCTTCATACTCGTCGCCGTGAGAACCTGAAATATCACTATTTCCTTACATACTTACTGTTCATTCAGATAGTCATTAATGACAGTGGCTCGGGTCTTGGGTTAATTTCGAAGAAGTACTTTAAAAGACCTAAGGAAGCCAATTGTAAATCAACGAAGTCCTAAATTTTGATTAAATTAATGTGGTTCTTAGTTAATTAGGTTCTCTTCTCTTCGGTTAATCAGTCATAAGAAGTGTGGTTTTAAAGAACCCGCCATCTTACATCTGCAGTAAATCAGTTTTCATGTCTATAAATCCTGGATTTAAATTATTTATGAAGGCAAGAATTTTATTATTAAATACCTCACCGAACTTAATTGCTTTGAGTCTATTAACTTGGACACGTTTTCTTCATTGTTTGTGATTTTAAGTTGGGTCCATCACCTTTAAATATAATTCTAGACTAAATACAAATGTAAGAATGAACTATTGTTAGTTGCAACATGGATGAACAGTTTTGTCTGCGAAGTCTTGTCCTTAAAAGGCAATCAATTTCGTCGCGATAATAGACTGGCAGGTAATTACTCTCCCATTATTACCCATAACTAATGGCAGAAGTAGCATACAACTCAGCAGATGGGAGATACGAACTGCTGGTTTAATCTTGATGTGTACTTTATTGTTCATGATGTTTTGGATTCGGGCTCATGATTAAACCTAAGTTCTTAAGAGCACTTAAGTATGAGAAGAAGTTAATTAAGCCTGAAAATAATTCTGCTGGTCATTATAAAATAATAACCGGCCAGTTAAAGTTGTTAATATATTATAAGTTAATAGCATATGATACGTGTAACGTTTCAAGTCAAATACGTTGAATAATTACTTACGGAATCAATATGTAAAATGATGCTTTACTTTGTTAATTATAACATTACTGTAATTAGTTTCATAACATTTTGTAGTTATTGTATTTCCATCTGTAGAAATATTTTAATCGCTCAAAATACTGACCACTACCAAAGGAGCCCAATATGCCGTAGACCCGTATAATTTAAGAAATAAATAGTATCTATCTTTTATGAGCAATTTCATATTACATGCTGATATCCTTTTGTAAATCTTAATATGAAGGAGGTACCTGGATGGACAAGTCTTTTGATACCATTTCTCAACGTTAGTTGTACACAGAACATAATATGAGTGAACAATTACGTATAGTGACAACTTATGTATTGATAAAATTTCGATAAAACTCGGCATTGGTCGGAGTCCAAGCTGAAATCCATCCGGTAAATATGATTTTTTCCAGCCTCTTTCATGTGTGCTACATGCCTCCCCCATCTGATCTTCCGTGAACTGATCAAGGACAAATATGAATTATAGATGTGGGAAAACTATTTGGCGCCAGCCACTATTAAGAGTGGCTCGTAATGGTCGTGATGGAAGTCATGGACACGCCTTGCTGAAAACATTTAATTCCGGTTTTAATTCTGAATAGCAGTTCAACTCGTGCAGTCAACTCCAAGTGTGAGTTATGTCGTTTTATTGACAGGGAGTATTATAGTTTTTTTTAAATGTATTCATTTCTTGAGACGGAATGCGTTTTTCATGACCAGTAGAATTACTATAAATTTTCTAGGATTGTGAACCTCAGGCCAAGTTATATTATATTAGTAAGATTAATGTACGAAGATGGCTGTCATCTGAGTTGTGGTCCCGTGTAGTCTGGTAAAAATTTACAAGAGTTTCTGAGGTACTTGCTACCCCCATCATCAGGGGTGACAACACGGAGCGACAATTCAAAAGTCGGCCATCTTCTTTCTTACCGCTGTAAGAACCTCAAATCATACTAAGATTAATGCAAACTTTCAACATCGAGATTTTTGAGTACGTTGATTTTCATTTCGCTGCATACGCCACAACAAATAAAGTAATTATCTTTATATTAAGGTGCTGAGTTATTGCCTCGCCTTTTCACAGATTACAAAGCTGGTTTATGTAGTCATAAAAAATGTTGATTGCTGCACATTACAACCAGCCATGCCAGTTGCACTAGTTCTTGCGTGTTAGTGAATATAAATAGTAGACATGAAGCCATTAGAGTACACCTTATGCAAGGCCAACAGAGCGAGAAGGGGACTGCTTTTGAGACACCGATGTAAGGAAGGAGCCTTAAGACAGCAAACAGTCTCGGTAAGAGAAGATGATGGATGGACGAACTCTGCACCACTAATGACCAAGATCTCTGCAGGTCTGTCGGTCTTCCCATGTTCATCCCCTTTGTCTCTTTCAAACTTTATACTGAGGTATTTTATCATTGAGCCACGGTTACAAGCCAGGAACAAAACCTACTTCTTCCTCAGACCTTGAGAAATATTATTGATGACCAAATCTGAAATGACAGAAAGGTTGTTCATCTCTGTCCATCATCATCAAACAAGATTTCCGTCAACAGATTGGCCCAATATTTACGAAGAGAAATTTTGACAGGCCACAGCACGTCAAAGGACTGATGGATCGTGGTACTCTTTCACCCCCTCCTCAGTGCAACAGAACTCTCCACCAACAACTTGCGCACACGCAAGTACACAGCAAACGTGTGATTGATGTCAGCCACGCAAACCCCACACGAAAACACTGCAAATAATGTTTTGAAAAGTGGTTTGAAAATTGTCGTTATGTAAGTACAAAGAAACTCGTATTCAACAGTGTCAAAATGTATTTAGAATTTGAAATTTTTTATCGTTTTAACGTACCTAGATTTATAGGTAAGCGAAGAGTAAAATTCAGTTCTAGACGTTCTTCATGGAAGCCATTAGCGGAAGTCATTCAAAAACAGTTTCGTTCATAGTTTGTGTGTTTTGACATACTTAATAACTACTGGGTGGCGCACGAGATGTTGAACTATTTATATTTAGGTTTAATTCAATATTACACCACATAAGTTTACAAACTACATAAACTTTGAAACACAAAAGCATGGAGATTTGGTATTAACGGAGAACATGTTCAATGTGGCCACCGTTTTGTCGCACTAGCTCTTCAAGACGAACGTTCATATTCTGCACTACTCGTCGACACAGATCTTCATCTATTGTGCTGCAGACTTGCATGATACAGGCTCTGAGTTCCGCCATACTTTCAGGATGCTGATGGAAGACTTGTTCTTTTAAGAATCCCCAAAGAAAATAATCGCAGGGATTGATGTCGGGGCTGTGAGGTGGCCAAATTCGGTCACACTGATGGCGCTGAGGAAAGCGGTGGGACAGTATTCTTTCGCCAATTTTCGCCATTTTATACGGGAATAAATGAAGGTCCGAATGGAGAATCCGTTGATTAGAGCGACGAGAGATTCCAAGTTCGGCTGCGGCTCTTCTTGTTGATTTGCTGGGGCTGCGTTCCATTGCCACTCTCACAGCTTCCACGTTCTCTAGTGATCGGACTTGAGAAACACGTCGGCCCTTTGGTTCTAACACTGTTCCGTTATTTTCAAACAGCTGAAACAATCTATAGATTGTGTTTTTAGCGGGAGCCCACCTTGTGCCGAAATGTTTACGAAAACGTCCCACAAAAACTGAAAAACAAATGGTTCAACATCTCGTGCGCCATCCTGTATGTAGCAGAGCAAACACCTGTCCGACTAGGTAATGAACTCTTATAACTGTACTGTATAGTAACTGTTATAGTATGGCAGGAGGTTCACTGTTGTGCCTTGTCGTCAGCCAGTACACTGCAATCCAGGTTGCATTATGTAATCCATTTGAAATTTTCGATATATTTTTTAAACATTGTTTACAAATAATCTATATGGTGATTCAATTCAGGGACTTTCCAATTACAAGCACATAAAACCTCTTCACCCTCCCTTTCATCCCGAATTTGGACTCCGTCTTACCTCGTCCACGTCACGCTCTGGCTTAGTTCATGAAGCACTTTTCATACTCTTGTGAATTGGGAATTAAAACGGTGTCGAATTAGAATGAAGATCCTGCAGTCACATATAGAAGTGATGTTAACAATGTCTTTTATCGGCATGGTGTGTTGACTTTTGGTATCTTTTTCAAAGTGACTTACAGAAAATAATCGTTTCCCCTTTTCTTTCGTGTAAACTCTTAGAACATAAATAAGTTGCCAAAACGACTTTGGTTCATAGGTTGTAGACGGCCAGAGATCCTAACCATTCCCTTCCTTTTTTTACCACTTTTCACTTCTCCTCTCACCCCTTTTATAATCCTTAGCCTCGTCAATCCGCAGGAGTTAGTTCGAAGAGTTTTCGTCCTGTTCCTTGTGTGTGTGTGTGCCAGAGCTGAAGTCGAGCCCCTGCGAACTACGTACAGAGGATAATAAATGGGTTTTCTTTTCTATCAGTCACAAGTGATTGATCACGGCAGATAGAGGGAAAACGTGCTTGATCTTTAGTAGGTACACACACACACACACACACACACAGCGGAGCAGCCAGAGAGTGATGAATCGTGCTAGCGCGGGTCATTAATATGTGTCAGTTTGAGTATTGAACCTGCCAGAGAGTCTTGCCTCTTCGTAGTAGTACCACTTGCTCTCTCAGCGATAGCTTTGCCTTACCTTTCTACCTTCTACCTTGTCTTCCAGTCTACACAGAAAGTTTGGCACAGAAGATAGATAAAGTCATATAAAAGAAGAAGAAACACCTAGGCCTACATAACAAAACAGAGACGGAAAGGAGAATGTCTTTTTTTTTTTTTTTACAAAAAGGAAATAAACTCTGTTTTTAATATTTGTTAGTGTATAGTCTATGTGTGTTTAGTGTTGTGTCGTGCCTTCTTTGTATCGATACATTACGATTAGAAGCTTCATGCACCAACTTTGATAAATTTAATATTGCCTACAGTAAGTAAGAAAGAAAACTTTTACCAAAGGCAACTATGTTTAATAAACATATTTTAAAGACAGGTTGCCGATAAAGGAGCCGAAGCTGTAAATCCATTGTAGTGTGCTTCTCAGAATACTTAATTACATTCCCTTGACTGCTGTTTTGTATCAGAATATTTACAGTATGATTGGACTTCCCATTAAGTGTCGTTGCACAATAGCTAACAATATTTCGCTCAGAACGGTTGTCCTGAAGAAGGCTGGTTTCGTAACATCTGGCTATCTCTTGAATTCCAACAGCTCCTCCGCTTTCTATAGTACGTTCACGATGTGTATAGGGAGGAATAACACAAAATGCGGTCAAGGGCAGAAAAGCAGTTTGCGTAGTTCATTATCACTCCATACACGTTCCATTACATGTGTACGGAGTAGGAAACATGGCGTGAGCCGCAATCAAAGGTACTTCTCTGGCTTCCGTCCAATAGGAAGCCAGTATGATATTGCTTCCTCCACCGTGTGGTTTAGTAGATATTAACCGATGTTTCAAAGACTCTTATTGCCTCCATCATCAGGGTGATGTGCTCCTCTGAATTGTCTGTCAACTGCACGGTGCAACATCCCAGAAGAGATCTTTCGCTATACATGTTTCTATTTCTATTTGCGTATGATGATGTGTCTCTGTTTAGAGATCTTAAAAATCACACACGATTGTGTTGTTGTGTTCTCTTCATGTCATTCAAATTTCACATCCGAACAACAGCATAGGTACTAAAGTTATCACTTTGTGCGAGGTCATATTTATTTTACTTCTTACCTATAACTGTTCTGGTGTTTGAGTCTACATTGTTGGTGTTCATAGTGTGATATAAACGAAAATGGTGAATTATTACATACACTTGTAACCAGGGCTGTGGAATCGGAGTCGGAAGCAATTTTAGGTGGAGTCGGAGTCAGTAAAGATGTACCGACTCCGACCTCGATATAAAATCTTAAGAACAATTTCTATTCCGTGTGAGCCGCTTAGGGAGATTCAACGACGCGTTGGGCCACATGGTGTGGGAATAATGCCTTGTAACTTTGGCTCCGGTACCTTAAGAATACAAACTGCCTACAAATCAACCGATTTCTGCAATAACCTTTAGACGTATATTTAAATAAGTAGGCTGATGATTCACGTGGCGGTGATGAATTCTCTTATGGTGCCATTTACCATTTTTGTAGCTTTACCATTATTAATACATATTGAGCTTTTATGAAGGAGTCGTGGTCGGAGTCGGAGATCTTAGTACCGACTCCACAGCGATAGAGAAAAGGCCAATGTTGATTGTAGTTTTGTTCATATTTAGTGAGCGTTGTTAATGTACTAACACATTAAAATAATGCTGTAGAAATTATCATCCAGACATAAAGAAATTTCAAACTTGGCTACACAAATGAGCATCCCCCTCCCCCCCAAGCTACGTATTTAAGCAATGTTTGTTTAACTTACGGAGCCTCTGAACAAGGACATGCTTCAATAAGAACCTCTGTGATCGTCAACGTGTTTGTGACAGTGTTCGATTTATTATAGTAGATATTGGACAATCTCCTTCGTGTGAGGTGTTTTGACGCAAACAACGTTTTATTACTTGTCCCAGATTCCGTCTTTAGCTGATGTCTTCTTCTTGAGTGACATTTCAGTAGTTTTTTAAATGTTGGTATTAGTGGCGATGTGGGTCTAGTCGTTAACATAGTAGACTTTTATTAAGAATGTCCCCAGATCGATCCCAACTGTCACCACTAATATCGAAATAAAAAATAATAATTCATCAGTGTTCTGATGATTGCCTAAAGAAGGGAATCGAACCAACTACAAAACGTAATGTATATAAAATATTCCTCAGATAATTTTTAATGCTCAACATAGTAGCCTGTTAGTGTAAAGAAACATAATCATGCGGCATAATTAAATATATGTCAGCTGCCGGAGTTACTTTTGTTCTGAGTTACAGAGATTAAAAATTCTTTAACACTCGGAATTCCAGCTGTATAATTTTCAAGCTTAAATAAGTGTGAATGCAGATTCCACTTACACCTCATTAATACAGTCTTAAAATGCTTTTATTATATAACCAATGAGGTAAGCGATGTAATTAAGATTTTAGACCATATTAACAGATATTGATATGCAATTAGAAAATTTTCATTAACAATAACTTGTATCACGCTTAGATTCAGACAGCAGCTAGTCACTTAAGTCAATATACGACGGGACGAAGAATTACGCTGCACCAGATTATTGAAAAATGCATTAAGGACGACTGGTGAGTAGGAAGCATGTATTTAACCGTTATGATGCCTTAAAGGTAGTGAATAAATTTCTAATTGAGATTGTATCAAGTTAAGTGAAAATTGCTCTCTGCCTGACATGAGTAAAAAATTTTATTCTGCTTTGTTAAGAACATGCCGAGATTTATAATGAACATTCGAATAGCTTTGTCAGTTTACGCATTCGGCTTCATGCAAGATAGAGCTATATATTATTCCACGAACTTTATGTGTTTTTATAGTTTAGATACATTTTGTGTGTATTTCAGTGCACCGAATGTACTTAAAGTGTTTATATTTTGAATAATTTTGTGGTAATTTAATATTCTTGGAAGGTTATTGTTTTGTGTTTGTTATGTTATTATTTATAATATATTTTATGTAATAAAACTCTTTGTGGATTTTATTTTAATAGCGCGCAATAGGTCCATTGTTTGTATATTTTGTAAAAGCCGGAACCTAATTATTCTTCAGAAGTTAGGTCTAGTCCATGGTTGGGATGAACTATACACAGGGGTCCAACAGAATAGTGTTTCGTCCTCCCACACAAAGAAAACCATTTACCGAAATGACGTGGTTTTAATAGATAAAAACACTTAGACGACGGATAATGATCCAAAAATTATAAACTGCATTACTTTTCGACACAAAGGAGCTCTATTCCGGCCAACCCTGACGGGTCATTCACTACACTAGTAACTTTATGTAGGTATGGAAGTTTCGGTCCTTTGCATAGTTAACGGCGTTAGTTTGTAACATAATTCTATTTCAGTACATATAATTCTGATTCTTAATTTCCAAAATCTCGCCTTGTAAAATAATATTCGCATGAAACCAAAACGTTTATGACAATTGTCTAATCATGCTGGTCCTGGAGACCTTCTTGTGCTTTGTCCTCTGGTATCATCAACATAATGATCATTAGTCACAGATTATGTTTAAACGTGTTCCGGATTCAAAATTTGTTTTGGATATATCTTCTTAGATTTCTGATTGACTTTCTTCTCCAGGGCGATAGTTATTACAATGATTGTCTCGGTAAATGTTACTGTCTCTGTTCGTTCTCAAAGTCAGAACCATTGATTTATGTGTTGTTTAATTTTCTTGATTATATTAAAAATATCTAATTATTATTTTGTATCTACCCCTAAGAGGAATATACTACAACATATAAGAGTTTCTTCTCGATTTTCTGTATCTGTTTTTCGTTTTTCTTTGTCATTGTCTGACATTGTTGTTGATAATTCCATTACTTTCTTAAATTCAATTTGGCTTTCCCTTCAGACTCCCCCTTAAACTGTAATTCCAATTTTTAAAATTCAGTCCCTGTTCTTCGGTAATAAATATAGAATTTTTAGGTTCCCAGCTTTGTAACTTGTATTATTTCATTACTTAATATTATTTCAAAGCGAACATACTGTTATCCTAAAAATGGAATTACCATGATAGCAGCACATGCAAATTTACTCCGCTTTCTGTTTCCGTCTTCAGGCAGGAAAAGAGGTTCGATTTTGTTTAATCCCTTGACGAGGATTAGCTTTACGAAATCGAGATTCAGTAAATGCTAATGCTTAAAAACTTCATTCTTAAGTTTTACAGTAGAAACGTACTGAAGTTTCTGCAGTAGAGGTCGCGCGAGAAGTGCTGGCACTTGCGCAAAGGACTGATTTTGGTTGTAAGAGATGGACCCGTCCGAAGCACGCGCTAGAGGGGAGTCAGCTTCAGTTGGTTTGTAGCTCTAGCTGTGTTTAGATCGGTGCGTCACCGCAGCTGAGGCTGTGCGACCCCCACTACTACTGAACTCCCCTCTCTCGGAATACATAGCGCATTTAGGTGCCACGACTACTCGCGTGAGGTATAAGTTCTTTTCACAGGGTTTATAGTTATGACACAACACCACTATAAATCAACGCAAGCAGAGTTTAGAGCTCTAAATGTCTCTTAAAATTGTTTCGGAGCAAGATGCTCAGCTACTCCCGATGAAATCTCCAAGTAACAGATTTATAGTCGTTCGTTCTGAATAGCAATGTTCAGTCACTTATGTGAGGGAATTCAACTATAGCACTCCGAGAGTTTTGTAATAAACAGGAGGAAAGAAAAAAGTTAATACTTTATGAAGTCTTACGTGAGCAATTTCAAATCCTGAGAGTGGTAGTAACTGAGAATATACTCTATACATAATAATCTGATGAGATGCATATTAAGCAGCCGTAAAATACCAAGGCCAAGAAATACTTATTTGACTCTGACATCCTATTAATTCTGATTAACCTATCTTCCTGTTACCCCAAAAGAAATAAATTATCTGTGTTAATTCAACCTCACTATAGCCTATGATTATTTAAAACCTAGTTACACTGTTGTTAATGTATTATATCTACATTAAGACTCTGTTTTATACTGACAAATCAAAATACAGGCTAAAGAACATTTCGGTAATTGACACTACTCCCATCTTCAGATTACAGTACTTATTACAATGACCAACATTTTAATATTTTAAATTCTTAAGGTAACTGACGGATGTTGTGTGATATACTGGAGCCACGTACTGAAATGTAGACCAATTGCATATCCAGTATACCTCAGACAATGAACAATGTCTAACGTAATATTGACATATAATTGACGTCATATGTACTTATACCTTACGCTTTTTAACATATGATGAGCTTCCTATGGTATAATTTAATTAATTTGGATCCAGTATCTGTAACAGACAGAGAACTGATTAGACCTGAGTCTGCAGTCGCTCATTAACTGACTTAAACAGAACCATTGAAGAAATAAACAGATAACTTTGTTTCAATTATAAAGAAAACAAATGCTAACAACATATTCAACCTTACGAAACACGAATAAAAACAACCTTGCTCCATAGCTAAATTGAGGGTTAAGCTCAACCGGCATGAACCAATATTAAATTTGTTTGACCTCTCAATACCAAAATAAATTGAATCCCTTTGATTAGTTTCGCAAATAAAGTATATCGACGGACAGACTGATCAACGTACATAATCTCCGTTTTATAAGGGACAGACTACGGTAAGGGCTATCGGGATTGGATTCCAGGCAAGGGCAGAAGATTTTTCTCTTAGCCTCTGAGATCAGGCCAGATCTGGGGCCCAGCCAGCCTCGTATCCAAAGGGTACCGAGAGCTCTTTCGCTGGGATTAAAGCGCCCGGAATGTGGAGCTGCCCTTCCATTGCCCCATACCGGTACGTCTTCACAGCGTTGTGGGGCAACGTTACATGTACACTTTACTTTGTGCGAAGAAAGAACAACGATTTAAAAATTGTTACAAAATGTTCAGTGAATACCAAGACTGAATGCCAAGGAGGTCAAATTCCAAACTACTTTTAAATAGCGTAGTTGGCCTCGAAATGAATTCAGAATTATGTCGGTCATTCTAGTAATTTGCCAGAGGGCTGTTTCACAGAATGTGGTTTATCTACTTTGAAATATTGAGCGAATAATCCGGTTAAACACAGGCTTCTACCAGCTACTAATTCGATTGTTAACTCTGTGAGACAGACTTCTCCATCTTTTCTGTTGTGATAGGAGCTGTGGAGGCGTGAGACGTGTACGAAATGGGCGCCGATGTTGTCCTATGTTCTACTCATTCATCTCAAGAAGAACGTCTTTGCTGGGATGTCGAGGCGCGTTGCTTTCTTCGGGCTCCGCCGTGGTGTGAGGTATGGTGACGTATGGGCGGCTGTCCAACACACGGATGGCTCATCTGTCTCTATTTGTCGGACGCCTGCGCAAGCCTGCTTCCAAGTCAACACCAGCAAAACAACTTGACAGAAAAGGAGGTAACCCAGAACTCCGAAAGAGAAAGAGACGGCAAACGCCTGACGTGGTGAAGGGTTGTTGAATGGTGTTACATGCAGACGCACAAATGAATAATGAGGAAGGAGGGGTGGTTTGTCTGTCAATGTGAGATGTTTCCTGGAGGAGTATTGGTAAAAGAGATGATGTGACAGGAAAACGAAGTGAAAGCATTTGAAAGTTTTGCTTCGTACGTCAGATATTTCAGAAAGGAAAGATAATTCATCTTCTGTCCTACTTACTGTCAACCTTTAAAAATGTAATATTCTATTTTTCTGTCGTTTGTTTGTCAAGTGAAAACGCAGGGACGTACTTTCATACAGCAAATACGTAACACTTAACACGTCAGAAAGACAAAACGTATTTTACGGTTAGAGAATTAAGACCGGAAGTCTCTTCGTGAATACTGCAATTAATGAAAAAAATCAATCAATTAGCCAGTGAGTGATCCGAGTTATTATTCATTATATTACACGAATATTATTGGACATGTCGCTTACCGACAGAGTCGCATTCTACACATTACAGCTTGCTCTGTGCTTGGAAACTCAACGTGAACAGCTTCTTTACGGTTACTACACTCGGAAGAATGTTGTCTGTAGGAAGTTCATATCATAACTGTATGGACCGAACTGCACTGAGGACCACGAGAACACAACTTATCCTCTTTCCGGTGTCACTTTGCAAATAAATTGCGAAAATTACATACGATTCGGTAGAATCTGTTCCCTCTTCTTCAATATCAAATTTGCAGACAGGAAGATTATTCGAAACGTCGGCAATTTCTCTTTCTGTGTATTGCTCTGCCCATAATAACCTACAATGTACATACACCACCTTGAAAGGAGCAAGTCTAATTATCTGGTTAATATTTCGACTTCGACATTAAGATTTATGATAAACACACAGTTCAGCCCAGTTTCTACCCCAGCCTGAAATGATAATTACATTTATCTACACTGTGATGCTTTCTTGAAGAGTGGAGTGACAGGGTGAACATTTGACTGGCGAGATGTCTCTAAAAAAATCGTTTGTGTTCTGTAAGAAATCAAACGTAAATTTTATTGGCTCCAATCGTTCTTTTCAAGCGCCAAAGAAATGTCATCAATCTTAGAGAACAGTTATCTCTTTTGTGTGAGAAACGGTGTAAGTTTATCTTGTCCCTATGACTATGTTCTTCTCAGTTACTTCGCCTGTTACCTTCAACCGAAAATGTTACTGGATTTAATTTTTAAAATAAAGAAAATCTTACTCGCTTGCTAAATTGGCAGTCGTTTCACGAGGCCTTATTGACCTCCATGGGAGTTTGATATCTCATAAACTGCAAGAAACAGAAGATCGGTGTTTTGTGTGGAGTTTTCTTCCCGTGGTGATGGTGGGTGATGGGTGTTATGAGGTGCCCGGTGACATTATGTCAGTAGGCGGGAATTCAGGTTCTGATGATGGAGGCAGCAAGTTTTTCTGAAACATCCTTAAACTTCTACCACGTTAACGGCGCAACGATCCAGAAGACAGCCATCTTTATTTGACGCCGTGAGAACCTGAAATCTCACTTAGTAAACCTCTATGGGGAGGGTACAATCATTGCCCTGATTATGGCGATAAGCACGTCTGAAACGTCGGTAAACGTCTACCAGACTACACAGCGCAACAACCCAACGCTCTTTAATTGTTTTCGTCTTGATAGGCAGCAAATATAAACTCCTGATCTGGCTAACCAGCGTCTGCGCAGCGGAATTCCGTATGTCAAGAAATCGAAAAGAACACGGAAGAAAGGAACCACTGTTTTGGCATGCGAAGTGAAATGTTGCCTCGTCTTATAGTCAAAAAACCCATTACCACCCCTCATAAATGGGAAAAGCAATGTTCCCCACACTACGAGGATTAACGACTTCCTCTACTTGAATTTTAATGGGTTAAATTAAATAATTAGTCGCTCGAATGCATTCTAAGAGCTTTCTGTCGGCACCGACTTCATATGCCCTAATGAATATCTTAGTAAACCATTAAAAGTGGGCACAATCTCATATGTCTCGAAATAATGTATACGTGGCTTTGATGCATGAAACTGAAGTTTCCGTCTCCGGTGTATAAAGTTCTGTCTTCATCCGGTTATATATGATGACGCCAGTCAAATAATGGTTCCTATACGGTGGTCTGTTGGAACGTGTAATAAATGTATGCTTAATATGATTTTACTTCTATTTCCGCTCTTAAACTTGGTTGTACCTGTAGCTGTAGTCACATTAACCTGTAATTACGAGGAGCCGCTGTTAAACGAATCCAGCACTCAGCAGGACGCTTCAGACCTGATTTAACCAAGGAGGAGATTAATGCTATGACGCCAGTTTGCTTGCCAGCAAGAGGACTCGGTGTTTGGTAAGCATGTCGTCGGAACAGAGGCAAACTACATGCATGAAATCAATGCAGCGGTGGTACACTAATTGAGGCCTGAAAAGTAACAGCATAGTGTTGTCTGTCGCATCCTGGGGAAGTTGTAAATCATAGCAACTGGCCCCAACATTGCAGAGAAACCTCGCTCGCTACCCCTCTGTGGGCAGCATTAATAAGTCAACAGTCAGCTTACTGATGTTAGTCTACAATTAAACTTGATTGTTCAGCTGTGTGTGTGGTGGTCTCACGATTAGAGTTAGGCAGAATTGCCAACCATCGAAGATTTTCTTAGTTTCCTGTAGAATGATTAGATTTCATAACAGCCCCATGGTCGGATGTGATTAATTTCTCGTTCTGCTGCTGTTAATGCGCTAGTTAATGAATGTGTCATATATTCATGTTCCCTGCGCATAGACATGACAGTTTGCTAGAGTAGAGTCAACTTTGATCTTGTTCAGGACAAAAGAAAAAATTCTGAAGCGTCGAGTCTGAATTTCTCCCACGAAGAAATTAAGAGTAGGTTAAATTAGGCGAATACTTGCAACCAATCAGTTCAGAATTGCTGATTTCCAGCCTTTGTTAAAAAAAATAATTATTAAAATACGCACTAATATAATTTCGCCTAGGCCTGCGGTTATATGTGGGTGTGAAACTGATCTCTCACATAAGGAAAATAACACAAATACACTGGAGATGTTACAGAACAAGTTGCTGAGGAAAAAATCGTATTCTGATGTAGAGTAACACGGGGCCATAGAAAAATGCCTAATGTGGAGAATCATAATTTTTACTCCCCCATTTAATATTATCACTGTGATAATATGAGCACGGCATGCAACACTTAATGTAAAAGACATGAAACATGCATATTCTTACTCAGTTTTAGTCGGAATACCTAAAGGGAAAGAAAAGTTGCAAACATAAGTGTAGTTTGTTCGATAATATTAAAAAGTATCCTAAAAGTAGGGTGTGGGGATGTGGACTAGACTCATCTGGGTCAGGACAGATACTAGTAATGAGTCATTGTAAAAACTGCTATGATCGTTCGGGTTCCATAAAACGCTGAACATCTGTTAACCAGTTAATGGACTACTAGCTTTGCATTGTTTATCCTCCATGATGTTGATCGTGAGTACGATATTCTAGAGGAGTCATGCGTAAATTAAAGTTGCTTTAATGTTCTACCATTAAGCATAATAAGCGTCATACAAATGAAATTCCTTTGCTTGATGTAATATTTTATTCATTTAATCTTTGTCAGTAGTTCTCGCTCTACAACGTCGATTTCATGTTCTCATTATGGTTTTCAGGTGCGTTTGTAACATTTTGTTACAGAAATGCGCTTGTAACCTTTCGATTTTTGTCTGTGTGTCTATGTATCCGCAAGTATCATGAGATATATTTTCATAACACTGAACATTAAGGAAATTCACTAAAACTTGTCGAAATTTCCAATTTTGTTTAAAATATGTTAACAATATCGGTAATTTTTCTACATGCTTTTCTGCGCGGGGTCCGCAGTGGCCGCGCGGTCTGAAGCGTGGGCCTTGTGCCGCTTGGTCGCTGGGACCGTGGGTTCGAATCCCACTCAAGCCATGGATGTTCTTCTGTGTTGTGCTGTCCTGTGTACAGGTAGAGGCCTTGCGACGGGCCGATCCCTCGTCCAAGGAGTCCTACCGAATGTCTGTAGATCAAAGCCAACGAAAGTTGGGACCCGCAGTGCTCAGGCACTTGAAGAACGGGTCGTTCCCGGTATCCCAGCTTTTCTGCGCATTGAGTTGACTGAATGCGGAATCCCCAGTCAACCACATGGAAAAATCCTCCGTAATAATCTCATCGTCAATCCAAACGTGCACCAAACATTCCGTCCATGAAAAGGGTATCGACCCCAAATAGATCTGACGTTATTCACGCCAATCAAAATTTAACTCCCGGCGGACTCGCTAGATTTAACCTAAGCGTGAATTTTCTGGCTTGTTTCCTTTTGTGCTAATTCCGTCATTATTTCCTGTTGCGTGTTCATACTGAGTGTTTATTGTTCACATTGTTCATGAATATTGTGAAAAGACATTGTTCATCAACCCTTTTTCATTTCCACTAAGAAAATGTTTTCATTACGAGTTGCGCTGTGTCGATTAGAAGTTTTGTCGTTCGTTTCCCTTAAAACCTTTCCTGCGCGCATCAGGTTAAATTTCCGATTTCACAGTACAAAACTTTTGTACGTAAAATCTTAGTTTACGCTTCTCTTAATTTCTTTCTACTAATGATCA
>NW_019059804.1:170684-189752 GCF_000696155.1 Zootermopsis nevadensis
AACCAGTCAGTTCTTCGTTCGACCTGGAGAAGTTCATTTCAGATATCCCGTTTGTTTATTTTATTAGCATCTCTGCTGAAGAATAATGAGTATTATCATTATATTTAAAATCAATACACACAAAACTAATTCTATCCTTCCTTTAACACTGGCGTGAAACCGAAGTTGAAGACATTAAAAACAAGCGTGGACGGGAGTAGGTCTCCTCCATTCTGGAATACATTGTTTCCAAAAGTGTTTAATTCTTCATTGTTCCTTATTTGGACTCACATTTATTGCAGAAACAAAACTCCATATGACAGAGGTAGAGATACAATAGAGATTTTGCACTTCATAGATCTGAAAATTCAATTGTTTTTTCTGAGTTATTCAATCGAAGAAATTGCATTGCACAGAAGTATAAATGACTTCCGTCTCATGTCAACAAATACTTCTACACATTTAGTTAGCCAATAAATAAATGAAACGAAGATCACAGTTCATATTGCAACTGTATTTCATGTCATATGCCGATTTTTGTAACATAACCATTTTGTATACAAATGTGATGTTACTAAAATTAAATTCGGCCGACAAAGTTCAGTTACACAGAGTAATACCATATATAATACCCGTATATATAGTACCTGAAGAACAATAGTAAACCAGCTGTTATTTGTAACAATATATCCAAGACTGTGCACATAAGGGCATAAATGTGTATTCTTAGCAATTAATACATTTTAAAGGAAATGCTGGACTTTTACCTATATTTTATTTCTGCGATGTTTCTTCGGAATGTTTCAAAGCGAATGTCAGTCTAAAGACAAACGCGTGTCATTAAACACGTACGTATTTTTGGTCAAGAGATTGTGGTTAGCTTTGACCAAAGAACATGATAATAGAAGCGGTCAGCTTTCGAAATGCTGTGTTTTCGTTTATCAAAAGGACGAGGTAAAATGCCCAAGAATATGTAACAGTTTAACTTCAACGTTGTTTCTTCTCAAAGATAGCGTTCCATAACAAAAATAAATATGTTTTTCCTATTCGCTTTATCTTTCGAGCCGTTTAACTTATTCAGTGGGTTAGAGAACATTTTTTCAAAGCTAACATTCACACACTCGCTGAAGTTGGTTAAATAATGAAGGATGAAATATAAGAGAAAGTTAGGCATTCCACCACGCAAAAGAGAGACGAGAAACATTTTCGGAATTCTGGTTGTTTAACCTTCGTTGGAGGTTGAGATGCAGATGTGAGGACAGACGTCATGTGAGTCTGAATCCCAGAGAAATAGGCTCTTTTGTTGCAGACCGATTTAAGCTGGATTAGGATATCAGTACTAACACAAAAGGAAAGAAAATTTACCGTGGATTTAATCTATTATTTAATGCTGTGTAGATGAAGTTTGGGAACCCCTGTTTTACATTAATATTCACTCTGTGTTTCCGGGTCAAAGCTTACGGTAAGGTGGCAGCCCTGGTACCTTATCACAATAGCACATTATTCCACTCGTGCGTGCCATATCTTTTTTGTAACTCCACAGTAAGATGAGCGTTGCTTTAACAATACCCGAGAATGGGTGGGGTAGCTAATTGAAATTGATTCTAGGCGTGTAGGTTGCCAGTATAAATATTAATTCTGTCCTATGACACAATTATTACAACGCATATTGCTTAGCTGCATTACAGGAACGGAAGGCAGTAATGTGCCATTACGTGTTCCCCAGCGCCGAACTATTGTCAGTAGGATGTCATGGACTGCCGGCAGTTAAATCTGAAGATTTTGCCTTTTCAGGGAATTAAAGAATAAACTTTTCGTGACAAAAATTTAATTTAAATGTCCCTTTGTCTACGCGCACTGTTAGGGTGTGGATATAGAAGTTCACGCAGGCTTAACTTCGGCAGGGGATGGAAGTGTTTTATCAACTTTTTTCAACAACAGACACAAGAAAATCCAAGCCCAGAACGAATCAAATCATTTGTAGGAGATTTTGTTGTTGATTGACGTTGGCTCTTGTAACACGAATACTTCTTGTTTGGAGGAAAATAATCGAATTAATTTTTTCACGTTTCAGTCGCTTTATTTACAGAAATGGAGCACCTTCACCTTGTACCCATCAGATAGGTGGCTGGCTGGCTGGGTGCGAAAGCTTAAATAAATAGATGATGACAATAATAGGCTTGATGCATATTAATGATAGTGAATATAAAGTAACAAACTTTTAGGTTAGTGTCTGAGGCAGAATTAAAAACATTATACCTCGAAGGCGCTAGTAGGGAATGTTATAGAGGAGAGTGCGTAAGTGGCATGCCCAGAGGCAATTTTTTTGAAGTTTTAAATATTTACTAAATCTAATTTTTTTCCACAAACTCAGCGTATTTTATAAATTTTCTTCGGCGATTTACTGAAGTTAAAAATAAAAATTATAAACCAAATACCTGCAAACTGGGCAAATGGGTTCTTTTTAAAATGGACTTTATAATTTATAAAATAGTAAAAGAGGTTACAAGTGAGTAAGCAAAAAAATATGCAGTGTAAAAACACAAAAATTGCGTTATTTAAGTCAGACAGCGTGTTATATTTTCTCCAATATATAATTTGGACAAAAAGTAGAAACATCTTTGTATAAAAAAATCACAAATGAGACAGAATTCTTCTTGCAGTATCCAGTACACTACTCAGGCGCCCACTTTTAAGTGTTGACACCCCAAAATCTTTTCAACCGCTGATCCTTTATACAACATAAATCCATTATTCATGATACACTTCTATCACAATTCACCTCCAAATTTCTTTGTGACAGATATTCCGCTTGTCTTTTAATTTTTTCATGTTTTTCCTCTTGTATATTCCTTTGTTATCCTGCTTAAGTTTTGTTAAGTTCTAACTGATTTTGGTATGGGCTACTACTGAGAGAATATTAGCTCTTTGAGCGCTCTTCTTAATCGGCTGTCGGTTTTGGGAAGGGCTATATTTAATTAAATGGGACTCTTTTATTTTTAGATGGAGAGCGGTCTGTTGTGACATCTGTAGTGTGACGCAGATTTTCAAATCTGGATGCACTTCTTTGTGTGAACTGCTGATCTTTCCCAGCCTGTGATTCAATACTGCGAAATGGGTCTCCATTAAAAATGTTGATATGTCCACTACAATAAAGTAATATCCAGAAATTGCACTTCGGTCGAAACGCCATAGTTCAGTTGTCCGAAATCAATTTTCTGCATTGGATATTGATGTTGCCTTTCTTTACGCTTCTGAATGCAGATAAGACACTCGAAACTGAATAACGCGTTGACCAGGGTGGGACGCAGCCATCTGTTGCTTGTCTGGTCGTAGAAAGTTTCCAAAGGTTTGAAAATAGCAAAGTCCAAAGGTTGGAGAACGGGTTAAATCGCCCGGTAGGACTCCATTTTTACGAGGTGTCTCTACAGCCTCCGAATTCTCGAATGAGTAGTGTTTAGTACAAGTAACATCTCGTTATCAGTTGTTGATTTTACACGATTTATAAAATTATTCGACTACTTTACAAACAACTTCTAATTGATGTAATCACCTCAAAAAATTTCAGTTGGATTCTTGGGTGGTACTGCAGAGAGGGATTATTTCTTTATCGGCGAAATTATCAACTGAAAAAAAATACATTCCTGAGACGCTAGCAAAATATAGGAAATTAGTATTGAATCTTCTTTCCCCACTGGAGAGTACACCAATCTGATGTTTCCTTTTCTTACCGAGTACTTTTTTTGCTCGCTTCTGAGCTGTGGAAAAACCCGATTCATCAACATTTGATATTCGGAATGCACCAATGTTATTTTCGTCTTTTCCAGTATGTAAAAAACAGAAATACTTTATTTATTGAACCTTTCACTCGTGCCAATGAAATGCGTTCTAGTTGACGAAAACTCCAAGTGGGAGGTCTCTTCATGAATAAATAAAGCTATTTTTTCCCAGACATTTTTTATTTATATTGAATCGATGATTGACTTCACTTAATTCGGACGTTTCTAAAACAAGCTTTCTCACATTTGTAATATTTATACCAAACATATTTTCTTCAAATGTTAAAATATGTTGATCGAGTTCTTGAATTTCTTCAGGTAAATCGGTTTCAAGGTCATTGATTGATTTCTTCATACGGTCACACACGTTTCTCTGTACACTTCCTTCTACACGTCTCTTAAACGAGCGTCTAGGGATGTTGCCTGCAATTTTATTCAGACCTATCTTTCCTTCCTTGAACTCAGCAAGGGCTTTTTTTCATGTCCTCAGGCTGCCACAAGCCTTAACCACTAACACAATTCTGGAAAAAATTGAAGCAAGATCACCAGTGCGATTTCAGGAAACACCTGAGTGGGGAGTTTTAGAACCCCCCCCCCTCCAGGAAGTCTTACTGTGGGTTTTTATCACCCTACCTCAGCCGGGTTTGAACCCACAAACCTTGGGTCCAGTGACAAGCACGCTTCCACTAGATCACCGAGGGCGACCCTGCCGGCATGTTGTTGCTAAATATTACACACTTTCCAAAAATATGACACAATGTACAATTTTAGAACCATCAGTTGGATTATTGTTCTCATTAAAAAGGCATGGCTGAATATATGAACTTGGATTAGTCTCTAAATACGCGAAGGTGATGAGAGTTAATAAATTGGTTTAAAGCGTGTAATATTTTCTTTCGTTATGAACCAAAATAGTAACTATCCCATGCTTAGCTCTTTCAGTTGGATGGAAAAATGATGATGGCAGTGGGTTATGGTTGTTTGTGGTAACACAACTCTGATATACGCCCTGTTAGTCAAACCGGAGCACACTTTATTGCATATTTCCCAATTTTTTTTTATTGAAATTGTTGTGAAACATAGGTTATGCATTTCCAACACGAACGAGAACACATGCACCATTTGTTATCAATTTCAAAACAAAAGAAACAGTTCCAGGAATTCTAAGTTGCCACGCCCTTAAACTAGGTGATCAACGGATTCCGGTTTTGGAAGGAGTCGGCCCACAGATTTGTAAAGTATTCAAAATTCATATCCTTTTCTTCCTACCCATTCCAAATTACTAAGTAAAATAATGAATTATGACTACAATTTGTCGACAGTCAGAATCCTGTAGTGTTGAATGTATGATTATACTAGTGAATCGGTTCGTAATGTTGCTGCTAAATTTGTGGGTAACTATTCCTCAATTAGTCTTCCTCACAGCCCCATTTTAGTAATGATTCACTAACACGGAATAGACATTATAAAATCAAATCAGGCTTGATACCTTTAGGGGTTCGTTCAGTACATTGTATCATCTCTTCTCCACGTGTATCAATTCCTAAGCCTTTTCATAATATAAAAATTGTATATTATAGGTCTAACGTAACGTAACGTAACGTAGTATAGCATAATGAGGTCTAATATAACATACATAAAATTTTTTGAACATCCCAAATAAACGCTTTTTAAATAAATATAAAGTTGAAAGAATCAAGAAGGTATGAGCCTAATAACGTCTGTTGATTATGCTACCTGCAACTTAATGATGAAATTATTATTTGGATATCGTTGTATCAGACATTTGCCTTCGAGACAAAAGGTCTACGTTTCAATCCACTGTACATGGATATCTTAATTAACTAGAACAACATCATTCATGAGAAACAATTAGTCATTCAGCAAGTCAAAAGAATCCTCATCTTTTATGGAATCAGAGTGTTCATTACCGCGTTCACAACAGCCCACAACGTTTCTATCCTATTTATTTAACATTTTTTTATATTTTCCTCCCATTGACGCCTAAACCCTCCAGATGGTCTCATCTTTTCAGGTTGCCCGATCCAAGTTGTGTACATGTTTCTCACCTGCCCCATGCCTGAACTACACATCGTGTTACCCCCCTTGTGCTGGCAATTTTAATGAAAGGCCTATGTGGCGAACATTTCTATAGATTAGCAGACGGGAGAGTAAATGATTCTGAACCGCACGGTAACAAGAATTACCCAACTTAAATTAATCTTAATATTTTTGTAACAGACATTTTGCTTTGTTAATGTCGTTTCCAAATATCTTAACTTTACCACATTTTTAAACGATTTATCTCTGATTATATTAAGACTTTGTCCTACATTCAACTCACGATACATGAAAAATTTCTTAATTTTCTCTGCACTTCTGAATAAAACTCCTTCCTAACGTCTAACAGAACTGGCAAGTTTCCTTTTATTGTATTCATAAGTTCTTCCTATAAATTACTATCAGACCAGAAGCTGATGTGTCCTATTCGATTCCAAAACAGCTTCGGTCCGTCCAAACTGCGTGTTCGAATGCGAAGTTGAAAAGCAACGGCATTACAGCATCTCCTTGTTCCAGATCATTCTGATTATGAAGTGCATGAATCATACGGGATATCCTAGAAAGATCTACGCACATTCAATAAATGAATTAAAGATATTTTTATTGACTAAACAATTGCACATAAAGATATTGCGATGCCATATGTTAAGTGTATACCACACTAGGTCCCCCTCGTAAACACAGCACACAGAGATCGATTATAAGATTAAAATTCCGTGTTGTTATGTGCGTACACTTTTTTTTAATTTCCTGAATGTTTAGCTAACTATACGTAAATGCATTTCAATGATCCTGTTTAGTTTTATGGGTAGGCTATACTGAATCATATTCCAAACTCCAAGATTAATAGGAATGTGTTTACTGAGGCCGTAACTAAATGTAAAAATGTCGAAATTGAAGGTAAAATTACTTTCGCTACCTGAACTACTAGCCTATCGTAATCACATGTCTATTCTTCTCTGACAAATTAGGCTCATGAAGGAACTGATTCCCTGTGGTCTAACATTTGTGTTGGTGGAGTGAACTGTATGAAGGGTAGCCGCATTTCAGGGATACTGATTTGCATGCACTTGGTATAATTAGTTTAAAGTAACATTGACATGTAAATATTGAAAGCACCATGCAAAGTACAAAAATCAAAGTTGACAGGAAAAATTCTGGATGTGCCCAAACGTGATGCGTCAATTGGACATCAATGTCATTTTCAGTACCAGTTTATGCAAAATAAAGAAGTGGGAATTGTTGCATGGGTTTTGATTTTGTCCGCTAGGTGACACGATGTGACTCAGCTATTCAGCTGACTGTCAGTTGTTCGTTGAACAAGTGCATGTGACTGCAGTCCACTCTAAAATTCTGATCCTGCACTCGTTGCAATTTTAAATTACACGGGTGAGGGGGGGGGGGGGGGGGCGTTTTATCCATTTTGCGTACAGTTAGTAGAGGGATTTTCATGTTGTTCCAATTTCGAAGCTTGTCAGGTTTCATGCTATTTTTGCACATTGATATAGCGTCCGTTGGTTCGGGGAAAAACTGACATATTATTTAGAAATCAACGCTTCGTAACTTACAGACATTCCACTCAACAACATGGAACAAATGTTTCAACACGGATGCATTTTCCCCATTCTTCGAGAAAAATAATATCGTACAGCAGTAGATTGTTACTACAAAAATGCATTTAAATTTAATTCCAAGTCGAATATATAATCATATTGCAAATTATAAAACATAAATTTGAGTTAACAGTTGGTCACTGTAGGAAACGGACGTTTAAGCACGTCTGAGATGATCAAGATAGACACTGGGTTGTTGTGAGGGTGTGAACATATACCTATGTGGTTGTAAGATATAACTTAATAGTGTGTGGGCACCCATCTACGGGCCTGCAGACACTTAGTTACCCTCGTGAAACAGAATAAATTCGATAAGATTTCAGGTTATAACGGCGGTGTCTGCAAAATTCGATCAGACTAAACTGCGCAACATTCCAGAAGACAGCCATCTTTAAAATAAATTCTGTTTTTAATAAATCCTTTCTGCTTAAATTTTCTTTCAGGTCTAGTGAGTTTCTGATTGCATAAAATAATCATAACGAAAGTCCGTGTTACCTTATAAGTATGCATATCACTTACTTTAAGATAAAACATAAAGACTATCTTTCAGACAATGAATTCAAAGAGTTTGCATCGGTAAAAGCCGCGCCCTTCAAATAACTTATTCTTTTATAATGTTGAAGTCTGCTGTTTGTGGGAGGTGTGTCCAATTATACGTTACAGGTTAAGTATACAAAAGTGTTTCCCCACCAAGAAACAGTTTTAACATGAGTTACGCCTATCAGAAGATGAAGCATTTACTTAGCCATTGATTCACCTTTTCTCTTTTGTGTTCTTGCCGCCTGAAGGCATATATCAAAGCTGAAAGATTACCTGTTCGTCTGCCTTCCCCTTAACCCGTCCGCCAACGACTTCTATTACCATCAGTAAGTTCATTGTTATATTACCTTTCACATACAACACTGTTACGAAGTAAATTAGTAAAAATAAATATATACTAGAGTGACGGCCCTTTCAACAGGGATCAGACCATATTTATAAGATACTTTATAACAGGTCGTGCTACCTTATCTGGTGGACTAATTAGATTGCTTTATTTTATATCCTTCGTTTATGTACAGTTAAGATCAAGTCCCGTCCCGTTTCGTGTCTGAATTTTGGGCAAATTTTACAGATTTACAAGTTTAGTTCCTCTAAATGTGACGGTCGGTATATAGTTTAGAGAGCTGGAGCTGTTATATTCCTGAATTGTAATTAATGTACCGTGAACATGACTTGCACGCGATCCTAAATAAAATTTATGTTGTGTTTTTAAAATATGTTACATAGTTTCATTATATTTAAATTTTACTGTTTTAAATGCAAATTTCGATTGCCATCACAGTCATAAGAAGATGCTGAAATTGGCACCTACAAAATAGGTCTAAGTAAAACTGCGAATTAGATGTGGTAACAAAATCCATCTATAAAATATTCTCGGGCAACACGCTATGTCAGTTTTGAACAAAACCCCAACATTTCAGAGATCATCAGGGGAATCATCCCTTTGATGATGGAAGCTCAGATGGTCTCCGAAACGCTGTGCTTTTGTCCACCACTGACAACGCTTTCTGCCTCAGAAAACTTTATCGAGTTTAGTCTCCGTCAAAATTTAATGTTTTTTAAAGTTCCCTACTGGTGTTGACGTCATATTAGATATGAATTTCTTGGCCAAATGAACTGTTAGAAGAAAGAAATCATAGTACATTACAGTATGTGATAAAAATATATTTCACAATATTTTAAAAAAAAAAAACCGACGTAGGAAATATTCAGCTTCTATGCCAAACAATAAAACTCCGCCATTTGACATAGGAAATACCACGCATAGCCTATAATATCAGATCAAACCTTTCCTGCACTCCGGAGTATTTTATGTATTTATTTTATATCGAATTTTTCGACGATATGGTGTATAACAATGTCGAATACTTCGATCGAGCTTGCAGTGAGCCGCCAGAACACTACAAATTGCAGCAATGGGAAAGAGATATTTTACTGTGTAACACGACAGCGGCATCTCGATATTATTACACTTAAACATTGTGGTTTAATTGTTGAAGGGATTTAACAATACCATATTTCCATACCACCAGACGTCCGCGCAAAAATTCGCCGCTTGTATGTACGTTATAAAGCTATCAAATATAATATGGAGGTCACTTTAACAAGCGTTAGAGATTGGCAAATATTTGTTTACTGGTTCAGGTTAAACGTATTAGGTTTGTGAATGTTTATTAGCTTCTCATTTGTTTAAAGCCAAAAATCAGGCAAATAGGTTTTCGTGAACAAATTTCATTACCACGTAGGATTTGAGATTTTTCACGGCGGTGAGTCCGAAAGTGGCTGTCTTCTGGGTTTTAGTGTCGTGTAGTCTGGTAGAAGTTTACCGAAGTTTCAGAAGTCCTTGGTATCTCCGTCATCCGGCCGGAGTAAAACTCATGGGGTTTCCTCATCGTATGGCAGCAACTACCTCTGAAACGTCTGTAAACTTCCACCAGACTACACGATGCTATAACACAGAAGACAGACATCTAAGTTGAATTGTTACTTTTTAATCTGCATGATAAGTTACTGCTGTAATATTTGTTTTTCAGTGCTAGGAACTGAGTGGTTACAGTGCATGTCGGTTTATACAAGCATGCAGCTGTTCGGGGCTATGAATTAATCTGTGTCTTCGTGTATAATTATATTTTATTTAAATAAAGAAGCTATGCCAGAAATGTAAAACCATTAAAAATTGCGGACTAATGCATGGTAATTGTTCTATCTGTTCACTTCTTAGCACCGTATTTATAGTTTTGAGTGGCCTTGTATTTCTCCTGCAGAGCTTACAGCGGTCATACTGATGAATTACGAAAGGGAAATTAGATATAATGGCGATGGTACTGTCGCTATCGATTTATTTTTAGATAATCTGTTGCAAATTAAAAAGGGCAAAAGTTAGCTGTTCTAATAACAGGTCCAGTTTAGTTACTTTATTTTTAATTGACGGAAGAGAAATAACTTATTTAAAACGATCGTACTTTATATTATAGAGCGTAAAGATAAGTGTTACTTTTAAGTAAGAATGTATCGAAAACTTTTATGTTTCCTTGCAAATATCGTGTGCGAGAAAGGACTTTCAATATAGCCCCAGCATTAATCAAAATCAGCCCAACGTTTGTAGAGTTATAAGATGACAATGTATAAGAATACTTTTGTTAGTTGTTCCGAAGAAAGGCTTCTGAAAAGAGTGTATTTGAGGTAAAATGTGAGTTTCTTTCGTGTGTACCACATTTATAAATTTCTTCTCTCCGATAAATATTTGTCGAGTTTTTCTAAGAGGAGCGCGCAGAAATGCGAGTGGATCTCCATACGTAGTGTCCCTTGTTGTCCACCGATTTTAATCAAAATCGAAATATGTAGACAAATTTTAGCAAAACTCTCCAGTATGAGACTGAATGAAAGCCCGCTTTCAGCCCCTTGAGTCATTACATGCGGACAGAAAGTATGATAATGCTATAAGGCGCATTATTTACAAAATTTTGTTGTGACCCCACCAGAGGAAAGCGTATAAAAACGCAAATTATTAAAAGGAAATTGCGGATTTGGAGTTTATTAGTTTCGCGTTTGTTCCGTGTTGTGCCATGCGATAATTGATTGGCAAATATAGGATTTAAGGTTTTCACGGCGGTCCTTGCTGCCTCCATCATCAGGGTGATGATGGAGGCAGTAACAACCCAGAAGACAGCCGTCTTCTGATTGGTAAATACTTCCAAAGTTAATTACAGACTTCGTTTGAAGATTTGCGTTTAACCTAGGTTCATGATTACCATTTCTGCCAGCAACACCATGTTCTTCAGTCAAGCAAGGGTATACTTTCGCTTTTAGGCTTCTGAAACCCTCCTTTTGTTTTGAAACCTTTATTGCTACGTTTGTCTTTAAGGCCCACCATCGCAGCCGCCGGCAGCGCCATTAGATGGCTGTGGTAATGATCGTGACTACGCGAACCCCCACATTACAAAGCAATAAAGCAGGTGGAAAATAAGTGGGTTGTGACAGCCATTACAGTAACCAGTAGAACGATGGAAGTATATACATGTTTTGTGAGATTGTGAAGGGGCTAAAAGGCAAGAAGGAGAGACGTGGAAATTTAGTTGGCAACTCCATCCGTACTTATGTTCGACTATTAACCGTGACAAAAACAAAGTGCGATACCGTTGGCCCTGCATGGAGAATTACATGCAAGAAACCAATGAAGTGGTTATGGATAAAGAGTTTACTAAAAAATGAAGTTATCTTCAAGATAAGTGTAATCGCCTGACGTCATTCGCCGCGAGGCGGACGTGTATCGTGAAAATAAATTAGAGGATTCTGAATATTAACATAAATACATATTTGAAATGAAAAAGAAAGAAAGGGGATATGTATAATTAAATATACTTCAAGGTCACCGACAAATCTAATGATCTGAAGAATGCTTTAGTAAAGTAAATGCATCTGGAAAATGCATTCCATTATGAAACTAAAAATATGCTCGGTCTTTGCCCAGTGAATATCTTTTATAGCGTAACATGACGCTCTCTTTAACAGAAAAAAACTCCACGGTGAAAATGACTGACGCTTCCAATGACTGCTTATAAGAAATTAATTTAAATTTGAAAGCTTCATTTTTCTGCAAAGTCGCAGAAAAACTCACGTCATTTTTACTTTAAACATATTTTTCTGTGATAGGTCAATTTATAGGGGCCTATTCTTAACAGTTGCTAACGCACCATCCTTTCGTGTATAAGCATTCTCAAGACCTAACAGTCCGACATATGTAGGTGAGTGTTAATTTTGCCTCGGATTTTTGACTTAGGTTTTACATGGCGCAAATAATTTTTTATGCAATACTGTGTGTCGGTGACGTAAATATTTTCTCAACAGAATTTCCTTCCAGTCGAATGTCTGGCATTAACGAATTGTTGGGTGGGCTACGGACACTGCGTAACACTCCATTTACAATTAAAATGGTGTATTTATTTATTTTCCTGGTAAGTTGTCGAGGTGAGTATGACACCCAATGTTGGACTTCCCACAGTTTGTTAAACAATAGGGCGATCGCCCTTTAGATGGAGGCAACAATTCTCTCAATACTGAGAACACAACAAACCAAAACACAGACATCTTTAAAATTTGTTTTGTTCTGTATTCATTTTTCGCAACTAACTTTTGTGGAACGTTTCAGCTACTTTTGTAACAGAAGTTCCGTTATAACTAGGGTCCCACGATATTCTTTGAACCATAAACTAGGCTACTTACAACTTAGAGGATTTACATATGTAAAGTGAACTGGTACGTATTTGACAATTTAACTTCTCACAATGTAAACTTGTATATACACACTATCTCTCACCAGAAAATGTTACACGTTTGTTTATGAACAGAAATATTGTCTCCTTCTTTATCCCCTCCCCCCAAATGGTTTTGTAGCCTTCAACTATATAATCGCGAATAATCTTGTACCTATGTTCCGAGCTGCTATCAGCACAGGAAAAAGGATGAAACACGAAGCCAAAGGGGAGCTTTCTTCCCTTCCTCAGTCGGTGCAAAGTGGAAAACGACTTGAGACGAGATATCCCAACATGGCTCCTACAGGACCCATTTATTATTCAACACGACATCATTACGTTTTATATCCCGGTTCTCCTCTCCTGTGGAAGTCTGCCTTGTAGATATACACGTTGTATCTCCTGCTACAGCCGCTCCTTTAATGGACAGATATACAATTTACGGACATCGCGATGTGAATTTACACGTGGAAAACGGAAAACTTATATTCATTAGCGCTGTAAGAAGTTGAGCTGCTAGAGGATTATGTAGAGTCTATCAGATTTCCCATTACATCTCAATGCAGTTGTTTCTCTGAAGGTGTGTGACGGTGGTTTATTAATTATAAAAATATTATGTTGGGTATGACCATTGTTTCAGGCAATATTTCATATGTGCACGTTTTATAAGATGTCTGGGTTCCCATCATCAGATGATTAGTTGTCATACTGACAGATACACATGTATGTTGCATTATTTTGTTTTGTTTTGATGTTGATGATGACAGTTGGAGCAGAACGTGACACCATTTTTTACTAGGCTAGTACAGTAGTGTAGTGGCTAATGTCATTAAAATATTGAAAACATTATTATAAAATTGAATGGAAAAATAAAGAAACAAAAGGCAGGAAACGCTGGAAAAGCTGATGCTGTTGCCTTGAAGTACGCAATTTGGTGACAGATACTGTAAATTATTTAGTTGTTTAACTATGCTGTTCTATCTTCATGGGTTATATAACGCGGAATGGAATGGGAGTAGGAGAAGATTTTGAAGAAGGCAGTCATAGTCTGTGTGAAAGTACCGGTCAGACTTTTGCCTGGAAGTTGGCCCATTGAGGAAAACCATGGTAATGCATATGTTAGTCGGTATCCTGGCTGAGATTCAAATCGGGTATCTCCCGAATTCGTAACTAGAGTATCGATGTCGCTGTGACGTACTATTCTGTAGCAGAGAGAGAGAGAGAAGGAAATATGGATTGAAATGTTATGCAAGTAGGTACAGTGTTAAAAATTGCCGAATGCCTCAGGCAACGTTTTCCTACATTTGATTTTCATTCTTTCTGCTACGTGTCTTTCTAAGTTTCTTGAGATGATTAAAAATTATTTAAACTCGGTGACGTATAACCAGTCGAAACTGTTTGCCTGTGGAGTTCAAGACTGACAATGCTACACAGAAGTTCGATGTGTCTGTTAGCAAAGTCTCACCCATGCAACCACTTTCAAGCTGCGCTTAATAACCGTGAAGGTCACACTGAAGTTACTGCCTGAGATGAAGCCTTATTTAAAGGATTCTGCCTGTCTGCTCTATCATTTGTCTAAGTGCCGCCTCCGGTTATACCCCCCCCCCCCCCACACACACCTTAGTCAGAAGTAATAAATTGTCATGGCTGTCAGGGAAATGATGAAATAATTTCACCTCATTCTTTGCGTAGGATAAATGGGACAAACTCGGAACGTTACTTTGTTATTTTTACAGGATATTTTAATATTAGGCCCTATTTTAAATAAACTTCAAGTTGAAGCTGGCTGTCATAGGGGAAACTCGTCGTCTTGAGAACCTCAGATCTCACCTAGTCTTCGGCCGTGCACGTGTCTTCCTGAGTGTGTTCAATGTGGAGAAATCACCTGGGCATTGCTTATCTAAGTATAGACTTACAGTTATGCGACTCGAATAAAAACTTCTGATATCGAGTGACGGTAGGCTACGGAATGTGAAGGCCTGAAATCTTGGGTGATTACAAATTCCGGCTAGAAGCAGTAATTCTTAATCTTAATTTAATTCTTCTTAATTATTTGTTATTATTAGGGTGCTGTATCAACAGCCAGAAGGCCAATTATAGATACAGAACAAGAGATGAGCACACGAACACAATAAAAACATAAAAGGTAAAACAAGCAGAATATAAAAATGCATTAGTACGGAGGACGCAAATACACATGAAAATTGCTACTAAATACATTAGTGCATTTGCAATAATAATTTAAATAAATTAAGGAAATTAGACTATTAGAGAATGTGAAGAAGTGTGACAATTTTCGTCTCGAATATGTCCAAGTCCCTGTAGACGACATTAGCAGCTGATGCGCATCTAGCAGGACTGTTTTCGATCAAAGGGCTAAAACTGAACATAGAAAAACCTCTCAGATTTCGAGCAGGGATTCGAAGACCGACAGCTTCCAGAAGGGAATGACAGCATTTAAGACCGCGGCAAACCTGTGCAAGGAACATTGCATCAATGCAATGCCTTCTCTTACGCATGGTAAACGAAGAACAATAGATCCTTTAATTTTTTTTTTTCAGAAGACTTTCCTCCCATTTCAGTATCATGCATCAAAGGTCAGAACCTGTGCGCTTTCACATTCGCTGCCACCACACCTACTTGTTTAACATTATAAATAAATATATCAGCATATACAGTCGTGCTCTGTCTTCCTTTCATCTTTAGGCTCCGAATAGCTTCGTATTCAATGCGCAAATTTTGCGTCCCTGAAAGGACAGAACGATGTATTCTGTTCGCATGCCATCCATTTGACCTTTATCCTTCTCATCAGGGTGTCTCCTCTTAGTCTCCACAAGGAGACTCCCCGTGCCTTGATATTGTATTGCATTCATTCTCCCTCTCTCTCTCCCTCCCTCCCTCCTTATCACGTCCAGACTTTCCTTCTTGATATCTCTGGCCGTGGTCCCATCTCTCTTTGCCTTCTCTACTCAATAGCATTTTCTTCTTCATGTGTTGGAGGAACTGTTCTCCCTCTCCTTACTTCTTCTTCACGTTATGCTGGAAGGCGCTTCTTATGCGCCCCCTCACCCGCTTTCTAGCAGGACCTGGGACCACTTCATCATCTTTATGAGTGTAAAGAGCAGAATGGATGGCCGCATCTTGCAGATAGCCAGAACGGATGTCGTACATTCAAGAAAATAAGCTTATTTTATCTCCGCCATAAACTGTAATTTATCGCGGGTTGGTACGATGAGATCGCTTAACTCCCCGCCACCGCACGCGTTCGCAAAGAATTTGTTTTACTTCATTTGTATGAGGTTGCGCGAGGTTGGCAGTCAACGTTCCTGCTGTTCAAGCTACCCGCTTCACTCGCTGCCCTATCGCAGCGCAAGAGTGACGCCAGGGGGCCGCTGTACCATTAACTACAACCAGCACTACCAAATTTCAAACTGCCAAACCACGCACTTCACCAAATATCAGAGAAACAAGACAAGGACTATGAGGTTGGTACGGCATGCAGCACGTATTGTGAAGGTGGAAAATTTGTGAGGGATTTGAATTGGAAGACCTGAAGGAAGATTCCACTTGGAGGACCTCGACGTAGACAGAAAAATATTAGAATGGTTTGATAAAGAGGGCGTGAGGTTTTGAAGTGGGTTAATAGGGCTCAGGCTGAGAACTAAAGCGAGGTTTTGTGAAGACTAAACCAGCATGTTATATAACCATCTGAGTGAATGTCAGCGTCACAATAAAAACTATACTGAATGAAATTCGTCATAGCTAGTATTATACAGAGTGAGTCAAAAGTATGTTTACAAACTTTGTGTGCGTGTTCCTGGATCAAAAGTAAGAAAAAGTGTTCCTATGAACACGCGGTCGCAAAGGCTTCTTTTCCAAAATAATAGTCAAAAAGTAAGTTTCAATGTATGCCTTTATTACTAAGTATGAGGACAGGGATGTCATAACATGCTCAAAGGTTGGTCCTCCATTCTCCACACGTGCCCAAGCACGACGTACACAAGACTGACGGGTTCGTTCGTCGTGCATAAACCACATTTGTCTTCTTGTATTCAGTGGTACATCTTCAAAGAGACGTGGCAAGTGTCTTCTTAAGAATTGCCGATTTGAAGGTCCTCTTAGACGCGATGGAAGCATGTGTGGACCAATAAGCATGTCGCCAACAATTTCTGCCCAAACGTTAATTCAACATCTTTGCTGGATGCTAGAGTCACTTTGATATAAAGACATACATTGAAAATTATTTTTAGCAATTATTTCGAAAATGAAACATTTGCGATCCCATGTTCATAGGAATACTTACTTTTGATCCTGGAACACGCACACGAAGTTTGTAAACATACTTCTGACTACCCTGTAGACAATGGCTATGGTCTGAATAAAACGTAGGATATGTGCAATGAGAGACCTTACATTATTTTTCAGGATATTCGTCTATCAGCTTAATTTCGCTAGACAAACAGAAACGTGTACATTAAATCAAGGGCTGAACAAACCCATTCGTCTGCTTCTCGAGTAAGTCTAATGTGGACATTTAGACTAAAGGAAACATCACTTGACAATACTGTTATAACAGATGTGCTGCAAATCAGGGTGATGAAATACTATTAAAGGCTTCAAAACGTGTATTTAGAAGTGTAAAATGATGTGCTAATTAAATCCAGTTAAAGGAAATTAAATTTGGGCCTTCACATTTTAAATCTTATAAAGATTATGTATATCAAACTGATTAGAGGACGCACGTAAATGTTATCAACGCCCTTAGGCACAGCAGTACCTTAAAAAGTATGAAACTAAACCGAAATTGAAAGGTAAGATCGATTCGGGAGTTTTATCTTTTTAATTTTCGAACGGACGGACATACAAGACGTATGTCTGAAGTATGTAGATCATGAAACAACAAAATGTAAGCAGGTTATGATTTGAAAGGAGACGGCTGTGACCTATTTTAAGCGAATATCTCTTAATTGTCTGGAACGACTGGAGAAAATTACAGTTTCCAAATCAACTCACACTCACTCCTACCGTCCGTTCAGGCAGGATAAACAAGTTTCTGTAACATGGTGACAGAGCCACCAACTATGAGCTATACAGATTATGAATTACACAACAGTATACAGGTATACGTGTAGAAAGACGAATACAGTTAACAGGCATATGAACAAATACCGAAATATAACCCAAGAATGAAATAAAGGCATCTCTTGGCTTACGAACATTCGCTATAACGAACGTCACAATTCATTCAAAATTTCTTAAAGTCCCCAATACATAGAGTTCCTTACAAAACAAAATTCCAAACGTATAGTGAACATAATTGTAAGATTTAAATAAATAAACTTCTAAAAAAATGTATTTTTACAATAATTATCAGATAATTATTACATGATAATTAGTACATGGCTTTAATGCTTTAAAATGGCTGCTAACGTATACGATACGTATTGTAAAAGCTCAGGAATGCAAGATACACATAACGAACAAGGTCTTGAAACGGAACTCGTTCGTAAACCGAGAGTTGCCTGTACTGTTGTATTCCTTATCCCAAGGCTCGCGTTTCCGAGCTTGCCTCGGGGCAAAAACACGGGTGGCCAAAGCGGATTTGCCACAGGTTGGCGGTGCGTGTAATTCTTGCATTGCTGGGAAGTTTGGTATAAAAAGCCAAGAGAAACAGCTTGAGTACTTGTAACGAAGAGTACTTTATTGCTGAGTACAATCTCGTTGTCGTGGATGCTGGAGGCAATGAGTCGGTAGGAGCTGGACGCAGGTTGCCCGTGAATCACCTGAAACAGAATAAAGTTCCCGCGGGACCCCTAACATGGCCTCGTTATATACAAATTATTAGCCTTTAGCTCCTCCCTCCAGTTGTCTACAGCATCCCTCACAGTAATGCACACATGGGTACAGAGTAGTGAAGGGGTGGCTTGTACAGCTGACAACTTGCCTGGGATTGAAGTTCGTCTATACTGCACTGACTCAATCTCACCAGTTTCTGTATACATATTGTAACCGATCTCCCTTTTAATTTGTTCTTGGTTATTTGTTGGGCGCCAGTGGACCTCTTGTGTCCACGAGAGATGGTTGCTCAGGGTAGCTCCAGCCGATAGAACACGCCGTCTGTACACTCAGGTTAGTGTAACGGCCGGACTCACGGTGATGCAGCGGACGCTCGGACTTATGACACAGTTGTAGGTTTTAACAAGCCCAGCTTTATTGTTATAAATTGGAATTAAACTGTACACAAATGTTCACACTGTCTATATAACTTACTAAATCACCCAAGTACACTTCTTCACCTCGCCTTTGCCGATGTATGCAGTCCCAATATATTTTATCAAATTT
>NW_019059804.1:190051-272059 GCF_000696155.1 Zootermopsis nevadensis
TTTCAATAACATGTCGCCAATAGATCAACTAACTTATAAATAGATACATTAAACTAATATAAAGTAAATAAAACCTTATCGGCTGAGGGTTCGGACGACTACAATATTTGTATAACCTTTGTTCAATGATGAGACATCGTCAGGAGACTTTCAATCCGAAGCCTACATTACTTATTTTACAATTCCTAAGATTCTAGCCCTACACTCCATATGGGTGCTTTAATGCTTGATTCTTCAGCGGATGCTATAATACCGTCCACCACCGAGGACCTGTGTCGGTTCTCTGCCTCACTGGAAGAGTGATCTGTGTGGTATAGGTCCTTGAACACGCATCGACGATAATGCCGAGGTTCCGAAGAAAGTCACTGGCGTGCACTGGAGCTCTTCGGGAGAAAAAGCAGATGAAGCAGATGCCTGGGGAGGAAGTGTGACGCGTAATGAGAAGAGCAAGGGCGAGGAAGAATATCTCTCGAAACAGAAACTGGACAGTACGAAGAACAATACCAAAGGAAGCACGTAAGAACTTTCGGGCTTGACATAGCAGAATATACAGAAATATTTAAACTGGCTTCAACCGGGAAATATGAGTTCGGATACAAGAGTTGTCAGGGCAGATTAAATTTACGGAAAAGGCAGTGGTGAACTGAGAAATCGTAAATGGCCTCCGGTATCTAGGGGCAAACCTTGGTCCCATCGACTCTGGAAAAAATTGTGAACCATAACAGACCGACCAACTTTATAAGGACCAGTAGGAGATTAGAATTATAATACCGGCGAAAACGTTCATGAGAACGGCGAAGATTATGGCGCGCTTTATTCCATATCTCACGTAATTCAGGAAGCTCAGGATGGTCCAGCAACGTATTAGAAAGGGTGTTATTCAGGCGGAATAAAAAACGCCAAGGAAACAGGAGTATGTCCTAAAGACTCATGGCGAGCAGCATTAAGAGCGAATTCAAACCAGTGCAACTCGGAATCACGTAAGACATCGTTAACATGGCTGTAAGATATCAAAACGGACTTCAGATTCCTAATGAAAGGTCCGGTATGGGACGTATAAGGGTAATAGGGTGTGATGGTGAAATGGGACACACCAAGACCAAAACAAAAACGTCGAAACTCACGACTAGTAACCTGAGTACCATTATCAGATACAATGAACCGGCAAGTAACGATATTAACGAAATACATTTCAAACAGTCTGTGGCGACAGGCGACGTAGCTTTCCTGATTGGCAAAACCCAGGTAAATTTCGAAAAAAAGCATCCACACAACCAAGAACATAAGAATTACAGGACATGGATCTAGGAAACGGACCCATAAAATCAATGAAAATTTTCTCCATCAGTGCTGTGGCCAATTCTGATGCGAGGAGACCAAAATGGACGGAACGGGCCGGTTTACTCGTGCAGCAAATCTGACAAGCTTCGACGCGGGCAGCGGTATCATTCTCCATTCCCTTTCAAACAAAAGCTTAACGGGCCGCATGGCGAGTTTTATGCATTCCAAGATAACCACCACGTGGAGACTCGTAAAACCGGAAAACTACGGGAATTAACTGTTGAGACACAACAACCCTTGGCATGTTCGAGATATAACCGAACCTGTTGAAGTTGGGTGTAATTCAATTTCGATGGCCTCCCTGATCCACGTATCCGGATTTCGTTGACAGGATGGAGGTGTCCTGGAGTTGGATGCGGTGGCCCCGGTTGAAGCAGTGCTCGGCCACGGCGGATTTTTCACGTGGCTCCAGCCGGATGTGGCATTGATGCTACGTGACCCTAGTCTCGATAGAACGGCCGGTCTGTCCAATGTACACTTTGCCGCACTCACAGGCAGCCTGCTGATGCGGTTGAATGTCGTTCTAACGTTGGGTGAGAAGGCATCCGGGGCTGGTCTCTCCGAGGGCGGTGTCACCCTCGCTGGTAGGTTGAGGGCTCGTCGGATCTGCCGGTCGCTGTAACCGTTCTGTCTGAAAGTGGCTGCTGGCCTTCCGCCTAAGGAGATTCCAGTTTCCTTTGGCCTGTGAAGGATGACCCAGGACTCAAGACGCCTGTTGTATACAGCGTTCCCTGTGAGTGCGGCAAAGTGTACATTGAACAGACCGGCCGGTCTATGGAGACTGAGGTAAAGGAGAACCAGCGCCACTTCTGGCTGGAGCACCCTGAAAAATCTAATAAAGGGCAATTGCAATAACTGAGTAAGAATTTCCTGAATCAAGCAGAGAAAAACATCGTAATCGACAATGCGAATGCAAACCCGCGGTACAACCGGCGAAAGAACCGCAAAAAGTTTCGAACGCTTGAAACAATAAATATGGACGAGTCCGGAGCGGGGCCTTTTCTAGTTGGCATGTCCGGGTCACGGGCGTTTGTTTATTGGGATCCTGGGAGGGCTTGAAGTGATGGCTATGAAACTCTTACAAAGGTAAGTCAAATGGCGTAGGCGCGTCATAATTCTGGGGCACTGATTGGGCGTACTGTTGTTGTCAGCCCAAACGTCACTTACGACTTCCTGGATTTGACGGAATTTAATGCGCAATGTTCGCAACTCACCCATTGGTTCGACGGAGTCTAAGGCCGAGATGTGAATCTCGCTGCCAGCTAATTCACGTAAATATTTCGATGGTTGGTGACCTTCAACTGTTGTGTGTACGCCCTTGAATATGATGACCTCGTACTCCAGCTAATCCTTCCTGAAGTATTCCGGATTCGGAAGTGCTCGATCCATGATAACGGACGAACAGAATACCTGAAGTCGGTTGGATCGTAAAAACCACGGTCCGTGCTACCACTTGAGACGCCCTTAGACCCGAAAACCCTTTCAACAAATCGTTTATTGACAAACTACTTGTTATAACCTATGAATTACACAACAGTATACAGTACATAGGTGATTACAAACAGTTAACAGGTATATAAATAAACACCTACGGGTAAACCGAGAATTAAATACCGTCCAGCGCCGAGGACCTGTGCCGGATCTCTGCCCCACAGTTTTCAATCCAGAAAAACAGACTCCAATTCGGTCGGAAACAATTGGAAGCGACGTGGAACGTGCGATCACCAGCAAAGACTAACTCGGACTGGTCCCCGTACGACACAAGAAAACAACAGATGACCAGGGCGCACTCTGACGGGTTGAGAACAGGTTGACAGAAAGTAAAGTATGTAAGGTACAGGGTGACAAGGAAGGAAACGTCACATGGCAGACGATTTTATTAAAACAAACTCATGCAGATTGATGAAATTTTATTGTACACAGAGGTTTCCGACATCCACCCTCTCAAAACTTCCCGGATTGAAGACAGATAAGTCGGTTTCTCATCATTAGGTGAAAATATTTAGTTGCCAGTGATGTTTGCCAACAACGGTTTGCGGTTTGATGATAAAAAAGCCCGCATTCTTGGGAAAAATAAATATAATCAAAATTCCAAGTCAAGAGGGATATTTCACAACAAAGGAGACCTAAAAATGCCATGCCCCTTTTCTGGAATTTACATAAATGAGTCCTGTCTGCATTACTGACCATCAGACATCATCCCTCATTCTTCCTTCGACGTAAGAACAAGAATTAAATTAGTTCTGGTGGGATTTCAGGTTCTCACAGCGGTGCCAATTATTCTGGTAGAAATTTACCGGCATTTCAGATGTGCTTATTACCTTAATCATCAGGACGATGAGTAACTCATCAGAATCCACCTTCACCGAGACTCAAACCCAGAACACTTCCTCAGACTTTTCACCTTTCAAAATGTCTCTCCCTGGTTCCAAGAATTAAGCATGTAAATTTTGGGCCAAAATTGCTTTATCCGTTGTCGAGTTATAAGTCAAAATATACACCCAAAATTTTAATTATTTATGTGCGATTTAATGGTTTCTTAAGGCCTATGTTATTCATACTATTACAACATTGACATCTTGATAATGTTGACAATTTTGCTGATGTTATAATCTGTCCTATTGCTAATTATATTATTATTTTAACGGCACTTTTAAAAGCATTATTTTTACTCTACAATCTGCAAAATGTTATTTTCTAAACGTTAATAACAAACGAGTTAAAAATGCATCCAGTCTAAGACATGCGTACTCTACTAGAAGACTGCACGTTTGTACACAAAAGTCTTATTCTTCGAATGAAAGCAAAAGCGTCCATACATCTCTCTGTTTATGGACCGATATGGGTTCTAGAAATTGGCACTCACATATGGGCTTATATAGCGGTAGCAGGAGGAGAAAATATTTGAAAAATAACAGCTTCTGAGAGGGTTTGTGTTCTCCAATGACACCGCAGGGTGTAGACCATGTAAGTGGTAGTATAAATTATGTAAATGGTCCTATCGACTATTTTTTTTTGTTATACGCTTTGTATCATAGGCCTTATGTACTGTTTACATATTACACAGCAATGCACGTAGGAAAATGGCTGCTGTTTATTGCTAACTGTTGTGTATACAGGTGCAGCGTCATGGTTTTGAAATTGTGTAGACCACGAGTCTTATGTATAAATATTTGTTATCAATTTGAACATATTTAACAATTACGCCTACAAAAACAGCTTTTATATAATAGCCCGTAAATAATTTTACAATCAGCGCCTTAGTAAAGTGCGCAACTGCGTAACATCGTAAAGGCAGAGGAGTAAATACGAACTTAATATTTGCAAATAAATTTAAATTACACTATGAAAATGGTTTTACCGTCAACGGGTGATTTTCACAGCTGGTTGGGTAGTGCGATGCTGAATCGATAATTTTTATGGCTCTTTGCATCTAAGCCAGTTTACAGTGAAGTAAGATTTCACTTCCTGGAACATGCTTTTATACTTTTATGATTTTATCGGAGTAAAACCTATAGGCCTACTCCGTAACATTCTGAAATAAATTGAACTAAGAATTATGACCCCCTCGGTCACATTTAAGCGATGCACTGTTGCCATTACTATTATTAATATTGTTTTTATTGTTGATGTTGAATTAGAATGGGGTAAAGGAAACCGATCGTAGCCTACTTTAAGGTTATTTTTTAAGGGGCTAATGAACCGCGAAAAATCTGGTAACATACAAGATCTCCGATACGAAATTTGAAACCTGGTTCTTTTGCATACAAAACAGAATATTTTATTTGAATGTTATGATAATTTATTAATCAGTTTGGAAAGGAACTATGTGTGTTACACACGTTGTGTAATTAAATCATTGGAAATTTGATCTGTATATTTTTCTTAAAAACACGTTAAATAGAGAAAAGAATAAGTTATATTGCATAAATAGGTGATTAAATGCGAGAGTAGAAAGACACTTCTTTGGAGGTCTAGAGTCATGGTTGAACCGACAGATACCATTTACCCACTAACTTTTCTCTTCTGTCGGTTACAGTATCAGATCATGGATTAAAACACGGACAGCATTTCATATTCTTTTCTTGTACTTGTCATTTACATTGTGTGACGCTGTTTAGCCCCTAGTTAGTTTGTTACTCTGTCCGTCACTCACTCATCATTCATTCTGTTGGTAGTGTTACTGCAACAGCTGCCAGTTGCCCACCACAGTGCACAAGTATCAGTGGCGTGCAGCCACAATATAAATTGTACTATCTGGGTTAAGCATGATCCATATCCTGATGACTCTGCGCTTCAGCTGCTAAAAATTTCTTAAATATAATGACAGATGACTTGACAATAATTAATGGAATATCGAGGAAGTAGAAGGGGGTTACTGACGTCTGTTCTAAGGAAGACGTTACAGGTCACGTCAGAATGTTCTTCCTAAATCCGAAGTAGGATTGGGAAATGACATTGGCGAATATTTCAGTGTTTTATGGCATATTTTCCGATGATAATCGCCCGAGAAGATGTTTGAAATGCACTGATATCCTCAATGTTTTATAGTCCTTGTGTTACGTTTGAACGATTCAAGTAGCTAAGAGTTTGGATTTTATGTTCAGTGTAGGGTGAGGTCACCAGTGGGTCATGGGGACGAAATTTAAATTTGCCAAAAATTGCTTGGGAGCCAACGTGTTAAAAATACAGATTATTATCAAAACCGTATGTCACTGAAATAAGTGAACGTATCAGAGTTGTTTTATGAATGCATAATTAGTTTTCGCAAAATAAAAAAGGGTTTAAAATACGAAGGTGACTTGCGGCTTTAGCCTGTTGCGCTAAATATATTCTGCTGGACCAACCATTTTCTCGTTAATTAATGTCATAATCTGCAGTTATGTCATACAATTTGTCATCTCCTAGACAGTCTCGGGATTAATTTTTTCCCTGAGTGCTAAATTAATTGTTTCATTTCTTATATTGAAACTATAAAATTGCATAACGGATAATTGTAGCAGTTAATTAAGTAATCAATTCTGTGTTTTAGTATTTTATAACTTAAGCTCTTTCTCTTACACAATAGGTAATTACTTGACTTCTTGGTAGGCTAATGGTAGTAACTTCGTTCTAAGAATCTAATCCAAAGATTCTTAAATGGCAAGAACCACATGACGCTAATTACAAGAGGCTGATAATCAAGCATTTAATATGTGTAAGCATGTCAGTAATATCCGAGGTTCAGTACTTACACGTGTGAGGAATAGTTTGGAAACTGGAAAGAATGTTGATCCAAAAATGGAACAGAATGAACTACTTTGTTATGCCAGACTCATTACAGCTGTAAACGCAGAATCAAATTCAAGGCACTTGAAGTAATAGACCAGCACAGAAACTGGAAATGATATTAAATGAAAGCTAGACCTGTCGAAGGTAAATTTACCTTCTTCACACTCCATTTTCTGAAATAAGACAGATTGTTTATGTAAAATATCAATTTTGAATTTAAAAACATCGGTTATTTTAAAAAATAACTTATTCAAGAAAAGTATTGCTGTATTACATTATGTTCTTCGTTCCTTATTTTATATCACAGCTCAAAACAAAGTTTTTTATTGGTTTCAAAAGACGTTCAGTCATTAGTCTAATGCTGAAGACCAGTATGTTATACATCACAAAAGCCGACTTTACTTATAAAAAGCAAACAACAGCGTAATATTCCCCGGCTCTCAATATAATGTATTTTTGTAATACGTGCACTGCCTCACTTGTAATGGGCCTTCATGATGAGACATGGTATGGCACAGGAACTGTACAGAGTAGACGTTCACTAAACAAAATTAAGACCTTAAAACAGAGAGCTGCCAAATCATTGCTGAGTTACATATGTCTGTCCAGCTGCAGTTATTGTATGTATTCCAGCCATGCCTTTCACGGGCAGCAAGCCACATGCAATCTATCGATTAACGTCAACTCTCTCTCGATTTACGGAACATATCTCAATTATTTAGTCTTCATTTGTAACAAGGAACTCTCTGTCCTCTCTGTATTTTAAATGACTCTCTCTACTGAGCTGTTCACCCTACCCCAGCCCACTGGGTTCATTCAGTTGACTTATGATTGTGTCAGTAAGGCGAATGCTTTGCCCCGCCTATCACGTCCATTCCTGTCTCTTATAATGAACCAACTAGGTAATAAATTCTGGTCTTTGCGTAGTAATATACTAGACTAAATAAAAGAAACTATTGGGTGTTCAAGGTAATTAGTTATCAGTTACAACTATCGTCTTTAGTAAAATATGAATATACAGTAATGTAAATTTTATATGCCACATATACATACGTAAATATAGGTTGTAATAATGTCGAATTATTTTTTCTCGTTTCATGAACATTCGTTTTTCTTCATTTGGATGATGATAATTTTACACATGTGGTATGTGGTTGAGCTTTGAATGATCTCGATGGACAATAGGCACTAATAATTTGTGTATGAAGAACCTGGGTTTTACAAAAGCAGAACCGATATTTAAGAATGTTATCAGTTTTAATACTGTAACAAGCTTATTCCCGATATTTAAAAATCTTGAAGTATATCGACCCTATATCAGTTACAACTGCGTACGTCCCTCGTCTTCTATGTGTGTACTTGTCTTCTTGGCTTTGGTCAGTTGGCCCTCTGTGTATGAAACAAAATAGCGTGTTTATAAACATATCTGAAAGTTACATGTTTGTGCTTGTCGAGATTTGACTGTTATTGATCTGGTAATTGTTAAAAAGACTTACGAAAATCTTCAAAACTACAGTAACATCTGTTGGTTTGTGTGGGTGTGAACCTTGGTCTTGATATTACGTGAAGAACATGGAGTGAGATGAGAAAATGTTCTGAGTAAAGGAACTTAAAGGAGATTGGTGAAAGTGACAAAGGAACGGTACCATGTTCTTACCTACTTTTTGTTCATAATTATCTTATCCATCTTATTCAACATTATAACTTTTACAATTGAACCAGCGTTATTAAGTAATCTTATAATGAATTAACAAAGCGTCGTTGGTTGAATCGGTAAAGAACAACAAAAATGATAGATTTATGGGATAATGCACCGCGTAGTCTTGTAGAAATTGACCGATGTGTTAGTGGTACTTATTGCTTCCATCGACAACCTGATAATGCAGGCAGCATGAACCTCTGAAATGTCAGTTAACTTCTGCGGGACTACACGGCATAATATTTAAAACGGCCGCCGTGAAGACCCGAAATCATTTTTTTTTAAATAATAAGCTGTGTTGCGTTGAATTCCATCTATCAGTAGGGTTAAAACTGCGGTCAGCAGCTAGTTGCCCTTTGGCCTTGATTGTGACCAACGCATATTGGGAAAAAGCCTAACATTAAATGGAGGTAAACTGTTTGAGCTCTTACTTATATGACATTGATTTATTGGCATAAGCTGTGAAATTAATTAGCACTGCCCAATGACATTTGACAAGGTAAGATATTACAGACCTTGCTTGTCGTGGTTATTTGTTGTTTCGCTTAGTACGAAATCTTGTCAGGTCTCTTATATAGTATGTTTCTCCAAAACGTTGGCATCTACATGGTGTTACTACCTAGAAGACCAACATCAACACCTTCGCTGCAGTGATAACTCCATATTTCATGTTCTTCATTTCCAATTTTTATTGCATGTTTATAATATATAAAATCATGCATACAAACAAAACTGTTTACACATTAAACAACACTTTGTGCAAAACGCGTTTCGACCTTAAGAGGTCATCATCAGTGGCAAAACATAAATACATTAGTCAGTCAAACAGTTTTATTTGTATGAATGATTTTATATATCAATACTCTGCACGGTATGCATGGTTTTAAGATTATTTAAAATATCTTTAAATGACTCTTTAGTCAAAATGCACGCGTCTACAAAAAAAATATATTTAACTATAACCCGGACACACACACACACACACATATATATATATATATGTATATATGTCCGGGTTAGAGCGCCCTTTGATGCTTTCCGGTTCCAAAAGCTCTCCACCGTTCTCTATACATCCAGTATCCTTCATCTACATAAATAATTACATAAAAATTACAAATGATTTATAAGAGTAGTACTTCTGGACATATCGGAACAATCACTCCTACATCTTTGACCGATATGTACATCCAATAAAATTTAAGAAAAAACAACATCTCCGCCCAAAAATGAAAAACAAACGCAATGAAAACATCACCAAATGGAATCATATTTGAGTTTTAAGTTCGTAGATATTTTACACCTGATGATGGTTTTATAAAAACTGAAACATGTTGTGTAAAATGTTCCAAGATGTAAATCGATCAATCGATATGGAACTTCAATGATATTTTATTATCTTAATTATAAGAAATTTTAAATATTGTGATAAGACGGATTAAAATAAATAATTGAAATGATTTATAACTTGTATATCATACCCAGTAAGCACGCCTTCAGATTGATACAACTACTGAAATGTGCAAACATAGGAGTGTGTAAACAATCATTTGATAAGAACAAATAATTTATTTTCAAAAACAATTGTGTTACAAATAATTAATTAAATATTACTAAATTCTTGGACCATCTCCATCGTCTGTTCTTTTAAGAGGAACACTACGTTTCGGAATCTCGATATGCTTCCGTCCTCAGGTTAAAAATGAGGAAGAGGGCACCTACTCATTTGGGTCCGATTTATTAAGTGTTACAATTTCTTTCTTTCAACTGCTGGGGTTATTTAGCATCGAATTAGATTAGGTTTATCAAGAAGAATTTTGAGGACAGTCATTCTCATAGTCGCCGCCATGACAACCTCAAATCTTTCTTAATTTGGAAGCAGCTGACGCTGGCCTTTTTAAGATTACATCCCGGCATGTGCTGATTAATACCACAAAGTAGGCTACATTAATACAAGCCCAGCTGATAACCGAACCCCATTCTGCTTGGACCCTGGCTACTCTATGTATCACACTGACAGATTCACTAAACACTCAAGCAGCATGTTTGTTTCTGTATTTTATAGCATAATTATGGATACCCTGACAAGCTGCAATTTGAAAACAACAAGAAGGCTGAAATAATATAATTCAGGTCGCTTATCAATGTCTGATACAGTTTCCACTTTAAGATGGACAGTCTTCGGCTACTGTAAGGCATCCATAGAACGTAGCATACCGGTTTTACAGCTTTTTGCTATTAAGTATCTATGCTGTGTATGAAAGGCCGCACCTTGGCAATAAAGTTGACTAGTCAGTGATGCCAACCAAGCAGGCAAAGCTTGATTAGACTTTTATAGCCGTGCCTTGTGCAGATGCCGTCAACAGCTGCCCATATCCTTAAGGTTGTTGCTCATTATTATCAGCAAGCGAAAGCTGACCGCCAGGTTACAAATCCTTCTTTTGTGACCAGTCGAATTGTTGCTTCTATAAGTAGCTTGATAACGAAGATTAATCATCTGTCAACAAATAAAAAATAGGCGCGTTTCTACAGACGATTTGCGTGTGTTGATGCATGTTTTAAGACTGCTATTCAGAATAAATTATGTTGTCAACTTTCACAAACCCAAATGAGAGGTTTGTGTGTTACTTCCCGGACACACCTTGCTATAATTATTTTAAACTTGAAATTAACGACTTTTAAGATATTTATGAAGAGTTCAGTCGTGAGAAACTGCCAATTAAATTTTGTAAAAGTTAATTTAACCACTCTGTAATTAAGACTTAACACATTACAAAAAAAAGGCACACTAACCACAACACGTATATAACAAAACCATATAAACTGATTAATCTGAGATAAAATTCGAGGACAAGATATGTGACAGAAATGTTTCTAAATCTCATACAACCATCGTTAATATCGTGCTTTATTCGTATTTCAGTATTATCAGTTTTAGTTCGTATGAAACAATCGTAATTGTGGTTTTTTTAATATGCACGAAGGTTAAACAACGAGTGACCTTGAAATAGTCCTCAGGTGGTGGAACCATATAGTACAATGGCCTGCCTGAAGCTCTCACATCCAGGTTTTCTATGTTAACTTGGTCGTGATAGGTGACAAATAATAATCGGCTTATGAATTTATTGCTGCAGGCCTAAGATGTTAATTTCACGTGACAAATGCACTTTGTCACACAAAATAAAATATTACATAATATGCGTCTTAACGATTACCACCAAGATTGTATTCCCTTTGATGGACCTGTGTAGGCAATGTTACATTAAGAGGAAACGCCATAGAAAATGGAATTCAAATTTGAACAGGAATTTTCATTGTTTCGTGATGTCTCCATTGGTCTGTCCTACAGAGATGGGAAAATTAGGCTTAACTTGGTAACTTGGTACATGTAGAGGGATAGTGCCTTGAGAAAACTGTCTAATAAGAAACAGGTAAGTCGGCGACCTTCACAACCGTCTAATTATTTTTCTTGATTTTTATTTGGAAGGTTCTGACTTCAAATCTCGGCCCGAAAATAGGCTGTCCTGACAGCGATGTGGGTGGCTTTCCTCAGTCGAAACAGTCAGTTGTCGGGATAAAACCTCCAAATAAGAAATGACCGATTTTTCATGTAATTTATAATTCATCGCGTATATTCAGTCGTCATCCTACCTTTCGATGTTTTATATTCTGAGCTACTGACAATGTAGTTAAGTAAGTAAATAAATCAATAACAAAGAAGCAAACAAGTAAGGGATATGTGGGACGATTTACTGACACGTCATGGTCATAATTCTAAATAAAATTCCAGCCGTCGTAGTGCAGTATGACCCATTTAACTAGTAACCCGCCAGGACATCCTGCCGGGATAAAAGTGAGGGAACAACCGGGAAGTGTCACAACCCAGAACGTAGCCATTTCACGCCATAAGTGGGTTCCGAGTTAAGTGGGACTCTGTGTATAATACAAACGCTAGGCCTGCCTGTCGACTTTAACCTCAATAACAACCTTGTTACTCTGTTCCTTTTAAGACCGACCAACAATTTAATGGACTTGTCAAATTAAAAACCACGACAGCGGATAAATTGTATCCGTATCTTAAGAATTTCTCTCCAAATCTGAAAACAAGTTACATAAAGCACGGCAAAGAGGTATTATCAAGTGAAATAATAAAGAAAGAGCTCGTAGATAAACGAAGAGGACAAAAAATTACTAACTTAGCAGTTGTTTGCAGTGCTGTAATTGTCACATTTACGACTGCTTCACTTCAACAGCAGAATGATATCTCCTGAGCTTCACTACATTTCCCTGCTTATTACGGTGTAGCTAATGTTTAAGAGAACTATTATGTCTATCGATAGACCAAATTGCTGGGAATTGTGGTGTTGTTTCGACTAGAAGACCACTTTCCCCTGTGGGGTGTGGCTATGTTGATTGCCTGCTGTCGTAGTTAAGTTTAACAAAATAATACAGGTCCGCTTACCGGTGATCCTCTGTGAAGTTGACTAGCTCCCCGCAGACTCGCACCGCTTCCAAAATAACCAAACTAAATTCCAACCAAAGGACGGCATTGTAAAATTTGTATAAGGCCAGCTCTGTGTAGCTAGATGACTGGTAACTATAGTCAAGATACTCCACGTCTTCTATGGATCCAAAACTTCATTATCATGTGGTAAAATACCACAGATATCATTGACATTTGAGGTTCTCAAGGCGATAAGGTTGGTCATCTGGGTTGTAATGCTGCGTGGACTGATAGATTCCAGCGTGATCCTGACCCATAACATGGAGACAACATGAAGTTGACTTTCTTCTGGATTATGCCGTGTTGTTCGGAAGACGTTCGCCGACGGTCCAAAGATGCTTCCATCATCAGGGCGATGAGTGCAGTAAACACCTGTGAAACGTTGATAAACTTGTACCAGACTACACGGTGCATTCAGCATTCCAGAAGACACGCATCTTCATACTTGTCGTCGTAAAAATCTCAAATTTGACAAGATGGCAGTATGTTTCTCCGAAACGTTGGTATCTACCGACAAGTTCACATGTTACGATACAAAATATCGACACCGATTTCATTACTGTGTTTGTAGGACCACATTACCAATTGTAATTAAGAAGTCCAAAGTAATGAAGTACAATTTTGTGGACAGGTGACAACGAACTTTAGTTGCCTAAACAAATCTACACAGTTACTGAGGCTTAGCTTATTTTGATACAAAATGTCCCCAGCGTTACAGGAATTTCCATGCCTTCCCCTCAGAGGGACGAGCCCCACAAATTAAGATTCAGGTTCCTAATTTATTCCTTGACTTCCACATAAAACTAATAGGAGGGAATGCAAGTTACATGAGCAGATGATATATGATCTGGAGCTTTCACGGCTACTAAGTATAATAAATTCTTCTCGGGCTTCCAGCCGTGTCAGGTGGATGAAAGGTGAAAACACCAACGTTTCGAGAACCATCTTCATCCTCGTCCTCAGGTTACTGGAGTGGCTGGAGTCTAACCACGAAGATGGTTCTCGAAACATTGATTTTTTTTACCTTTCAACCACCTGACATGGCTGGTAGCCCGAAAAGATTTTATCTTATTACTGATAGTTTCACCTTTGAGTATCAACTTTTTCTTCTTGTCGTATTTGCAAGAGTAGGCCTGTTTTACGAATCAAATTGTAGTAAATAATGTGGTATTGCAATATATTAGCAGATTTATTATACCCGTGTTCTTAGGTGATAAATAATACTCATAACAATTTTCGCGGAAGGAAAAATATTATTGCAAGGTGATCGAGGCAACATGTCGACGCCACTAAAAAATAGCAATATTAAAATTAAAAACTCTGCTATATCTTACAGGAACTCTAACCTCTCGAGACCACGACTTTCATAGAAATGAAGCTTTGGTGGGATGGACATGTGGTTCGGGAGGAGGGGCGGAGGAATTCATAGGGCTACATAACTTTGCTGAGAAACTTGTGAAACGTCGATTTGGAAGACCGAGAAGGAGATGAGAGGATAACTGTTAGATTAATCTTGTGGGGGCAGGTTGTGAGGACGGCCGGTGAATGGAACTGGCTCAGAATTGTACCCAGCGGCAGGATTTAATGGCGTTGAATCATCGAGTTCTTCTGCGACAGTGTTAGTCCTGGTTGACAGCTAGTAAATCTGTTCTCAGTTCTATGAGGTTTGAAAAGTCGGTTATTATTATACTTCTTATTATCATCCCGTTACTCACCAGATTCGCGTTTAGTAAACGTTCTTCTAAGACCCATCCACGAAAGACTCTTTGTTTATTTAGATTGAAGCGAGCGAGGTCCACAAGTATTTCAGCAACCTGGAACGGACCCGGTTGTGCTGGGTGTGTAAAATACTTCACTGTACTGAGCAGAATCTTCAAGAGTTACAGTGTTGGCTCAGTTTCATTTTTCTACGTTGTTGTAAGCTATGGGTTCTGAACAGGCTGCTCGCCAATGTGTTTCGTGCGTCCCGAGTACACTTTCTTCAATAATTCTGTCATTCTGTGCGATTAGAAAGTTAACGCCTAAGTGAAATATTTAATTTTTAACGAATGAAACTAAATTACGGTATCCTTACTCAAAGACGAAAAAGATGGCTGTCAGAGATAATGGTCTAACTTAGAACCGAGTGTACGATAATACGTTGCTTCGCCAAGGTGTCGCACATTCCTGGGACTTTGATAAACGAGTATGGATCAATGGTGGAACAGTCGAAAGAGATACCAGCTTCAGTGCCATTTCGTGTGGACTTCTGGGTGAGATGATACAGGAAATATGTTCCTTCGAAACACTGGTATCTACCTGCAAGTCCAGACGGACGACCAACATCGACAATCAGATTTATAATAGGCTATAATCATATTTATTATTTTTCTACCTGCCTTGAATAAATTCACATTGAGGGTAATAAGAGATATTTGGACCTCAGACAGTGGAAATAGGCATAATAGGAGAATAGAGAAACTTTAATGCAGGCCTGCTCTTTACCGAAGACACTATAAGGTTACATCAAGGCGGATGAGATGGGTGGGATGTACAGGACGCACGGGACAGATGAAAACATTTACAAATGTTTAATCTGAAAACCGGAAGGAACCTGGTCGCTTTGGAGGCCCATGAGTAGATTAGAGGATAATATTAAAGTGGATATTCCAGAAATAATACACGATGTTGTAGACTGGATTCATCTGACTCAGGGTAGTTACCATTGAATGTGTCTTTTTGTGAAAAATCTCTTCAAGCTTTGTGATTTATAAAATTCGGGCAATTTTTGACCAGCTAAGCGCCTACTAGCTTCTCAATAAGGATTATGTTCTTTAGAGTTGATTATCGGATATTAAAGGAACTTAATTTCCCAGAGTTGGTTATCGGATATTAAAGGAACTTAATTTCTCTACGTGCTTTGGAATTAGTTCGATGTGTGTGTTGGAAGTCTTTAGTAGTCACCCCAAAGCACTGCATGTTTAAGCAGAACATCCCATTTACATGCAGTGCAGCAGCATTTGTAACTGCGACGTACTCAACAAAAGTTGCGATGTGACATTAAAGTAAAAACATCTTCTCTTGTCCGCAAGTTTTTGATGGCTGCCAGTGATGTCTCCAGACGTTGTAGTACGTACGTGACGTGGCACTCCTGTATGTTGGATGATCTTCAATAAACAGGTCCCTCACAGTCCAGTGCACAGGACCACCCAAGTTATGCTGTCCGTCAGAGTTAGGACAATCTACCGCTCAGTGGCTGCAAATAAGTTACTGCCGGTCTGAAGAACAAGAAGGAAGATAATACTTCTCTTCTGTAATTGGTCTCCATAGAATCCTGTCTCTATTCATAAGATAAGGCTAGCTTGGTTTTTCTTATAATTCCTTATGGAGTTGTATTTATGCCCTTTTCTACTTGTCATGTTGTCTGTCCTGAACAGGTAACAGACGTTATTTTTGTAGTGTCGCGATTTAATGGTGTGGACGCGCCTGCTTGTGACGTAGCAGGCCCCAGCTCTAACAAAAATATGTAGCGTTGTTGTCAGTTGTTCATTCCAACTCTAAACGTCGAAGCTTCGAGTCGGAAGGTTGCAAATATCGGATAATACTCCATCAGACTAGCAGTGGAGAGGTTCGTCAGGTAGGCTAGTGGCAAACCAGAGCCTGAAGAACACGTGACTCTTTGCCAAAACTGCCTTGAGGGGGACAAAACTGAGTGAGGGATCATCATATTGCGACTCTAGTAAACCTAACCTAACCAACTGTGGCTTCGACGGCGTCTGTGTAGGTTGCAGTTGGGACATCATCTATTAGCAGTACCCGTTTCGAAACGAGAACAGCCCAAACTTGTTCTTTTATCAGAAATTGGGGGTTTTTACTTAAATGTGTTGACACAATTCAGTTTTATTTAAAAATTGGCCAACAGTATCGAAAACTTCATATGAAGATCTGCTTGTGTTCTGCTCGCGTTCGGGAGTAACTGCCTAATTATTTATTTTGAAAAAATTTTGAACAAAGATAAAAATCACATCTGTGCCAAATAAAATTTTCCTCAAGTCTTACAGCTTTCGAGCAATTTAACCCTTAGAAACCAAGTGGTAATTAGATATAGAACCAGCTACTTTAATTATCATTGTGCATTACTTTGTATTCATGAGTTTTCTGTAATAATGCAAACAGGGATTATTTTCTTTCTTGGTTCTGTTATACCATATTCTGATACCCAGCAGAACAAATCAGTTAAAGCTCATCGTTAGACATCTCCAGTCAGCCAGGCCTTCCTTGCCAGTTGGTTGCTGTGGGCGGTATGTATCTGCCTACGAGTCTGCATTGCATTACCATCCAGAAGATCGTCGCCATCTTTACTGATATCACGCATGAATTTTTTTCATAATCATTTTCTGTAATTTGCACAAGGCATTTTATATATACACATATTGTTATTCACGTTTGATGGAAGGCTGGTAGAACGGGGTTGGTTCTTATATTTCTGTTAAGTGATTAAAACTGATGGAAGTAGACAATCTATAGTGATTGATGTAGACATGTTCAGTTTATGGTTGGCACGTAACTGACTGCACGATGTGGAGTCCTTTTTATGAAGCTAATAGTCGTTCAGATGGTCTAGTAATTCTTTGCATTTTATGGAAATCGCATTTTCACTGCTGTTTTTACCATAGGCCGCTAATTTTTCCTATGCTGGCCCACACGGACACAGTCCACATCGTCACATATTATATTTCTTTTAAGATATATTTTATGTCTACGTTTCGGTCTCTTGTCTTCATGTTTACCAGCCCAGAATTCTATATGCACTTTTCATTTCGTACGTGCGTGCTACGTTCCCGTTTCACGCATACAGTGGTCTGTGAAGTTACCACCTCGTTCGTTGAATATCACTGATACATTAGCCACTCATCCTTCATATTTTAGCAATTTGTGCAAACAATGGAGAAATAAACACGTTCGACTCTAGAGAAGTTTGACCGCTGTCGCGACACTAATGACAGTTGCTGTAGTTTCTGGTCACGTAGACTGAAACGTCATCACATAACAGAGGGCTTGTTAGGGGAGATCTGGAGGTGGTGACATGTGTCGTTGACAGTGAAGAAGATGCTTCCTAGGATGCTTCCGTTCTCTCTTTCTTTTGGTCCACCTCTCTTCCTCTGCGGAGCTGGATGCTATAACGTATTTCCCCCGACTGTCTCTCTGGACAACCGCAATTTGTCGTCTGGCTTCGTTGCTTGGGTGGACGGGCAGCGATGTGAGTTATGGGACTGGAGTCGTAGGACCAGCTGTCCTCTGAACGGACCCTGGGGTCCAGGGTCGGGGCGCGGGGTCAAGGGATGAAGGAGGAAAGAGAAGAGATGCTCCTGTTACGGCGCTGGGGTTGAAATATGAGGCGCCCTCAATCTGGAGCTACTGTTCTGGCGTGGTCGCGTAGGACGTGCCACCTCCGACTCCCCGACAATCACTCATCAGCCCTGCCGCAGTCAACAGATTTCTCGCAGTCTGCATACAATCTACCGACCTCTAGTACCAGAACCTGAGACTGAGCTTTAGGGCTAGAGATATTATACAGTTGTAGGCCATATCTTCTAAAAGCTTTTAACGATTCCAGCTGAACTATTGGAAGAAATTTTAGAATTCTGTGAAGGTAACCAATTCTATGTGTTAATATCATGTATGTTGTTTTAGCAAGGCTTGCAGATGTTGACAATTTATTCATTGTTTCCTCAGATAAATAAAGAATCACAACGTTAAAAACACCAAATGCTGCATTTTAATTCCATTATCTTCCTGTATTCGGACCGGCTATCTTTACCAGCGTTATTAATAGTGCAATTGAATGGGATCTATACAGTGCCCAGATATCGTGTAAAACAGTCTGAGGACCGAGATTCGAAACCAGAATGTAACGAATCGAAGAAGAATTACTAACAATCACAGCGCGATGTTTGGTATCTCAATTTGTGTACAGTAGTAAACTTGTGGTTAAATACGACATTGGAGTAGATTGTGAAATCTTACAAATAGGATAGAGGTCCATTCTTTCTTTTCTTTATAATTCTGTTTAAATAGGGATCTTTTGGCTACTGAATATCCAATACAATAAATATAAATATCCCCATCATTAACTTAACCGATCGATGATCACATATTTACAAACAAGTTCTAAGCATCATGTTTTCAGTTATATTTTAAATAATTCCATATTTCGCTGCACTATTCCAGGACTCTTTGAATGGGAGGCTTTACCCAGAGGAAATTTATCTTAACAGAGATTTTTCATTGTTTCCCTCAGTCCCTCCGAGCAAATCTTGAGGTTATACTTGAAATAACACACGAACACTTCCTTCCACATCTTCTGAATTCATAATCATTCTTCCTGAATAAATTTTGTAGTGGAGACAGCGTCTTCATACAATTAACAAACGAAAATGCATACGGATTGTCAAAGCATTACCACTGTGGAACGCGATGAAGTTTCGTTCTCCCGAGTAAAGAAGTATGAACGTTCTACGAACCTGTGTTCCATAGGATGACCTCAACGTGCAGATGGTGACGTGATTTTATTGGCAATGAGTCTGAGATTGATGCCACAAACATGCTCATTTAAAAATCTCTCCCCATCTTGACAATTTACTGCCATATCAAGACATCCACCTTAATAAGTATGTGATGTGCTTACGATATATCATTAGTGGTAAACATTAACTGCAAGAATTTTGTATAACTTAAAGCAAATGATGTAAGCGTCAATTGTAATCATATAAAATAATGCTGCTCCATGACATACTGCTACGTGCAGACGTCCGTGACTTTCAATAGTAGCTCAAGGCACTAAACCGTAGATCCTTCCTGCAAGAGCTGCCTCAGCAGGGGTTCTGGACATGTGGAAGACATGCAGTCAGTGTTGTAATAATAATACCATGGTTATGGGCTGGATAAGGTCTTACTCGTGTTTGCAGAATTCACGAAGTTGTGTAGAGTCAGGACGCTACTCAGTGGAGTGCCAAAGGGAACATGTCACATATTGTATTTACAGTTTATGAAGAAGAATAAAAGAAAAAGTGAGATAAATATTGGTGGAATATAATGAAAATAAGCAGCATTTTCTCATTTGTGTTTAGAGTAAACTTGGATCAAAAGTTGATGAGGATAAAGACTCTAATTACTATATTGTATTTAATTTTAAATGGAACGTTAACTTGAAATTAACTCCAATTATTCTGCACAATGTCTAGCAGTCATTTGGACTTTTTTTGTTCTTAATTCTTCACAGATTTCAAAAAGAAAAGTAAACCCCTCCTACTAAACTGTAGCCCTGAAGACAGAGGCGTTATGTTCCCCGATACGTTGGTACAAAACTTCAAAAGTTCATATGACGTAAGGTACAAGTGTACTCAAGTATACAATCCGTTGCGTAGATGGTTTCAGTTACACTCGTTTGTGCTACGAAGCAGTGTTTCATCACCAGCAATAGAAGGGGTCTGTTGGTTGTGTGGATGTTGAAACACAACTTTCGCTTATCACTATAATTACTCTATCGCCCTTCTTGCCTTGTGCCACGTGTTTCGCAATTCATTGCTATATCTCTATCTCTGAAAGCCAGCTGCCTGTGTTGCTTTTTGTATCACTACGTGACAAACTCGATGCAAGTCCCTTCGTCCAGACATTCACTTGTATTTATGACGGTCGTTTACTGTGCTGACAAACTATTTCGATGTATCAAAGATGAATAAATCTCAGGTACAATAATCTTTGATAATAGCTGCCCTGCCATATATGTTTCAGTTTGTGGGGTGGCCGACATGCGTCTTCCTTTTTCGTCCCATTTTTTTTACAATAGACACTTCTTTTTACAGTTACTCAGCGATCATAATTCTATTCTTTGCTATAGGCTCTATACGTTTTAATAGGTTGTATAAAATTGTACAATCAGAAGCTTTACACTCTGAGGTCCTGCTATTCACCAAATATTATTAGGGCTGTCAAATTTATAAATGTAAAATGTATGTTAATGATAAGAAAGTTTTATACACAAGGATAGTCGAAAATCTGAAACTGTGAGATCACTTGGAGCATCTGATAGATGGGAGGATAATAGTAAAATAAATCTCATAGAATTTAGTTGTAAGCGTGTGAAACTGGGTTTATCTGGCTCAGGGCAGGAAACAGTGTCGGACTGTTGAGAACACGGCAATGATGTTTTGGATTTTGTAAAAGACGAACAATTTATTGATTAGCTAAGCGACTGTTAGTTTCTCAGTAAGGGAGTAGATCTCTAGACAATACCCATTTGACTACAAATGGGTACCTAGAATCTTCTCACAGAGGTAAAAGCGGCCAGAACGTGATAAATTACTTGAGCCTATGACAAGCTTTCCTTCACGGCTTAACGGACTTGTATTTAATCACGTATTTCTGTTATTTATTCTCTCTGTTAAGTCAACATCAAATAAATAATATTACGAATTCTGACTCTAATAAGAAACGCGACTCCATTACAAATATCAGTTGCTTAATGCGATTTAAAGAAGCAAACGCTTGTTTATTCTGAAAGTCATAAGAAAACGATAAATACACTTTGCGTACAAAATACAGGTTTTTAAAATGTTAAATATTGCGGTAGATGTAGTAATCACTGTGCTCTAAAAAGTTAAACAGAGCGGGTAATTGAATATTTTATGTTACATGTAAAAAAGCTGTTCTTTACTGGTAAACATACGGTTGCAGAAGGTTGTTGAAGTAATAAATAATTCTGACTTCAGAGTTTTTAAGTGCTGTTAATAATTAACACAAAAATAACGAGTTTCATGAAAAAGGATAATTCGTTATATTGTAACCAAACGAACAAAATACAGTACTTTCTGTATTGTTGCATTTGGGACCTCCCCATTGTCTGGTGTTATAAAATTACACGTTTCGAGTACTGGATCTGCCTTCGTTTTCAGGTGCGATGAAGGGGAAGGACAACTACCCTGAGGGGTCATTTAGTAGAATTAGCTAATCTCAATCACTGGATAAGATTACTTGTTTATATTTACTTTGATGTTGTGTGTACACTTTCCTAACTCTCTTACCACCGACTATACATATTCTAAATATAGAATATATCAGTCTGATTTTGAGGACTGAAGCTAAAAGAATATTAGTGTTTATTTACGTCACAATTGGGATATAACATATTTTTCAGACCAGTCTCTGTGAGTAGCTTGATCACCGTTGCTCTCACCTTCACCCCAAACCGTCAACAGTAAGTAGTTCATTTGACTTCAATGACTTCAATACAAGAATGATAAATGGTATTTGCTCTTTGTTCATCTGATTGCTGGTAATCATTATTAACTAAGTACTGTTGAATAGTTTGTCTCAACTGCAAAAAATGTATCTGAAAATAATATTGCAGACTGCTGCATTGCATAAAGCATAAATAATTAATGTGCTAACAACTGTATATTTTAAAGATGGCGTTCTTTAATGGAAGAGATTTATTGCTAACCAGTTCTGCGTTAACTATCCCCCACTTCATGCCAAATGTTATAAATCACTTAGGAAAGGCTGGAGTTACTGTGGGAAACCTGACACTTTCCTAGGGGTGGCACTCGATGGTAACCATAAATTTCTTAACCATTCTAATGTTTAATATGTAATATATATGCACAGGGGCGAACTTACAGTATGTAAGACCTAAAATTAAGAGTTATTGAACCAAATCTGAATGATGCATGTTACTGTGCACCCATTAATAAATTTTCATGAAACTCTTGTCCCCTTATATGGCAGTGTGAATTGATCATAGAACGTGCATGGCACTGGAGGCCTATTGCACCGTCAAACATCTGACTCGCGTTCTGGAAAGTACCAGCATTCTTTTTCCGATCTCCTGGTAAATGTTAGTGGCTTGATTAGCTCCTTCCTGTTAAACGCCGAGGCATGTCACAAAATAAGTGTACAGCCTCCCTCTCCCATGTCCCTATTAAACGTGTCACACTTGGCTCTACATGTAAGTTACTAATCTCGTACAACTGCCGAATAAATAGGCCCAAATATGCTGACAGAGAACATGCATCAATAGTGCACGCAAAATTGTTTTTCTCACCGGGTGGAAGGGTTTGCCCACTAAGAAAACATTTATTCTGAACGCGATAAAATAGCATGCAACAAACGAGGAGAAAGTCGGCTACTGCCCTGCCATATATACAAAAGGGATGGATCCAGTGCACGCGGACCACAGAACCTCGCAAAAGAAGGCTTTAAAATGCTTAAATAGTTGCTAGTGATTTGTATTTCGTTGATGATATTTTTGTAACTGCACTACTTAAAATCATTTAAGAGAAAGAACAAACTTATAAAGGCCCTTAATGTTAGACTTCTTGTAGCTTAATATATCCGCCGCCCTCATCGAATTTTTTGTAAGCAGTATTTGCCCATATTCATTGATCGGGAACAATAAATGTCGAAATTTAAGATAAAACAAGGTCAGGTGTTTCTTGCTACCCCAAAGACGGACTTATTATATTTTAATAACACTTATATTATTAATATATTCTTTGTTTATTTAACGATGCTTTAAGTGGATAAGAAAGGATTGGTCCTTACATAGTTCAAGATACTGTCCGTGCTTTTACATTGCGGGTCTGAGGAAGGACACGAAAAACCTTAGACATATTATCGTATCTCCGGGCCGAAATTTAAACCCGGAAGCTTCCGAATATGAGGCAGCATTATTTGCACACCACTCGACCGCGACGCTCCTTCTTAACGATTCAAAATCAACAAAAATTGTTTATTTCACCAAGAAAAGCCTCTCGTTACAGTGCCTCAGTAATTAGCATGTCGAAAGTAACAGATCTATGCTGCAGGAAAACGTTCTTTACTAAATAGTTATCAGACCGAAACCTACTTGTATCAGCGTCAGAGCCGGGCTGGTGTGGCTGTCGTGTTAAGCCGACGACAAGGGCTGTTACCACCATCACCACATGCCTCGTCGGAGTGTGGAGAATCATTAAAGCCTATCAGGATAGCTAATCTCCTGGAGATTCGAAAACGGAACCTTCTGAATTCGAAGTAGAAATATACTATTACTCCTCGACGTTAAGTGCAGTAATAAAAGATTAATGCAGAACTTCAGTGTCTTTGTCACAATATTCAGACTTGTTCTGGGGCTCACCTAGCCTCCTATCCAATGTACGTATTCCTTTGTCAGGACTTATGCAGCCACGGCGTGTGGTTAAAAATCATTTGCATCCAGTGCCGAGGTCAAGAATGCGTAGACACATATCTGTGAACGCCATCGGAATAGGACTTTCCCGTTGTATCCAGTTATTATTTTTCTCTTATTTTTTGTTCCTTTCTTTGTTGGTTTGATTATGAATGCCTTATTTTGGAGGTTTAATTTATTTCCAGTCGAGTAAAAATTAAAACTTCACCGAACCACAATAAAAAATTAAATTAGTAAACTACAAATAAAACTGGAAAATATCAACAGATACTACTCCAGTTAAGTCGCCTATGTATTGTGAAAAGGAACATAAATCCACCATTGCCTATTTTATCTTGATGTCTCTTGGAAAGTGTTTTAAACCCTACGTCGGAAGTGAAAAAAAATGAAAAATCAAATTGGGTCTTGAGGAAATGTGAAAATGTTAATCGGATTTCAGCGGGTTTATGTAAGAATTAGGGCATTCCAGTTGAGAGGCCTTCGTCCAGTACTACACGACTTCAGTACGCGTTTACTCACTAGGTATATTGTGATATTCACTGTCACTACTTTCTGTATATTATGGTGCACTTGTAGGTTACATTTGTCTGTTAGCATGCATTTAAAAGTCTGAAATTCTTCCCACTTCCAGACATGTAGCCTATTTTCAAAGCGTATTATCTCTTCAGCCGCCCAGTGCCAGACACAGGAAGTCGAGACAGTCGGTACATGTCTGCTTGCAGCTTATTGCGTGTCTTGCTGAAAAACTATGCCACCGTCTTGAATTAGTCGGCTCCAAGTGCCGACTGCACTTTACTTTGATCGTACCGATCTGAAGTCTCTTAAGACAGCCCTGTGTTGTCTCTCTCAGCCACATGCTGAGATAGGATCAAACGAGCCGAAGCAGGCAGTAAGTCGTTTAGTGACGGAACCCCCACCCGCCCCACTCAGTCTTCGTGTCAGTGACATGACATTCATTCAGCTTCTGTCGCGTCTTACATCCCTGAAACAGTTCGCAAGTGTTTGGTATAATTAGTCAATATGTTTTAATTATCTCCTACATATACTATAAAGCTTACACGGCATTCTTGTCTGAGTTCTTAATATGAGGTCTGTGAAGCCAAAGCACCTGTCACAAATCACTTATCAACACTTCATACACTTCCGCAGAGGAACAGCGTTACTTTCTCTCACGCAGCAACACACAAATGTGAGTAATTTAGGTTATGGGCGGCCAACTACGTATTCAGTTGCAGGGCGAGAGAATGGCAGAATTCTCCATATTTATCGATAATCTGACATAAAGTCGTCATCCGCCTGTCAGAATCATTTCATTTTTATGTTCACTGAGACCAACTTCCCCGTTGATAAAGGCAGTAAGCATCTCTGAAACGTCGGTACACTTTTTGTCCCTAGGTTTTCGCGACTGGAGTTCAATGTATAACTTCGGCTTTCTGGTGAAGCAACCGGATAGTCGAAGCGGCACTTATCATCGGTAAACATTTACCAGACTACACGGCGCAACACCCCAGAAGACAATTATCTTCATCATTTAACTGGTAGGTTATATAACTTACGACCTGAAACATTATTTCTCGTATATCAAATCTAATACTTCTTGACGATGGTGAAGAGTCATTCGAATAAAAATTTCCTTGGATATTATCCATCGTCTAGTAAATATAAAACGTAAAATGACGTTTCGGAGATGGGACTCTATCTCCGTCTTCAGGTTCCTACACAGTTGGGGCCACTAGATAGAGCTAATCCCTATCTGTATCTAGTGGGCCCAACGACCTGAGATCTCAGACTGAGCGGCGTAGGGTTATGTGTTTATTTTTCGGCACAAGTAAGGGTTAGAACAGCAGTTGTCTCATGTAACACTCTTCCGCCCAAGAAGAAGTGCACGTTAAGTGAATTCAAAACTGCGTGTTGGAAAGGATTGTAAGAAAGCTAACTAGTTTAAAAATACCTTGAGCAATCACGTAGCTCGCAGTAAATGAAGTGCTTACTAATCGGTAATCCAGTCAGTCCTTATGGCCTCCTGTAAATTCAGCACGTGTAATATGCCGGGATGTCACGGTTGTTGTTTCATGCCACTTATAGCCTAATGGTAACTTAAGATGGCCTTCAGTATCAATTGATCACTATCAGTTTGATTTAGAGCTGGCCTTGTCAGCTTCCTTCTACTATATTCAGATATTAGCTACGATAAATGCTATTAAAGGCATCGATCTAACTGATCTTGTTTGTACAAACCCTTGTATAATTCAATTACAATCATAAAGTACGACATGAATAAAACGGACAGACATTTTTCTGCAATAAGAGACTGTACATTTGTTTTTATGAAAGAAGCATGTTAGAGGTAAACATAATTTAGATTGCAGTTGTTTTAATTACAAATTCAATTAAATAAATAAAGTTAGAGGACAGTGGCGAAAAACGGATAACGAGGAGCTTTATAATTTGTACTTCTTAAATTAAGGGATATGAAATGATTCGGATATGTGGTACGCGTGGAAGATATCTGAAATGCTTACATAATTTTAGCCGAAAGTCTGAAGGGAAGATACGACATAAATGGAAATATAATACACAAATGGATCTTAAAGAAATGGGATGTGTGGTTTTGAAGTGGATTTCTTTTGCACAGGTTAGGGATCAGTGGCGGGCTCTGACGAACATCTCAATGAACCCGCAAGTTCCATAAATGACCCTTTAAGTTGGTAATTGTAAAATTTTAAAATAAAGAAGGATCCTAACCTCTGACACGTTCGTTAAGAAGTGACTCGTAGTTTTACGGTGAAAGTAAAAGTTAAATGTTGCACAAACTCTCTTAGGTATACTCCTCATCAAAATCAGTCCATAGTTCTCAAGTTATGTTATGACGGAGGGTAACAATTAATTTGATTTAATTAGTTCGACACCCACAAGACTTATGATAAACGTGAATTGGGCATAAAATGTTTTTTATTTGTTCATTTAAATTTTTGCTGGGGACACTATTTGCTCCGACAAATCTATTTTCTTAGCAGATAATTTCCTGAAATAGGCCATGTAAATAAAGAACAATTAGGCCTATGGAAAGCCTAAATAATTTTTTGTAACAGGGTTGCTCTCCAACAGAATAACAATTTCGCAGACATTTAGTTATATAAAATATATACATTTATATATGGTAGTTGTCTCTGATGTTATAACGACTTTTTAAGAGGCATTAAAACTATTGCTCCCCATTAAAGCCAATACGAAGCGGCGTCAGCCATGTTGCTTGTTAATGACTGAATAAATCATTAACAGACGACGTGGCCTACATTAGAATTAAAACGAAGACATGCAAATTTTTAAATTGTTTTAAATCGAATACATGTAAAAGAAATTTGCATAAATAGATAAATGGAACGTCTTGTTTTACTTTACTAAATCTGAAAAGAGAATGAGACATTCATGCAGGGGTAGAGACAGACAAAAATATAGAAGGGTTGTTAAATGGAAGATGGATACGTAGGAAAATAATAAAATATAAATAAACTGGAAGCAAAGGGAAATACGTGTTGTGTTGTGTTGTATCCTGCACAAGAATGTTCATTACAATAATTCTCTTCATGAAGGAAACATTGAACTTTGTATGAGGTTGACTTTAAAAATCACTGAACAAGTTTTGAGGGGCGATGTTCTGTAGAATGCTGTTCCGAAGAGCAGCGTTTCTCTTTCTAGTTTCTCTGCGTCTTGTGGATTTATTTAGGCAATTTGCTATGTCAAAGACAAGTTTGTTTAGCATTTTTATTATTACAATACATTAAGTAATGTTTGTTTATTCTTTAGACAGTCTGCCAGCGGCTTTCCAGAAATTAGATAAATTAACGAAAATGCTTACACGTGCATATTTGTTGGTAAAATTTTCGACGTGCTATTGATTACTGTGGGTGCAGTTTCTATAACTGTTATGTTCATAGGTTTATATTTGTGTTTCATAACAATGGAGATGTGATCACCAAATAACGATTTTGAAAAATAAGTGGTTTTGCTAACTATGTACATTGTGTAAATCATTGAATTAAACACTTACTGCTACAGATAAACAAGTGGACCTTGGAAGTTAAAAATTCTATAATGCAACCACAATTAATGCTGATTAAAATATGTGATTCTATAAGTGAAAGTGACGTGATAAGAATACTAGTAATAATATTGGCCAAAATAAAACTGCAGTTTCTGAACGCAGACTAGGTCTAATCGGAAAAATCGAAGGAAAAGTCTGTTTCGTCTACGGTTTGGCATTCTGAGTTAAAAAGTTCAACCCGGAAAAACGCATGGTTTCTGCCCCGTTTTTTGAGCGGAAACACAAAATTTGTGCTAGCGGGTGACGACCTTTAACCCGGGAAAGAGGCATAACTTTCTGCTCCTGAATTTACCATCCTCACTCATCATATAATATTCTGTGTTTACGTACATGTACTCTTCGTGTTTATTATGCGTGTAGCAATGCCTCCATAGTACAATGAACCTGATGTCCATCCACTGTTTCAATGGCAAGCGTATCTATTCAGTATCTAGCAAAATCAGAGTCTGACAGTTGAGTTTCTGCAATTTCTCTCGCTGAATAAGTTCTCTGTATGAATCTCATATTCATTAATGTCACCGTTTATTATCACTGTCATACTTTATTTATCCTGCATAATGTTTGATTCTTGTATATCATTAATTTCCCGAAGACGCATCCGTAGGATTTACTTCACACAAGAATGATTATTGCTGCATGGAACATAACATTTAAAGTGACGTTTAAAAATTATTTGATGGGAATGACAGTTCTCCCACTCACCGATGGATCTTCTGCAACGTAGTGCAATAGACCTATGTATCCTCGATGAATTAGCCTGTAGGTGACGATGTAAAAAGAGACGTTGAAGATCCTCCATCTATTCTTAACCTCATGGTGGGTTAGGGAAGCTGTAAGAAGTCAAGACACCGTGAAGTGCTTCGTTAAATATACCTCGATTTTTCTCAAGTATGACAACTGATGGTTAAGATACGTCGCTTGACAGATTATCAAACCCGACTTTTACTTTACCTGTCGGATACAGAGTGACATGCTTCGTTTCATTCTGTAACGAAATGAAAGGAACTGGCTGTCTTAGCACAGTCGTCAAAGATTATATCAAAGAAGAAGAAGAAGAAATGAAGGGATCTTACAGAGTAGACTCAGGTTCCAGAACTATGCTTTTACTATAATCTGCACACCGCCATCTATTTACCCATATCGGTCAATGATTGGAAATTCTTATGCAAAACTGGAACTATATTTAAAAAATATAGCCTTTAATTTCAGAAAAAGTAAATAGATTTATGACACAAAAGTATGGCTGTCATAGCAAATATCGGCAGGAATAACACTTTAAAAAGATCATGACTAATTTCTATTCTTTAAATCGCATTGAATTTTTAAAAATTACAGGCGTTCTTTCCGATAAGAACGCAAACAGTTTTTGATGTAGTTCCCTACAACAATTAACTTCGAAATTTATCATTTCTGAGATTACACATTAGAACATATGACAAACGACAATAAGCTTAAAGCTCAAAGTTAGAATTAATTAATTGAAATGTTATTTCCTGTTTCTGTTCTATTCGAGAGTCCGAGATGGACCAAACCTCCTATAAAATGCATTTGGTACCGGGGACACTTTTGAAATGAAGCTACCGGATCGTGGACAACCACTCGTCTGCCTTCGGTGTGAAAGGACAGAATGTGTGGAGCTCTATTTGCATGCTCAGGTGAAAAGTAATTTACATTGTTAATACGATATGTCTACTTACATTCAGTTCTTTAATAACAAGAGTGTATTTGTAATAACACGGAGGATTACGTCAGCAATAAATGACTATGGGTGTAAGAGCTATGAGGAATTTCATCCTCAGTGTCTACATGTCTTTCTGTTGATTCCATTCTCTGCAGAGCTAACCTAAACCCATATTTAGAACATCAGTTACGATAGAATTAATCTACTTTTCATGTCTGTTCATCTCCTTGACAGCTCATATTTCTCTTGCTTCCGCGCGACCTTCTATTTGGATCTGTCTAAAATCTGTACCTCCTGTTCTTCACTCTCGTTAGATGATCAATTTGTCTTCTTTGGACCTCGATCTGTCTGTTCCTTTTCGCGGAGACTTGGTTCTGCTTGGGAAGGATGTCTATCTTGCATCCACAGCAAAGCATACAGACAAGTAATTGTTTTATCCACTATGGAATCAGACGAACAGCCGCTGATACCACTCGACAAGTTGTTTCCTGCAAGACTATTCTTGTGTTTTCACGCTGCATAAAAAGTTTTCAAACAACGACCTGCGAGCCTGTTTGGCTCACGTACTCTACTATATTATTTGTCAGACAAAACTGACACAGAATAATCTTAAAACTTTGCATACCGAGTAGTGTAATGTATTGGAATATAAAATTAACATACAAACAAAACTGTTTACACTATAAATGACACTAGTGCCAAACGCGTTTCGACCTCAAGAGGTCATCATCAGTGGCAAAAATGGGGTAATTAATTCATATAATATGATCAAAATAATATGGTTTTAAACAGATCATAAAGGTGATTTCTTTACAAAACCATATTAAGTAACACTTCACAGTGACCTGAAAGGAACGTATTCAGCTCTATTTTTTCTTTTGTAATCAGCAGGTTCTAAGTATCCACGGTTATGCATTTTCGATTTAGCCAACCGCGGTATTTGGTTTTACGTAGGCATAGCTCCGATTTTAATGTATGTACACGCCGAAATATCAAAGGTTTGCTCACCAGAATGAATTTTAAAATTATATTCCCATTCAAAATGAGTTTTTTCTCTATCAAATTATATTTGTGCTGCGTCTTTTTGCAAAATGGTAATGAATTATTTGTGAACACGTTTTTTTTATTTATTGTGTTTAATGAAGGAACAGATATATTTGGCTTTGAAGTATCTCAACGTCGCCACATCGGTCGAGGTTCCCCTAACACAACTTTGCATGAGGGTTCAGTCTTATCAATAGCAGCGTTTATCATTAAGGAACACCGTTGTTTAAAAAAACGAGAAGACAAAAGATCCTGAACTGAATGGAAGCAAGCATTCTCCAAATTCAGTCTGTTCTAAATTTTTTGTGAATGCAGTTTTTATCTATTACGATTTGTTGTGATATCAACACTGATTAGCACTGCAGAGAATTAAGAATAATTTATTCATGATCTTATCGACCGTCAGCATTGAACAGCAAAACCACGAAGGACACGTCCAATTCCTAAACAGTCGCCATCGAATAAGTCCTATTTCATCCCTTCGAAGCTTTCGCCTGAATTTAGAAAATAAATAACTCTGTGTTTTGTATCTGTGCGTCTAGTATGAATTTGCCGAAAAAATATAATTTGTGGCCCACACACAAATCCAGCATCAGCGTATGTCATCCTGGCGAACCTAACCGAAGTAATTAATCGTGGACTACCCTCTGAAGGGTTCGCGAACTACAGTTTGAGAACCACTGCCTTACAGATAGAAACCAGAAACTTTTAAAAAGCGAGAATGGCGCTAATCTGTTATGTAGACACGTTTCTACAAGCCTGTTTCAAAGTCACGTTTAATGAAGGTAAAGGAATGTCCGTTTTAAATGTGCTGTTGTAATAACAAGGAAAAAAAGAACATCGATAAACATTTAAGCTATTACACAGACGTACCAGGAAACAGATCAAGTATTACGTTGTAAACTGTGCTGATTTTATATTAATGATTGATTGACATGATAAAAACTACCGATAGATAATGTGTTTGCGCTCGGTAAGAAGGGCTTAAGTCAAACGTAGTTCTTATTGACTTATGTTGTTAATGAGCACCAGAGAATTAACTGATGGTATTGGCTACTGAATTCATCTGACGACAGGGCTGATGGAAAGGGGGAAATGTTTTTTCAATGTACTGGTTATTGCAATGAAGGCGTTTTTACTACTGACTTACGTAAGTCTGAATCATCGGCAACACTGTAATTAAAAAGAGGAATTAGTATTGTTATTATTATTATTATTCCATCTATTCAACACTTTATAGGGTATTTACTTCTATGTACCTGAGACAAATCTTGCCCCTGGGGTACACAGTGTAGCAGCTATTTATGAAATACATTTTGTTTTTCAATACGTCTTACATGCCTTAAACAAGATTCGCGTGAGGCATTATATTTTACAAGAGCGTTTTTCGAATGATGTATGAAGATCCCAAAATGGCGGTCTTCTGCAGTTCCCTGATGTCGTGTTCGCCCGGGATGTTGGCCAAATATTTTCTGAGTGACCTGGACACAGTTCCTGTCGCTCCTATAACTATTGGAATTACTTTTGCTTGCACTTTCCAAATTCGCTCTATTTCAATGAGAAGGTCCTTGTATTTCAAGATCTTCTCTGCTTCTTTCTTAATCACATTCCTGTCGGTCGGTGTTGCTACATCAATTAAGAGGCAAGATTCATTTTTGTTTCGGATTATAATATCTGGTTTGTTATTTGGTATGGTTCTATCTGTTTTGACTTGTTGGTTCAACAAAATAGTTATCTGGTTATCCTGACTTGTCTCAAATGCTTTCGGGATGTGTTCATACCAATGTTTCTTTTCTAGCTTTACCCCAGCTTTCCTTCATATGTTAAGATGTAACTGAGCACAGACACGGTCATGTTGTTGTCTCGTACTGCTCTTTTGCCAGCACGGGGTATCCGGACACAACGTGATCTGTCGTTTCCTCAAATTTCTAACAAAATGTGCATTTGTTGTTCGTATATTATTTAATATTTTGGCTGCATAATATTTAGTGTTTAGCGCCTGGTCTTGTGCTGCAATAATTTGACTTTCAGTTTCCCCTTTCAGATCCCCTTTTGTTGGCCACAGAAACGTGTCTTCTTTTACTTAAAAGTTGTCTGCCTAAACTTCGGAGATACTGCCAATGCATTATTTTGTTATCCCAATTTTTCTTTATACTTTCTTGAATCAGTTACTTAATTTGATGTTTTCCGTTATTTGTGTCATTGATTTCATCTTCAGAATTTAGTTATTTGATTTTGATGATGTCATAGTTATTGGATTCATTATTGATTGGGACATGTCATGTGATTTTATAATTATTTACGGATCCTTCTGATGCTTTATGTGCAAATACTCTGCAATATCGAATATTTCACTTTTGTCTGTTACTTCAATTTGTGCCTGTCCTCTTCCCCCATCTTTTCTCTTAACGTAAATTCTGTCTGCGTCTGTTTACAGATGATGCAGATGATATTTTCTGTCAATTTTCTGCAGTTCTTCCGGTCTGCAGTTAATTATTCCAAAACTGTACCTCAACACTGGAACTGCTAATGCATTTGTGACAGTGATTTTATTTCTGGCATTCAGTTCAGATTTCAGTATCATCCTTAATCTTCCGTTATATTCCTTCTTCAGTTATCTTCCATATGTTGATGTATGCCATTATTATTATGCAAACGAAGTGGTCCAGCAATACTTACCATTACTTACGAATTTTTAATAAAAGTTAATATAAATATGACGCTTAGATTAATTGCCAACGACAACTGTGGTTTTCAGATCCATGAAATGTTCATTGTGGTCTTCTTAGCTGGCGTCATGTCGTCTTTGAAATGGTTTCTGGCATTACGGAGGAAGTAGCAGATTTCTCAGAATATTTCTAATCACACGGCGTAAGAACCCTGAAGACCACAAAGGAATCTGACAATGATTGATACATTACCGAATATTATGTTGGGCGTTGTCTATTGTCTGAGATATATTTGATATACAGAACTTTTGGGAGTTGTATCTGCTCCTGTCTTCAGCTGACTGGCTGTCATTGCACAGAGACATTTGCCATTAATATTATTTTGATATTGTAATCAAAGTTTGGAACCGAATGTTAGTTAGTACGCTAACCACCAGCCTTCCAAGCGGCACATAAATGATTACCATTGCATCTCGTGGAAGAGAGAGTCACATTAAGACGACGTCTAGGCATGATTTTCTGATGACCTTTTCTGAACTGATAAGCACAGAATCTTCGAGTTCTCAGTGACCTTGTTTTCTTATTGGTGGATGATTTCCGCTTTATCCCACTGCATTCTGTGGTCCTCAACTTCGTTACTTTTACAGGTAAAATGGCTTGATAATTTACCGCCAGGCGGGAGTGACAAAAGCAGAGAGATTATAGGGGACTGCAGTCTACCCTGAGTCAATTAAATCCGGTTGGAAAATTCTATCCCTTAAAAAATGTTTTAAAATTATTTACCTACCGAAATTTGGATATTTCAAGTAACATCTTTCTATCTGTATGTCCTAACAAAAATGTGCATTTATTATTTCGAAATCCAAACTACGTGTCCCACCCATTTCATCATTCTCGATTTAATAATACTGATCTCACAGTCATTAATTTTATTATTTGCCTCTTTATGTAAGATACATAATAAATGTCCGTTTGATATGCTAATTTTTCCTTACTAGCTCATACTGTCATTCATTATCATTAAAATAGACAAACAACAATATAATTCATGCAAGATTATCTTTCATCCCTCAATTTGTAAACCGGCAAGTGGTAGAGTTAAATACTTCTTCTTCTCATCTCCTGGTTTTGCCTTTATAGCGTCGGGGTGAGGTAAATACAAGCTTTTGAATACACACCACACGCTGGCAAAACTGCAGTCGAACATTTCAAATTTCGCAACAAATAAACTTTTTAAAGTCCGAAGCTCAACTAGATAGTATTTAAAAGTTCAATGTGTACCGTCAGAAAAATCAAAGTATCTCCACTACTAACATTAATTATTGAATGATGCTTCTCGAAATTATTTTGATAATCATAGAAAACCATTAATAGGCCTATACTGTGTGGTCAGAATGCAGATTTGTTAAATGGTATAAGAGGTGGTGCATATATTTACTACCGAGCTCTAAAGGTGAAACTTATTGAAACAAATCAATTAGTGTTCGTGATTGTCAGTCTGTATTTTGCTAAAACATTATTAATTTCTTTGCTAATAGACAACTACAATTTTTATATTATTTTCACCAAGCGCCGGCATTTGGGAATGTATCCAATAAGAAGTCGCGGACGGCCGACAAGGTGTGGAACTCCAGCCTGTGTTCTGTCTGTGTATCCTTTTGTTTAGTACTAAAAATAAAGTTTTTTGAGTCTTTAGTTGTTCATTCTGTAAATCTGGACAACCATTCTCACATACAGGCCTACAGAATACAAATATGCAGTTCAACTTCACTTTAAATACTTTCAAATCTAGTTAATTCCTTAATACTTCTATATTTAATTTCTACTCCTTTAAAATTTTATGAATTTTTTCCATCTTAATCCTAGTTTTACTGTCTTGTAAAAGCATGAGAATTGCCGTTACTTTACAAATCTTCAACTTTGCTTCTTTCTTTACGTTTTATCACAGTGTTATGTTCATTGCCACTCACTATTCGTTTATATTGATGTTCGAGTGTTTTAATGTTTACGTAATGTCTCTCTAAATGATGATCATGGCATTCTTCTGAGAGATTAAGGTTGTAGAGGAAACGTAGTTTTGACTTCAGATTATATATTAAACGAAACGACATTTTGAAAATTCTTACAAACAATAATATTTTATTGTTTCGTATGACTTAATGACAAGCCACGGTGGTCTAGCGGTTAGAACGCTGGCCTTGTAATCCTGGGGTCTCGGGTTCGATTCCTGGCGGTGCCCGAATTTATAACTTGTGTTGGGCAAGGCCGTGGTCTAGGAAATACGGAGTTTTCCTCCGGGGACTTCCCCGGTTTCTCCGTGGCATCCCAACAATTACTCCATTCACACACAGAAGAAGGCAATGGCAAACCACTTCTGGATCATCTGCCAAGAACGTAAATGAACAGGTCCCAGTCCGAGAAAAGGATGGAAGGATCCTGTTCATATGGACCTGTCGTCAGACAGAACACTAACTGAGGCTGTGGACTATTTTGAGATACTAACTTATAATTTTGTCACATAAACTGGTAAACACAGGTGTGAATACCAAATCTGAACTTCAACAATCCTCAAATCTGTTAATTTATGACGATATTTAATTTTAAACTCGGCTAATAGTACACCATCGTGCGCCTATTCCATTTACCTATGTCTGTCCGAGTAGCAGGCGACAGTAGTGGCATCTCACGGGGCATCACAGCATGTCCGATTGTCTACTGTCACTTGGCACTAAATTCCCAAAGTAACATTCTGTGCCCGGACCCCAACATCTTCCAACCAAAGTAACAAATGTTCACTGTTCTGTTGGGGCTTGTAGAATCGTGGGTGACAAATGACTCCCGTAATGCGCCTTGTGACGACGACTGTGGTAAGGGCAAAGCGACCAAGCCAACACATACAAAGCACGTCTCGCTCGCTTGCAGCCTCTTCTGTCAAGCGTACACCTGTCACATCTACCCCGAGCCATCTCGCATTTACCCTTCATCCTCTGCGTTCTAACCTCACGTCCGGACTGTCACCTAGCAGTTCTGTGGAACCACCAGAACGTCTCGGCTTGGATTTAGACGGGTATGGATGAAGTGACTGTTGTTCCAGTGTTCAAAGATAATTGTTAGCTTTGCTTTCTGGAGGAATAATATGATGAAAGAACAAATGTGTCTGTCTGAAAGTGAGGATTATGAATAACGCTACAAACATCATGTCACTACCAGATTACACGTACGTTTTTGATAACACAATCACACGTTACAACACTCGCCATTAGACTTCATGCTCAGCCATTTTACTTCATCTCACTTCTCTAAAATATATTTTAATACATTCTTCCGTCTGTTTTTATCTTCCAAGTGTCAATTTCCAAAAAAGTATTCTCCTCATGTCAAACAAGTCTTCATCTTGACTTAACTACTCTGACGAACAAAACAACCTGTAAAATGGCTGTTTAAGATATCGTAATATTTAGTGTTCTCAAAAAGGGGCGAACCTGTGTGGTTTATCAACTCGCAATAGTCCTTTAAGGCCTCAGACGTTTGAAGATCGTGCACTCAGACCGCCGTTTGATTTGGCGGAAGCAGAACATCTTATCGTTTTGTTATTTCTTTGATTTTGTATAAAGTTATTTAAAATTGCCTCTTATAAATTTTAGGATGTGTTGTATGAAAATAAACAAGTACAAAATGTAAATACATATTGCATTAATGAATGCCGTTTTAATCAGTCCCTTAAGGTAAAGTGGTACAATTTATAAATAAGCAAACGTTTGATCAAAATAAGGAAAATGTCGAATTTAGTAAACACAAATGTTTGTAGAACTGAGGGCATCGGCCATGATGATTCAGTAATATTTGATGTTTGCAAGTGTTACACGTAGAACTGAAGGCATCGGCCATGATGATTCGGTAATATTTGATGTTTGCAAGTGTTACAGTTTACCCTCGACATTACTGCCGTCTTTCTGTGGTGAAGACTTTTCTCGTCAAAGTAAGTGCTCATGTAACAAATTATGGCGCTTTATAAGAAATAGGTCAATAACGTCGGCTGGCAAAACGTAGAAGCAAATTTTAACATCCAACTGCAGTTGCAGTAGAAATCATGTAATCTGTGCTTTGGGTACAGTTTCGATCACGAAATCAGTACAATTTCAACCAGAGGTACAATTCAGACCAAAAATTTGTGACTTCGTTTTCTTAATTAAACATGTGCTAGTGGCTTCTATTATATTTTAACATATTATAAACCTATATTTTACTTGAATCACTTTTGACGAAATGCCTCAGTTTTCATAATAATACATTGTATATTAACGAAATATTATTTTTAATATTATTTTTCCATTTGTCGCTCAATAAATATACAATAAACATAGATATTAAATATTCTGAAGGCAATGCCTACATGTTCAGGTGTGAACAAAAAGTACTGTAAGTGGAATAATGGATCCATAATAAGAGCTGTAAATGGAGTAATGGATGGATCATTATCCATAAGGGGGAGCCTCACAATTATTTTGTGTCATTCACTACACTGCAGAACAATGTACAAGAGATGCTAAGCTTGTTTATACTGGATTAAGTACCCACTTGAGAGATGTAAGTGGATATCCGAGAGTCCTCTGGTCAAGAATCTGTTTCGGTAAATTGGCTCCTACATTTGGAATAGATTAGTTTGGGCCAAAGTGCCGACCAAGTTAGGCGGGCGGCATATTCGTTGACTCTCTCAAACATCTATTTTACGATACGAAGAAAATTGCTGGAGTCGATTGATTTCGCGTGTTTGTGATATGGAAAACAAATCTGAGGAATATAAGGACAGCTGAGGGTCTTCTCGTACAAGAGGGAGGGGACTTAACAAAGGGGAAGCAGCAGCCTAATTCAACTTGCTAGCGACTGTGCTAGAAGAATAAGATCTCTTAGATAAACCCCATAAGATATATAACATGGATGAGTCAGGTTTCCCTTTCAATAATCCCACCCCCACCTCAAAAAAAAATGTTAGTGCAGAGGGAAAACGGGAGGTTGTTACTTTGACCTACGTTCCTCCTATGATAATTTGTAAGCGGATCAGGAAAAGACCAGAGTTGCAAAACGGACTTCCGTCGGAAAGCGTCACTGGAGTTTGTGATTCAGAATTTGTCAATGAAGATTTATCCCAAGTTAAAAACACTTTCTGAACTTTAAATCCGAAGACAAAGATTTGCTTTAGATAACCATGGAAGTCACACCAGTTATGAAACTATCCGTTTCTGTAAATACCATGACAAAGAGCTGTTAGGACTATCTCCTAACAGTATTTATGTGTTAAGAGCCGTTGGGCCGAACATTTTTTTAAATCCCTCAAGGCACAATACCACAAGAATGCTAGGAATGGATCCATGGGAATCCAACTGAAGCTATCAATAAAGTTTGGTTTTCTTCACTCTCTGCAGAAACATGCAACATAACAACGACTGTGGGAGCAGCTGTTAAATGTGTCACATGTTTAGGAAAAGGAAGACGTCGTTCCTGACCAAAGGCATTCTCCGAGTACTGTGTTTTAACTGTATGCCACTAAAACAAATACGAAGTTCCACCAGGCACCGATAAACAGAGAACTGCCAAGAAAGGCCAGCGAGGAACCTCATTGCTCAAACGTAGGAATTAATCGTTCGAGATGCAATGCCTACTCAAGAGAATAATAAAGCACTAGAAAAAGAAAGTCACAGAGTTCGCAGAAATTTACTTCTGATAAAAATATGTCAAAGCCGATGAAACGGTTGTTTCAAAATAACGGCGTTACCAAAATGTCCTCTTAGACAAAGATTGGCAAACTCGAGCAAGATTTCGGCTCAGTGAAAGCACGGAGATACAATAAACCAAACCAAACAACTTAATCAACTTCGTCGAACCAACACCTAACGGTCGGATGAAAGTGTTGCAAACCAAGAAATATCTTAAGCGCTGCCAAGAAAATGAAAACATTTGTGTAATTTCTTTTACTAAATTACTATACCAAGAAATCAATGAAGAAATGTGGATGGATTTTCTACCAAGTATGCAAAATTTGGTATCACATATTGTGTTTTTGTGCATTCAGGGAAAAAGGACTACACCTGTGGAAAATACTTTTAATCGAAATTGTACATTACTATGATCATGATTGTACCACTTGCGGTGCAATTTCGATAATTTTTTTTATATATTTATGTACTTTCCTTGAATACAGTTTTGTTTATTGAAAATGTCAGATTTTTCATTCCTGCGTGTAATACCTCCTATTCTCATTATAATAAACTAGTTTTAAAAAATAGTTGTTTTTAACCTGAGAACCCAAAAAGTAAAAGATTATCGAAATTGTTCGATTTTAATGAAAATAGAAATATATCGAATTAATTTTAGTAAAAAACAGCAGCTTAAAATTTAACGAAAGTACGTCGAGACAAAGCTGAAGAAAAAGGAACTTTAGTTGCGAACGCATTTAAAAATAAAGGAGTTTTTCGTTTTTCGTTTTAAGATTTTATAATTACACATGTTTAGAAGCTCTACGACACATGTGTATTTAACTGCCACATTTCATTGTACGGTTATGCCACTGAACAGAATTCTTCCGCCTTCTCTATTCTGTGCTCCTAGTACATGTTAAAAATTAAGACGGGAAACATAAAAAATTAGGTAACCATACAAGTGCTATTTCACTAGTGTATGCACCTACGTGGTGTCATGTTTTCGTGATCAATAAACATCGTGTTCTGCAAGGCTGGCCGTCAGTCAGACCGACAAACAGGAAACGTGATGATCGCGGCTTGCCTAACCAGTTACATACGCTTTAATAAAGCCTAAGTTGGATACTTGTCCAGAAGGAACCTTGCCGGTTCTGACCGGGCGTAACCAAGAGCATGTCTCTCAACACATGCTTTTTTTCAACATTTTCTTCTCTAGCTTTCACAAAGTTGGCGGCGAATATGGTGGTGGAGTAGTTGTCCACTTGGATTCAAACTTCGGTTCGGAGATCGGCTATAGTGTCTGAGGTATTTTGTGATATTTCTCAGTTTCTTCAGCCAAATACCAGGAGAATGTCTCAGATTAAGCCACTACCCCTTTCCTCCACTCTTCCAATTTTGTATTTCCTAATTATCCTGTTATTCGACACTAATCTAAATTCAAGACAGCGTCATTAAGCAAACCATAAATAGGTATAAACGAAAACTGGCCTATTTCAGGCCAGAGTTAACCCCGCAAAGAGTGTACCTACACAGGAAAACACGAAGACATATTCATGCTCCGAGCAGGAGGCTAAATTTCAATCCCGATGCTGTTGAATAAATTAAGAAATAAAATTTAACTAACTCTCCGTCGCAGTCTTGCAAACTGAATTCATCGCAGTTCTATGGCTGGTACCTTCTGTTGCTTTTCTGCAGTGTACAAAATTTGGTATTATCGGCTCGAAAACTAAATTGTTAAACACCCAGTTAGAAGCGGTTTGATTACCAGGTTGTAGGTATGTGACGTGTAACCAAGACTGATGTTTATTTATTTTTACGGGGTCTAATCTTGACTTCTCATCAAAGCCATCAATCTTGTAGACTTCCTCATAAACTAAAAGATAATGATGAACAACGTTACACAGGGCGTGGTCCATTTCACTACGAGTGACGATTCAATGTTGCGGTTACACCGAGTTTGATCAGGATTTAATCGAGGATTAAGCATTTTATCTTATATTGCACTTTCAGCTACCCAGTTTACGGTTTATCCCTTTGGATTGCCAAGCACTTGCGGTCCCTGGAAACAATACAAAAATCTTGCTGAAAGAATCCCGTCTTTGCTTCAAACAGTTATCTGTTGAATGTTAACCTACTGATTTTCTTGTATTAAAATTCGAAGGCTGATCATTTGTACATCGGCCATTGGCACCGATCCTCCGAGGTAAATTCTAGTAGACGTAATCTAAAGAAATCTATTTCCTTAGGATTTAGTTACATGTTATCCTTCATACATGGTTGAGCCGGGATTAGAACAGCTACGAATTGGAATTCGATTCCCGACAGGAACAGCAATGTGTTTTTCTTCTGGAGATCAATTACCCTCCTATAGGCCAGTACAGGCCTATAATAAACACCAGGAACCATTTTCACGGAATACCTGATTTACATAAGCGCTGAGGCTGTTCACATTTAGTTGAAACATGGAAGGAGCAATGAATACCGATCTCGTCATGTTCTTGTTACACAGCGTAAAGTTGTTTAAAATTACTTTTACACTAATGGTTCCTGAAACCTTCGAAGTAGTGTCCTTGCGCACTAATACACTTAATGAGTCGGTGTTCCCAATGCTGAAAACATTTTTGGAACTCCTCTTCTTGAATGCTCTTCAGGATGGTCGTCGCATGTCCCTGAATGTTGGCAATGTCTGAGAATCTTTGGCCCTCAAAGCGGTTTTTGAGTTTTGAGAATAGCCAAAAGGCGCACGGGGCCAAATCTGGCGAATATGGTGGATGGTCCAATTTAAATATCGATTTTTTGGTCAAATATATTCGGACAGACAGTGCGTCATGAGCAATGGGGTTGTCATTATGCAAGATCCAAGCACCAGGTCAAAGTTCAGGTTTTCTTCGAATAACCTTGCCAGTATTCCCAAAATGGTTCACTGTTCGACCTTGTTCAACAAACTCAAAGTGAAAATTAACCTTGCGTTCAAAAAACAGAATCCAGTTCTTTCGGCGTCTTTAACTTCTTCCCAACAGTCTTTAAACGTTTTATGTCAATCAGAGACAGCCGACGTTTCCATAGCTTCAGCACCATAACCATCTGCTAACATCCGCAGAGATTCATTCGTGATTTGCCTGACTATTCACAAAACTCGATGTTAATGCGTTACTCCAACCGGGACGAAAACACGCTTGTATAACTCTGCCACTGCTTTGCTCCTTCTGTCTTATTTGCTTCACCAACACGCAAGTTTCAACCACAGACACGTCATAACACGTCGCTGCCACCTTCAAGGCCGTAGACACGTGCTTGGTACAAACAGTTCAAGGAGACCGGAAGTGTTTTGCACAAGAAGTGTACAGGATGCGTTTGTGGTGAAAATGTCTAAAAGATACACAGGATCTTTGTCCGCAGTCCACGTATGTCGTCATGAGCTGAAGCACATAAGTTGCAAATGCCTAGCGCATTCGGAAGTGCATCGGGCGTTACGCAAACGTTTGTGTCTGAAGGATAAAAAATTGCAACTGACGCAGGTTATTACGGCAGATGATAGTGCAGCCCGTAAGAAATTTATAATGACCAGTCTTATGAAACTAGACGAAGACAATTAATTCCTGAGGGAAATCATGTTCTCTGACGAGGCTATTGCAGTTTATGTTTCAGGGAAGGCAAACAAACAAAACTAACTCATCTGGGGATCAGAATGCCCTCGGTGGAGCACATTAGAGACAACCCCAAGGCAAGTTAGTGTGTGGTGTGGCCTGTTACACGTCTTTTGATCGAACACTTTTTCTTTGCCTCAAGTGCTCTTACAGCATGACGGCGCCAAAACCACACTGGAGCTTGATTGTGCGTGCATTTCCCAAGCCGATGGATCGGCCGTGCTGGTCCCATCTCTTGGCCGGCCAGTCCACCGGATATCACACCCTGTGATTTCTTCCTATGGGCACACGTGAAAGTCTGTGTGTACCGAACTCCAGTGGGCTATATAAACGATTTTAGTGACAGAATTGGAGCTGCTGTTGTAATAATTGACTTTTACATGCTACAGCATACATGGATGTAGCTTCAATGTCGTTTGGACATTTTACGTGTGACAAATGGTCCCCACGTTGAATGCATGTAATGTTCAGAACATACTTCGAGGGTTTCTCTCGCAGATAACGCACTAATAATGTCTATGTGTTGAAAAAAGGATTTTATTCACGTGTAAATCTGTAAAGATAATTTATGTACAGCCTGTTCTTTAAATGCACGTTGCGAAGAGCGCATGGGAGTTACAGGTTTTAATTTCTGGTGGTAAAACCATCTTAGTTGTCAGTGAGCCATTTTACTGTGTAGGAGGCATTACTCAGTGACGGCTTCATGGAAATATTTCATATTTTGTTGTTATTACAACTGAATAAATACACCGAAACCCCATCATTTTTTCGCCTTTGTAAAAGATGTTGTAATTTGTAAATTCTAGATACTTCACGTATTTTACACGAGTCTTTCCAGAAGAATTTTATTTAGAATACAAAACTCTTTGTGTCTGTGTGTTTGTCCGATACGTGACTGACAAATTTATCATTGACGATCTCAGATGGCTGAATGTTGTATTTTACAACTGCTGCTGCCATTGGGCAGCTTTAGTGGGTACTTTTAAAGGATGTAAAAGATCCGGAAGGGATAATGGGAAGGAAGAAATGGGACGGGGGATGAAGATGCGAAATAAAACGCCTCTCTGTAGAGGAGGAGGTCAGACGTCTCGACACCCTCATATTTACCACTCAGTGCACCTCACAATTACTCTGAACGTTGTAGCAAGAGAAGGGTTAGAACTCCCCAGCCGGAAATTCTGTTAACAAATTGCATATTACTACTGCAGCAGACCATGAACCCGTTTAATTAAAATTAGGTACTCTGATGTCAGTAACAGTCAATGGAATAATAGCAATATTGCTTACATATCGGATATCATACACCTAACGTGAAGGTTTGTCACAGTTTTGATGAATTTGTCTCAAAAAATTTTAATTTTGGCATTTCGAGTACACAGCATCAGATATTATGCCAATAGGATAAAGAGACATGTTCATGTCGTCTTAAGTGAAGACCATTAAGTAATATTAATTACTTGCATCAGACTGTATTTTATTCGAATAGTTTTTATATTTGTGAAGAGCAACGTGACACAACATTACTACCATATTATCAGTTATGATTACGAGTGTGTCGGTCAAATTATTTGGTATTTGGTATTTGAGGTCTTCGAGTATTAACTAAGAAATATTTGTAGCCAATACATGAATGAGATCTGTGTGCAAGCAAACATCGTATCCTTCATTGGCTTTCAACTCAGCAGTTGACTGTAAAGACACCGACAGGCAGCGTGATTAGCATTCAAGGTTGCAAATCGTGTTGGAAAATCTGCAAGCATTTTATTGCCTCTAGCTTAATAAATTAAGTTACGTGACTTTTTACTCAGTGTGAGAATAACAAACTTGTATTGAAGAATTTTTCTCAAATAAAAAGAGCGAAGGGATCTTATACTGACCCATTCCGTGTAAATGATATTCTTCCAGCAGACCCCTTACAGAGCCAGTATTTAAAAAAAAGTCCATTACATGTACTTTACAAGTAACAGTAACGGAGTTACAAAGATAAATGTAGGGGGGAAAGGAGTAATATTATTTAATAAAAATGTTCTCATGAATTCTTCGCTCGAATGGTCGGTTTCTCACTACTGTTCCATGCTAAGAAAAGTCAGTAACTAGTCTGAAAAGTTTCTAATACCATTCTGGAACCAGTGCATCTGCTAGGAAATATTAGTATATAACGCAGATAAAAGGGTTTGAAAGAGGATCGTTTTAGATATGCCAATGCCAAAATAATTACTGACCATCAAAGCCGATTACTTCTGTGAGAAAATAAATATATTTTAACAACTTTTATATTGCACAAACGAAATTAGTTATTCGACAAAGTATTTTCACTCGTTTTATCTCAAGGAAGCGGATTCAGATTTTAACATGAACACCTTTACCTTTGGATCTTTCATTGCTAACAGTCATCACATGACCTTAATTCCGGCAGATCGAAGCATTTATGTCACCAAACTATAATGAGGGTTCAAGCTGTTGTACAGTAAACAACTGTGTTCCCTTGTCTAAACCAGTGAAGTCGAGATCACGTTCAAGTTATTAAATTTTAACAAAATAATCAATATGGTCAATATAATTACATGGAACTAGAACTGAATAGTTAAGCGGAAGTTGATCCGAACGACAGTTCCATCAGCAAAAACCACTACTGTAGTTGCCACCGGTCATTAAAAGGTTTAAGCGGCGCTAGTGTCGTTTTGTGTTGTCATTTTTAACAAGAATAGAAAGAAAGGCCTACATAAAAGACACATAAGTAATGAAAATGGCATTGGAAGAGAGATAGGAAGATGTTAACTATTAGAGCTAATTTAGATTTTAAATTTTTACTCAGTTAAACCGACGTACATGCATATCGATATATACAATGTACGTTTCAAGCCCGTATGTAGAAACAGTTACATTCAGAATGCCATGGTACAAAGACGCGTGTGGAAACTGTGTTCCTCAGCACGGAACACACCTTTCCAGTTCTGTTAATGATACAAATAGGAATATATGCGACTTAAGAATTGCGTGGCAACCTGAGAATAATGACGAATCGCATAGTCGGATGTCCACCAATGAAATGAGAAGCCTGCTTAATATGAATTTTTCTTTTATAACCGTTTTTACTGTATATGTCTATCAATCGAATTAACTTCTCATGAATTATTCATTTCTATGTAATTATACTGAATATCTTCGATGATTTTGTGAAGATTTAATAAGTTGGACTACATCTCGATTTTATTAGTTCAAACAAGGGAACAAAATTGTTTATTATACAAAAGATTAAACTCTATCAAACTGAAGCTAAAATTTTACAGAATTTCCGAAAAATTATTGATGTTGTGTAATTTATAAATATTTTTTTAAAAAGGAAGAATATAGGATTGAAGACAAGAAAGAGATGAGAAGTAAGGAAAATGACAGTGAAAGAAAGACAGGAAGTAACAAGTCTTTGGTTCGATTCTCTTTCTTATATGGGCTCTTTCTCTGTTTTGAGGTTTATACGAAAACAAACTTGTATTTTCGATTCACTGAAGTTATTTATCCGTTCACATTTAGTAGTGCTCCAAAATGAAGAAACAGATAAATAATTAAGATAAGAAATTACTGAAGGAATGAGTAAGAATCAAAACAAACAAAAAATTACTAGACGCTATATAACAGGTGAATCGAGTGAGAGTAGAAGTAAAGAAATGAAATTTATAAATATTATAATGATCACAGGGAGGTAACAAATAAATGAGGAAATGGCGTGGACGATGACTGTAGAAGTATGTGTGAGTGTTCGTTGCACTTCACATGCAGTTCTGGTCCAGGACAACGTAATTTAAAATGTAATCGGTAATAAAGTATCCGTAGCGGCTGCTGGTATGACTCCTGCCTCAAGAGATGATCTGAATTTATAGTAGAGAGCCCTGGGTAAACTTCTTTATATGCGCTGTGCATGTGGCATAGGAAGCAATAAATATTCATTAACTACAATTATAGCTCCCAAAGAATGTAACATTTTACTGCCCTCTGATATTTTATTTTTTGTTTTATGGTGTAAGGTTGTGTTAAAATAAAATAGGAACATACGTTGAATACACAGCTGGGATCAATGGCATGTGTATAGTATAATAAATAGCCGCTTAGTATTGTCTGTCCCTCCTTCAGAGTTCTGAACAATGAATTAATAAGATTCGTAATATCTTCAGCCATTCGTATTTTAGAGCATTCTGAGATTTATAATATAATTTAACATATTCCATACACGAGGTGCGATAGGAAAATTTCCAGACTGCGCGTATAAAAACCCGTACACTTATCTCAGGTATTAAATTCATCCATCACCCTCGAAGTAGTTCCCCTGGGAGTGAACACAACGATCCCAGCGCCGCTGCCAAGCCTGGAAGCATCCCTGGAAATCTTTCTTTGTCAGCCTGTCAAGCACCATCTGCGATCTAACATCTAACCATCCCATCTCTCCTCCCCGAAGCGCTTTCAAGGCGTGTAGTGAGGATAGTAGGTGAATTTCATTTCGCTACGTATCGGACAACAAATATTCCTCAGAGTACAAATTGTAATAATCGTAATTCTCGTTAATATTGAGTACGTGGAATAATTAGACTGCATTAAAGTTCACCTTCATGTAACTCACTACAAGCAAGTGTGAACAGTTTGTACGCAATAAAATTTATGAGTATAGACACCGGAAAACATTTACTGTAGATCAGATTGTTGAAATAGATCTGTCTAAAAGACTTAACAAACTTGAAGATGGCTGTCTTCTGGGTTGTTGGGCCGTGTAGTCCGGTTGTAATTCGCCGACATGGTTACCTCCATCATCAGGGCGATGAGTACCCCCGATGATGGAGGCAGAAAATACCTCTGAAAAGTAGGTAAACTTCTACCAGACTACATTACATACTTTTATACTTATTTATCACAAAATATATAATGTATTGATCAAAGTTTGACCTTGTTTTGTTGTCAATACTCAACAAAGAACCACACGAACAATTTTAGTGATATAAATAGAAAAATGAGTGTTTTGGCTCATCGATTAGCAAGTACCTATCTGGCTTACATAAAGTCCTATGTTCTGCATAGTTTAAGCTTTATGCCGCCGTTTGTGTGCATGATGTTTGCCAGCTTATATGCTTGTAAACACCTATAACTTATTTTCTTGTGGAACTTCGTGCTTGTTTACATATAAATTATATTTGATAGATATTCCTCTCCGATTTCTCGCTGTCTGTCTATAGAATTTATTTATTTACTTATTTATTTATGAAAACTTAAATCTCATAAGAGAGATAATATTATCACAAATATCATATCTGATATCGAAAAAAGAATATTGATACTGCTGCAACATTAGTGCATTGAGTCATAAATAGTGTTCAAAACGTCCTAAATTGATTTTGGGAAAGATATTTGTTATTATGATGCCGGTTTATAACCAGGCTAATATCTGACTGTCATTCTTCTGGGTTTTGGGGCCGTGTAGTTTCGTCGATAGATGCCAACGGTTCGGGGAGAACTACTGTCTCGATCTTCAGCACTGAAGATGGAGGCATTATGTTTCCCGAAAGCCATAAAAATAACACCAACATCACCACGCCCGTGAGATCCTCAAATTCCTTTATGCATCCTACATTATACATTGAGGTCGGAGTAATATTGTTGCTGTTACCACCACTAGACCTCCTTCGGGACTCACAAAGTAAGAGGAGCATTTTTCGTCTTTTCGTAAGTTACGTTTATGTGTAGTAGAACTTTTCCAACAATAACATCATTGAAGAGGCATATGAGCTTTTAATTTGTTTATACATTTCAGCATTTACAAATGTGAGTTACTCTGTACATTCGTTGAAAGTGGCAGGTAAAAATGCTCATGGGGTCAAACCATTCTGTTTTTCCGAGTATTGTTTCCAGAATTAAATTTTGTGTTGGAAGTCTACATTAAAAATTGTAAGGTCAGTTTTACTTTGGTTCGCATCTATTCACAACACTTCCTACTTACCACATGGCTTAGTACAAACGCTACCTAATTTCATTAAAACTGCCAATGACTTAATAAATCGCTATTCCTACATAACATACATCCAGATGTTATTGAGATGGGTAATTTTAATTTGAAATATTTATCGCTGGAGTTAATTTTTAACGAATATCAAAATGACATATTTTATACCTCTGTGCAGTGCAGTGACTGTACTGCTGACGAGGTCTGTCAGCGACAGGTTTGTATCTGCAGTAAATTAACATCAGGATTAACGAGCGATGCAAAATCATACGGAATGCTTTTTGGAAATTATATGCACTACAACTTCTTAATAATCTTTCCACTTATCGAAGACGTAATAAAGAGTAGTCTAAATAATGGGCAAGTCAACTGTGGTAAGAAATAACAACAAACGTTATAAATTTATCACAGTTCTAAAACATGGGATTATAGCTACAAGATCATCACAGTGGGCAGTTGAGTGTAGTCTTATAATATGAAGTGTACTTGTAAAGTAAGTAAAGCAAATTCTGTATAAAATTATTTTCCAGATATCTGGATAATTATTGACATGGAGTTGGAAATTATCTTTGTGGGTACAGAGTAGCCTGGAGTTATTTGTCAGCTTTCACTGTGTGGATGGAGGCGTTGAGGTAAAGCAGGCGTCGTTAAGTTCTTCCCAGAATTCACAAGTATGAATTGTCGCTTATAAATACGAACTTATCTTACAGATACGACCATTTGTGTACTGAGCTTGGTATCTGCTTCTTTTCCCATACCTTTTTTTTAATTTAAACACATTGCGATAGGAGCGGGGCTTTTGGGGGGGGTGGGGTGGAGTCTAGCAAAACAACACTTACTCTTACACTTTTGTTGCCGTATCACTGTCTTACACAACTACCAGTGTTTTTCGCAATTACACTATCTTATTATCACACCCGGTTCGCCTCTGAACGATTATAACTTTAGTCACCTTCAGGGCAATTTTACATTATAAGCTGTTTAACGGCCTAATTTCAAATATGCAGATATAGTGGCCTTGAAAATAGAAAAAACACCAATGTGTCTGAAACGAGATTATTAGTAAACATGTACCTATGTTGTTAGTTCTTCTGATGTGTGGTCAAATTCTCTCATCATTGTACAGTCCTCGATCGTCCTTGCATATTTTTGTTTTGTTTTTGATTCATTGTCTTACTCAGATGCGTGACTGGCGAACAAGATGAAAGTATTGTTATGGTATATGATGTTCATCATCGCATTATCATCATGATGACGAAAGCCCTGTTCTCTTCACTAACTTTAGTTTGCTATTTGGCTCAGGTTCATGGTTTATTTAACGACTGTTTTAAGTCTCTTACTTTATACAACCTCGCATGTTTTTTTTAAAAAAATGCGGTCGTTGAATATTTTACAGTGTCTATTTGAAATCTGAGAAATACTGCGTTAAACCGCATTTAGGAATGCTGTTCTCCGACCCAAGTTTCTCAAACACGAAGCTGCAGTGCTAATAATTTATGAAGTTGATCAGCAGTTCAGTCCATTTCACGCTGAAGTCTGTCAACACTACATTCTCTGGTGTTTGTTTGACAGGACAGTAACATTTTGTACACCCTATGTTGTCTATGTCTTCTCTTGTAGTTGTTGACATGATTCTTGTTTCTAGGTTGTTCATGTTTTGTATTTTACTCGTATTGTATATGCTTAACAATATATTTGTCTGGCTGTCTTTGAGGGCAGCTTGGGTTTACGCTGTCGTTACACTCATCAGATAACTTGCTACATAAAACTGCACTGTATTCTCACACATAAACTTCGTGTACGCTGTACAGAGCTGACACGTTTGCACTGTAATAATTTCATCATTCTTATAACTTGCAGGAACATAGTAGAAAATCGCCTCGTTATATATACGATTCAGACGTGATGATGTTAATATAAGCAACTATATCTGAATAAATATGGCCTATATCAATGACATCAGGCACTTATAGGTTCATACAATATGTTTAAATGTCGGCGACCCACTGCTTTTGACAGCCTGGGATCGTCTCTATAGATGTTAGGTCTTGCCAGACAAAGGCCATGCTTGATATTACCTCCTTAGTAAGTTGTTTTTCTCATATAAGATATACAAAACATAGAGTATATGGAGATTATATCCTGCTACATTGTATGCTCTTGCCTTTACGAAATGAACCTCACAAAAATATAAAATCACATAGCTCTTCTGGGTTCTTCAGGTTCCAGGTTTACATCGCTATTGGAAACGTGATATATTTTCTAATATCTTCTTTATTTTAGTCTTGCTAGGAAAATTCGGCTTGACTAGTAGTAGGATAATTGCTCTAACAGGGTTACATTAAATTAAATACATAAAAATTAATAGAAATGTGCTTAAAAATTCCCTTGGATATTTTTATTCAAATAACTCACCATCGTCACGAACTTTTAGATTTGACTTAAAAATTAAGGTTCATAAGTACTTATTTTTTTAGTAACTTTTATAATCTGACAGCCTGAGATTAAAATAGTTTGCGAACTGCTACGACAGACAGTGATGGTTGCTAAAATGTTCGGGTTTTTTCGCAATATTGAGCTTCACAAGAAGGACTCTGCTCCATGGAGTCACTTAGTTATTTGGTTAGTTAGTTAGTTATCGGAATGTAATGCGAAATAAAGTTTGTGGCGCATAGCACAGAGGTCTCAACATATCGTACCAGATGTGATTAACCCCGTATTTGCGCTCAATCGTCCAGGAACAAGACACTTACTGACGTGCTAACACAGCGATTTGGTGAAATTGTCATAGCAACTGTTGGAACATTGAACATCAGAAGAGATTTATTCTCACGTGGCCTATATGTAGGCTTGCTGTATCACTGCGTAAAGGGGCAAAAATTCTAGGAACCCCGGTCCTGGTAATATCTATTAATTTTCTTGTTTTATTTAATTTTTATTTGTTATATCTTCAGTTACACACCGGCGTTTAAAAAGTGTATTTTAATCTTTAATATATAACATAAAACTGCCTTCTGATATTGCATATAGCAAGTTGAACGGATTTATTATAGCAGGAAATCTCCGATTCAAACTCGTGACGATGTTGTATCAAACCAGCCGAGTGGAAATACATGCTTTGATGATAATATCACCTAAGTCTACATAATATCGCCAGTTTCGTTTGCTAAACTAACATATATACTATATTATTGAAGTTGTTAGATTTATTTAATTTGTAGTTTATTTAACGACGCTTTTCCAGTAGCTCAGACTATGTAGCGTCAATTTTGATAGTTATTCGCCCTTATTGTCTGTGCATCCATATTACATTACGAATCATTCATTCGAAATTCTTGTTTGTGAAAGTAACTGTCTTGAGTATTCTCAGTGAACTTGATTAAATAGTAATTAGAAACTCTATAGTACGGTAGCTTTCGGTTTTCTTCGAAAAAATGTCAAATCTCGTAATATTCTGCTGGATAACAGCGCTGTTTAATGCAGCTTATATAGGACAATATTAACAGAATTTAAACGGCTGTCTAAATTAATAACTCTGTAGGACATTTGTGTTTGTCTACTGTACCGGAATAAATTTTATCAAATATTGACATCAACAAAACAACTCCTATCTTTCTTTTCTTTTCATAGAAAGAAATCCATTGTATCCAATAGAAGCCTCGTGATTGGTCTGCAGTAAAATTATTTTGTTTTGTCAAATAACTTTATTTATGGAGGCAGTATGACCTCTGAAACGTTGGTTAACATCGACCAGACTACACAGCGCAACAACCCAGAAGACGGAAATCTTAACTTTATTTAATTGTCCAAACAGTATGATTTTATGATATGTAAGATAATAACCCTCGGCTAAAGGTACGCCAGCAAATTTCTCTATTGAGGCTAAATTTGAAGGTTTGTGACGATAGGGTACTGTTAAAAGAACGAATTTTCTGGACATTATTCAAAGTCTTTGTTTTCTTCTAAGAACACAACGTTTCGGAGACGGGAATCTGTCTCCGTCATAAGGTGAAAAATTATTCCGTTAGACTAATCGATAAAGCTAGTTCCTATCTTCTGAGGATGGAGATAGATTCCATTCTCCGAAACATGAATTTAACACAAAAAAAAACAAGACGATGGATTATGTCCAGAAATTTTTATTTTCCTGTATAGGAAGTTATTTTTCTTTCGAGCTTACTTAAAGCAGGGTAAACTGTCAAACCTTGATATCTTCCCGCACTACACAATTTCTGTTTAATTGATTTCAAAGGGAAACTTTTATACTACACCTCTTTTCATGTTTAAATTTTCTGGCTTTCAACTCGTTTCCGTTGAATTTGTAAATCATTTTGAGATTCGTATCTACCAACGTGTTATAAGAAAATATCTCTGGCACACAAACCAAGACAGGTAATTTATTTCTGTACTGGCGTTTTATATAAATAAATTTTCTTAAGATTGTGAAGCATTAGCTAATTTGTCTTCTCGATGACTGTCGAATATTTTGTCGTCTTAACACTCAACCGAGCTGGAATCCTTTGAAAGAACAGAATTTGAGGTTCTCGTGGCGAGTATGAAGATGGTTAACTTCTTGGTTAAAGCACCATGTAGTCTGATAGAAGTTTACCTTTTAATATTTAATATATAACATAAACCATAACCATGTAGTCTGATAGAAGTTTACCGATATTTCATAGGTACTACTCATCACCCTGATGATGGAGGCAATAGGCACATCTGAAACGTCGGTAAATACCAGACTACACGGCGCTACAACCCACAAGACAGCCATCTTTGGAAGAATGCGTAAAGCCTGCATACGCTAGTGGAGAGTGTAGGAAAGACAAGTGACAGAGTTAAAACGGTCTGCGGCCCCAGACTGCGAACCCCGTCTTCCCTATTTAAATTTTACCTCGCCCTTAAATGTTGAGATACGTCTGTGTAAATTCCGCTAATTAGGCCACAATTAGCCATTAATTTCATCTGGCGGGAGAAGCCTGTTTTGTTAGACAGACGCCAGCAGCAGAGACAAGACGCTTTGTTACTTTTCTCGCCCCCTCGTAGAGCTGGTAGCCTGCGGTCTTGTTCTGCGGTGATGTTGGCCAACACGAGCTGGCCGGGGAAGGAGAGAAGCCCACGGGACCATGGTTACCATGGTTACACTCTTTACCACGTTCACACGCTCGCACACGACCCTTCTAACACCCACAAAACAAGTCCACAAATTGCTGCATTTTGTGATGGTTGCGCTAGAGATGATCATTTATGTTCAGAACTAGGGTGAGGTTATTACGATAACTGAAGCGTTGGTTTCAATTTGGTGTAAGGACACCTCGTTGTCACTGAAGACCATTTTGGGAAAAGATTGCGGAAGGGATAATGTTTTATTTTTGTCTGCTTGTTTCTTAGTTCCTTCTAACCACATGGAGTTTCTTGAGAAGCTAATAGTTCCTCACCTCACCTCATCAATAAATTCCGTTCCTTCACGGCATCCGGTAGTCTATTGCCACATTCACTCCTTTCTATTCTGCCCCACATAAAACCAGTTCAAAAACTCAAATTTTATTTCCGCAAGATTAATTTTAATATTATCTCTTCTTGTTCCTCTTATCGCCATTCCATTTGTAACCATTGTGAATTTTCACTTATTAACTCAATTCACATTGTTTTTTTTAAGGAAGAAAGTTTGTCTTCATAGAAATAAATAATCGAATTTTCATAATCATGATATTGCAGTTTTGCATAACAATCTTTCACTCGTAGTAAAATAATCTTAAGTCGCGTTCACTGCAACACACTGTTTGCCAAGCGCAAGTGTCTCTTAATAAGAATGGCTGTCGAGCATTTACGTAGGGTACACTAATAACCTTCAATACTCGGCTGTCGAGCATTTACGTAGTAGGGTACACTAATAACCTTCAATACTCTGAAAACGGATTTGTCTGTAAATGTTGGCCGCTACGTGTTTCATGTTTACTAAGAGGCTGGTAAGCATTCAGAGAATCTCAAGTCTTGATATTAATTATACAATTTTACATTCTCTACATTCATTTTAAACTGCACTATCTCTCATCTTTGCTGCCTCCCGTTTTGTGATTGATTCCTCCAAATATTTTACCACTGATCTTATTCATTTCTAAACATACTTGCTTAAATATAGCCCAACGTTTTGCATTTGGACACTATTCTTAATTGTAGTTATTCTTCTGATTCCATTTTCTGTATTTTCCCCCAACTCCTTCCAATCTCCAACCGCCCATTTTCCACCATCCTATACCTCTTCTACCTTCTTGAAAACAAACTTGGTATCTTCAATTTCTTTTTAAACATTGTAACAAAGATAGTCTGAGGGTTTCTTGTCAAATGGCTGGTATTGTAAACAGAATTTAATTAAAATTGAAATATGTTTACAATTTATAATAAAACTCTCGAGTATCAAACGTCATAAAAATCCGTTAAGCCAAACTCGAATTGTAACATCACGCGGATAGACAGGCGGAACTAAGAGAAGATTTTTGTTGCATATTTTATTTGCAAACGATCCTGAACTTGTTATTTAAAATTTAAAACTAGTCGACAGAAAGTCTACTCTTATAAAATTAAACTAATGAGCTGCCTATAATACATGTTGTGTAAAATATATATAAAAACGCCTTGGTCTTAACAGTTTTTATCACACTGTAGCGGCGGAGTATTCTGAGATTTATCACGGGCAAGTGGTAGAACAGGGAATCGGTGAGAAAAGAGATATTACCTCTAAGCTGGTAGAGAGAGAGGTAATGGGTTAGCAGACTGGCCACTTAGGGGTTAAGCCATGAGCGTGTGACCTGTAGACCCCGACAGTCAGGTCCATGTAAGGTTCCTGTAGCAAAGGACGGGCGAAGCCCTAATCAAGCGTCCAACACGAACGACCTGGGAACACTTGTGTGTCAGTTTATAACCCGGGCGTACTGGCAAGAACCTGATGAATAAATAAAGCTATCTGGAGGCCCATTTATCATCCCTTCCCTTATCTGAGGCTCCATAAATTTTCGGAGGGAATCACCCCCCTTTGTAGTCGGATAGGAGCCGCGTAAAACAAACTATAAAATACGGCAGGATTTTATACATAAACACCTTCTTCTCTCTCCACTTTGTTCGAGAATGCGATTGCTAGCGAGGTGGCGTCTAAGTAAAACAAACACATTCTGACTTACCGCACATCAGTGTTGTTTTATCTTTTATCGCTTGATATTAATCTGCCTTAAGAATAATAGGAATATGGACGGAATGAGACACATGAAAACAACAAAGAATCTTTACATTAATGCCAATGTTGATTTTCATTCTTTGCGCAAGTACTCATTAAAATGGAATATTCAGAAGGTCCCGGGTTCGGTTCCAATCGTCACTGCCAATCGTAAATTTCTACAAGTGTCTACGTAGTGTATATCAAATGAACCCCGAACAATGGACAGTGTCGAAAACAACGTTGGTACAACAAAGTAACCACCGTCTCAATAAAATTGTCTTTCTAGACACTTCCCCTCATTATATATTTGTATTCCTGAAGCATACCTTGCGCATTTCATCAGCAAGCCTCGTTTTCGAAAATGCCGAATTATAATCACTGTTTGAGTATTTTGAACAGATTCTTAATTCCATTAAAATTAAAGTTGAATAAACTCCTATTCAACATCCTTTTAGTCTGAATCAGCTGCTGCAGTGGTGCTTTCTAGCAAGTCAGTCAATTGTGTGTTTGTGCCAATAAACACTGCATTGCGGGTGTCATATAGCGGAAGTTCGGGGGCAGATTTTTGCTACTATAGTTAACGCTTTCCTGAAATTGAAACACTTTTGCTGTTAACTCGCTGGACCAGCAGTTTGCTCATTACCCAGACATTTACCTTCCGGGACAACGAAGATTCAATTCTCATATTTCCACAGAGCACAGTTCATTACTCCTCAAAGTATTTAATTTTGTTTCTTGCATACTTATTACCATACTTATACAAATAAATTTAGTGACTGTAATCGTTTAAATATCAATCCTTTGCGGAATTTATCGAGTACGTCACAACTTACGCAGTTTTTATTTCGGGCAGATTTTAAATTTGTTATAGTGTTGGATTCTTTAGTTTTACTGATCGCACATTTTAACTATCGTAGTTATAGTATCATAATTCTCTAGAGTTTTTTTGTTACATTTCTCAAGTTGAATTTACGCACTTTATTAAAAATGGTGGAACTGTATTTCCTTAAGAAAGTAAAAAATAAAAATATTTCTTGTTTTAATTCTTCAATATACGCTTGTTCCCTATTGATACTAAAATTCTGCTCCGGTTGGCTTCTCATAAACAAATCCCTTTGTATTCAAAAACAATTAAAATTCTTTCAATAAGGATAATATCACGAAGAAACCTCAAACGACTGTGTTACAGAGCCAACACACAGCACGGAGTACAGGCGACATTTTGTCAAAGAAGCAAAGAAGCGTGTAATCACGTGAAAGAACACAGTCCACTATTTCCGAACTGTCTCTGTGTTAATTATGTTCCTTTGAACCGGTCCCAGAGTTGTAATTGCCTGTGTAAATTATAATTAAAACCTGTTTGTAATTAGCAGCCTTCACGTCATTAAAACTGTTTGGTGAAAACAAATAGTTTCAGTACCAGCACCATTGTAAGAAGAAAGTGGACAGGTAATAAAAATTCCAAAAGGTTGGAGACAAAGAGAAAAAATAATGGGTGAGTAGCTGTTTTTTTAATATCTCTCGAAGGTCTGTGGCGGTAAGACAAGGCAGAACTATAAGCAAGCAAGCCAGCGAACAAGCAGCTCAAGGCAAAACTAATGAGTAAGTGTCTGTTGAAAAGTAGAGCCAGACAGGAGCTGACATTAGCTGTTTGGTTGTCCAGCCGTAAAATGTCTACCGCCTGCCATGAAGCAGGATTCTTGGCAGCCGGGGATATCATGTTCCCTTTCCTGTCTTTTTCACTTCATACCCTTCCTGTTCAACTTTCCCCTTCCCCCTCTCAGCCATCACTTTTGCCTTGTTTCCCAGAGATCTAGCAGAAACAAGCCTATACTGCAGAAAAAGGAATGAACGAACGTACGGAAAGATGGGATGGGCTGAGGAGGGGAGGGGAGGGGAGGGGAGGGGAGGGGAGGGGAGGGGAGGGGAGGGGAGGGGAGGGGAGGGGAGGGGAGGGGAGGGGAGGGGAGGGGAGGGGAGGGGAGGGGAGGGGAGGGGAGGGGAGGGGAGGGGAGGGGAGGGGAGGGGAGGGGAGGGGAGGGGAGGGGAGGGGAGGGGAGGGGAGGGGAGGGGAGGGGAGGGGAGGGGAGGGGAGGGGAGGGGAGGGGAGGGGAGGGGAGGGGAGGGGAGGGGAGGGGAGGGAGAGAAGATTTAAAAAATGTAAGAGCGTGGCCCGCACAGTATGTCACTGTCAGGCTATAATTACCCGTCAGACAGACACGACATCTGCTGCTTAGCTTAGCATCGCTCTGCTCCTGCCATGCCGCGGCACACGATCCAAACAACCACGCATCTCGAACGCACACAATTTCAACACAGTTATTGGTCTGAGATTTCGTTAAAATACATTTTTGGTGATGAAAATATATATATATTTTTTTTTTTGAATCCTGCCACGATGTTTGGATGTCCGAAACGACTGTCACGGATAAGATACTCAGTTCTTTCGCCAGCCTCTGGTGATTAGGTTCACGAAAAACACCGCAGTTGACAAGACCAGGGACCTGTTGGAAATTGTGGGTTAAGGGAGACGCAGCAGTTATTAACGCTCAACTGCTGGGTGAGTTCACAGGTACGGACGACGCAACTACAAATCGCCGAAGACCAGCTACGGCGACCGGATGAATAGCCAAAGTGCAGAGTCCATTCCTATGAATAACAACATTTGGTGCAGTGTCGCTTAAAATACTTTTCGTCAAATGTCCTATTCATTATTTATTTTCTAAATTAAGTTTGAGCCAATTTAATTAAATGAATTGATTTCCCTGATGCCACTGATGATGGATGACCTTTTGAGGTTTAAACGCGTATGGCAACAGTGTCTTTTTCATAGTGTTAATAGTTGCTTGTGTGCTTATTTATATTCTAAGACAGCAGACTTTATTTTTAGTCTTTCAAAGTGTTAGCCACGTTAACACGGTTAACATTAACGCTCCGCCCCTGACAGGCCTGTACTCAGCAATACGATATTATCGACAACGGTTACTGTTCTACGAACCTCGATTTATGTCAGTTGTATGTGTTTTGGTTTGCAGGGAAAGGACCGAGCCAAGTGTAAGCGACAGGTGAGAATCTTAATAAAATATACGTCATTTACCTTAGCTCCGTCTGTGCAGACATCACTGTGTTTTAATACACTGACATTCGCTCACACAAATCACTCGTCGGTCGGTAACTTCAGCTCGTGACAGCTGTCTGCCACGGCTTTGTATTGATACGGGGTAGAGACTTTCTTTACAGTATCCGAGTCAGATTGCCGTTACACCATCACATTTAAAATTGGACTTTACTTTCTTGTATGGCATTTCAAATTACCAGACTTCTTCTGTTCTCATTACCTGAAGTACATCTGTAAAGTTTTCAATCCATTCATTATGCGTCACAGAATTTTCAAGAAGTAAAGTTTCCTTCCAAAAATAATAATTTTGGTTTCTACAAACTCTACTTCCTCCTTCTACCCACCTCGGTTGATTTGCTGTATATAGAATTCAGTTAAGAATTTTCTAATTATTGAAACTGTGTGGAAACGGAAGTTTCTACTGCAGTGTACTACCATTCACTCGAAAGCTCTGATGCCCGGAAAATTAAAAGTTTTCTTATCAGACTTATACAAGCTACGAACTGACATTATTCAGGGTTATTATATCAACGAAACGTCAGGTGTTAACACGAACGAACATGTAAGACTTGAGGTTCTCACAGCGGTGAGTATGAAGATATCCGTCTTCTGGGTTGTTGCGCTGTGTAGTCTCATCGCCCTGATGACGGAGGCAGTATGACCTCTGAAACGTTGGTTAACATCGACCAGACTACACAGCGCAACAACCCAGAAGACGGAAATATACGAACGAACATGTTTACTACGTTGCCTAACGGAAAGTAGATTACGAACAAACGCACAGTCTATTGTTTTGTCGTATTGTTTCTATACTGTAAATATTGATAATATTTAAATGTGAATACGTGAAGTATGGTTAACATTTATCATGTAATTTGAATTTGTTTATAAATATATCGAAGCTTTGGAAACAAGAACATAGTGCAGTTTATAAAATCGTGCCGGATACCTTTAATATGAACCCATCAGTGTAACACAAGTGGACATTTGGTTTATAGGCTACGTATTATGACAGCAGTAATCATGTAGTCCTAAAACTGCTGCAGTTCATGTCTCTGTGGAGATAATATGCCATAGCCTTTTTGACAACAACAAAATAATAGATCGATTGTCGTGCACGCATGTAATAAGGGATGTTGTATTAAGATGTTACTTCAAACTCGCCAGGGAATGGCTTACTTCATATTCGAAATCTATAGAATGTCCACTTAATGTTAGTTGTTTCAACCTGTCCACCAAAGCCGTCAAGAATTTCTTCACAGTTGTGGTCGACGCCATAAATTCTTGGTATTAAATTACGTTATTCATGCAATGTGTGTAATCAATTACAGACTCTATGTAGACGTTTCGATAATTAGTGAGGCAGTTCTCGTAATTTCTTTCGTAGGCCTGTTAGCAGAAATATTACTACGTAAATAAGCATAAGTCAATCTCCATGTATTATAATAACCTCTATTCTCTAGGTCTATACCTAAATTCAATGTTTGTGTTTCCCTTATTATGGGAGAAAAATTAAAATAATGCTTTCAAATTAATATAAAAATATCAGTAAATAAAAAAACTTGTACTTAAACATATCTCTTTTCTAATCGCCAACTGAATTGCATTTGAATTAGGACGACGTCCGTTTCTGCTGTAGGCCTAATAAAAATAAACAAATTCACGTAACTTCTCTAAAAGCTTAGAATTGTAAACAATTCAAAATACACTAAAGATATAGGCACCTTATTAACCCTTTAAAACTGAATCGTTTCTAAACAATATTTAGGAAGTCAATTCGTACCTCAAAGAGAACACCACACTTCTCCATTACAGAGATCACATATGACGTAAACTCTTTTAAATATGTCTTACGGAGGTAGCGAGGTATTTCGATTGCATTTCACTGAGTGCTGAGTTAGATAATTTTTAATTATAACATAAATAATTTTGACTTATTTTCTACTCCATATTCTATTATAGGGCCAGTTTCTTTAATTTATTATACCAGTATTACTAAAAAACACTTATAACTACTTTACATTCCACTTGTAATTTGCATGGTGTGACATTTAGGATACTTTGATTAGTGGCGACTGAATTTCATTAATGTCATAATTGCTGGATTTATTTATGCAGCACTTCAGTGGAACAAAAACTTTAGACAATGTATTCTGCCGGAAAATAGTCTCATCGCCCTGATGACGGAGGCAGTATGACCTCTGAAACGTTGGTTAACATCGACCAGACTACACAGCGCAACAACCCAGAAGACGGAAATATACGAACGAACATGTTTACTACGTTGCCTAACGGAAAGTAGATTACGAACAAACGCACAGTCTATTGTTTTGTCGTATTGTTTCTATACTGTAAATATTGATAATATTTAAATGTGAATACGTGAAGTATGGTTAACATTTATCATGTAATTTGAATTTGTTTATAAATATATCGAAGCTTTGGAAACAAGAACATAGTGCAGTTTATAAAATCGTGCCGGATACCTTTAATATGAACCCATCAGTGTAACACAAGTGGACATTTGGTTTATAGGCTACGTATTATGACAGCAGTAATCATGTAGTCCTAAAACTGCTGCAGTTCATGTCTCTGTGGAGATAATATGCCATAGCCTTTTTGACAACAACAAAATAATAGATCGATTGTCGTGCACGCATGTAATAAGGGATGTTGTATTAAGATGTTACTTCAAACTCGCCAGGGAATGGCTTACTTCATATTCGAAATCTATAGAATGTCCACTTAATGTTAGTTGTTTCAACCTGTCCACCAAAGCCGTCAAGAATTTCTTCACAGTTGTGGTCGACGCCATAAATTCTTGGTATTAAATTACGTTATTCATGCAATGTGTGTAATCAATTACAGACTCTATGTAGACGTTTCGATAATTAGTGAGGCAGTTCTCGTAATTTCTTTCGTAGGCCTGTTAGCAGAAATATTACTACGTAAATAAGCATAAGTCAATCTCCATGTATTATAATAACCTCTATTCTCTAGGTCTATACCTAAATTCAATGTTTGTGTTTCCCTTATTATGGGAGAAAAATTAAAATAATGCTTTCAAATTAATATAAAAATATCAGTAAATAAAAAAACTTGTACTTAAACATATCTCTTTTCTAATCGCCAACTGAATTGCATTTGAATTAGGACGACGTCCGTTTCTGCTGTAGGCCTAATAAAAATAAACAAATTCACGTAACTTCTCTAAAAGCTTAGAATTGTAAACAATTCAAAATACACTAAAGATATAGGCACCTTATTAACCCTTTAAAACTGAATCGTTTCTAAACAATATTTAGGAAGTCAATTCGTACCTCAAAGAGAACACCACACTTCTCCATTACAGAGATCACATATGACGTAAACTCTTTTAAATATGTCTTACGGAGGTAGCGAGGTATTTCGATTGCATTTCACTGAGTGCTGAGTTAGATAATTTTTAATTATAACATAAATAATTTTGACTTATTTTCTACTCCATATTCTATTATAGGGCCAGTTTCTTTAATTTATTATACCAGTATTACTAAAAAACACTTATAACTACTTTACATTCCACTTGTAATTTGCATGGTGTGACATTTAGGATACTTTGATTAGTGGCGACTGAATTTCATTAATGTCATAATTGCTGGATTTATTTATGCAGCACTTCAGTGGAACAAAAACTTTAGACAATGTATTCTGCCGGAAAATAGTCTCATCGCCCTGATGACGGAGGCAGTATGACCTCTGAAACGTTGGTTAACATCGACCAGACTACACAGCGCAACAACCCAGAAGACGGAAATATACGAACGAACATGTTTACTACGTTGCCTAACGGAAAGTAGATTACGAACAAACGCACAGTCTATTGTTTTGTCGTATTGTTTCTATACTGTAAATATTGATAATATTTAAATGTGAATACGTGAAGTATGGTTAACATTTATCATGTAATTTGAATTTGTTTATAAATATATCGAAGCTTTGGAAACAAGAACATAGTGCAGTTTATAAAATCGTGCCGGATACCTTTAATATGAACCCATCAGTGTAACACAAGTGGACATTTGGTTTATAGGCTACGTATTATGACAGCAGTAATCATGTAGTCCTAAAACTGCTGCAGTTCATGTCTCTGTGGAGATAATATGCCATAGCCTTTTTGACAACAACAAAATAATAGATCGATTGTCGTGCACGCATGTAATAAGGGATGTTGTATTAAGATGTTACTTCAAACTCGCCAGGGAATGGCTTACTTCATATTCGAAATCTATAGAATGTCCACTTAATGTTAGTTGTTTCAACCTGTCCACCAAAGCCGTCAAGAATTTCTTCACAGTTGTGGTCGACGCCATAAATTCTTGGTATTAAATTACGTTATTCATGCAATGTGTGTAATCAATTACAGACTCTATGTAGACGTTTCGATAATTAGTGAGGCAGTTCTCGTAATTTCTTTCGTAGGCCTGTTAGCAGAAATATTACTACGTAAATAAGCATAAGTCAATCTCCATGTATTATAATAACCTCTATTCTCTAGGTCTATACCTAAATTCAATGTTTGTGTTTCCCTTATTATGGGAGAAAAATTAAAATAATGCTTTCAAATTAATATAAAAATATCAGTAAATAAAAAAACTTGTACTTAAACATATCTCTTTTCTAATCGCCAACTGAATTGCATTTGAATTAGGACGACGTCCGTTTCTGCTGTAGGCCTAATAAAAATAAACAAATTCACGTAACTTCTCTAAAAGCTTAGAATTGTAAACAATTCAAAATACACTAAAGATATAGGCACCTTATTAACCCTTTAAAACTGAATCGTTTCTAAACAATATTTAGGAAGTCAATTCGTACCTCAAAGAGAACACCACACTTCTCCATTACAGAGATCACATATGACGTAAACTCTTTTAAATATGTCTTACGGAGGTAGCGAGGTATTTCGATTGCATTTCACTGAGTGCTGAGTTAGATAATTTTTAATTATAACATAAATAATTTTGACTTATTTTCTACTCCATATTCTATTATAGGGCCAGTTTCTTTAATTTATTATACCAGTATTACTAAAAAACACTTATAACTACTTTACATTCCACTTGTAATTTGCATGGTGTGACATTTAGGATACTTTGATTAGTGGCGACTGAATTTCATTAATGTCATAATTGCTGGATTTATTTATGCAGCACTTCAGTGGAACAAAAACTTTAGACAATGTATTCTGCCGGAAAATAACGCGGAAAAGTACAAGTAAATGCAATTGAAATTAATCTTCAATAACGAGAGATGGAGAGATGTACCCAACTGTGTCACGCTGCAGATGAATTGTGATCAATCATGGGTTGAATTTATTTGATTTCAGGTAACATCTAATTTAAAGGACGGTACACTGACATAATAACTAACTCAATAAAACAGAGTCCAGTCTATCCTCACAGCCTGTGTTATAGGGGCCATTTTATTACTAGATTACCCTTCCATCTACGCCATCGTCTTCCAAATGGTCGCTTCCCCCTTCAAATTTTCCAATTACAAATTTGTACTCGTTTCTTACTTCTCACGTGCGTGTTACATGACCCGCCCAGCTCATTTTTCATTCTTTCACCCTAATAATAGTAAATATCTGTGTAAATTATGAAACTCTCCTCTTTGAAATTTTTTCCGTCCTCCGTTTACTTATTTCTGTTGCGTCCAAGTATTCTACTCAGCAATCTTTTGCCAACATCCTCAGTACATGGCCTTCTAACAGTTCGCAAGAAATTATGGTTGTATGGCTTCCCAGCAGTTTTTTTTTTTTTGAAGAAGAAGATTGATTTTATTTTACTGGTAAAATAGAATGATGGAATTGGACATTTTTCTTGAAATAAGAATGTTAAACGTCATTGCATATAAAAACGTAAATAATTTCAAAAATAAAATGTACGTGAAAAACAAGTACTTTAACAAATAAAGTTACATTAAATAATTGTATAAACATTTTATGTCCCATTGCCCCTTATTGCTTCAGGATCTGTAAAAGTCGGGAAATTTCATGACCAGCTGGAGATTTACTCCCTTCTCAAGGGGGACTCTGCTGTATGGAATTATACATCATACATAAAAATGTTTCGAAGTTACAACGATGTTGGTGCATGGTATTAATAGCCTTAAACCCCACACAACTCAGAGCGTCTACCAGTTCCGTCCTAATTTCAGAACACAGTAAAAATAATACGAAAACTGAAAACAGAATAAAAGCTTAAGATTCGAGAACAAAATGTCGGTGCCTGGCTCTTGTCCGCCCGCCGTCTGTCAGCTTTTTCTTGTATTAAGCTTGCTTTACCCTATGGTCCTTTTGATACGACGTTTGTCGTCAGCTCGTTTTAAAGAAAACTCGTGTCAACACTCTCAACAGAACTCACAAAGACACGGGAAGAGCAAAGCATCTGAAATAAAAATAACACTTGAACAACGCAACCTCCGTCAAACATCGCCACAAGTAAAATGGGAAGCTACTTATCTTAAGTACGGGTATTTATAGGAATACCTCTCGTTCAAGGACAGTATTTCAGAATGACCTTTCTTTATACGTTCAGAGTCAGAGGTCGGAAGACAAAATATAAACTACTGGCGAATGTGGGCATAAGCCCCTTTAAAAAAGCGCAGACTTCCGTCAAATTCCCATTCAAACAAATATTTAGTATATTATTAAAAAAAATTGCATTTACCAATACCGTAGCAAATCATTCAGGCGTGTTGTAAACGAAGGTTAAGATGTAGGTAGACCGTGTTATTTGAGATTTTGTGACACTGTTTCATTTACCAGGGAATATTGCCAGTATTCTCTATTAAAATTGAATCGGTCATTTGTAAATCACATAAGTCCAAAAAACTCACCTTCTCGAAAACGTAAGAAGAATGCTAGCAAACACACAATTTACATTACACTTGATTTATTACCCCACAAAATAGACAGAAACTATCCCATGTCTTGTACAGTTGTAGTTCATTGACATATTTTGCATCTATAACTATAAACTAAAGTTAATTTGGTTATTATGTTGTTTTAACAAATACGCGTATCCTCATAGGTAATATTGAAGGAACACTTCAAGCCTCATATAGTTATGTGTCTCATTTCACTGATAGGGTAGTCAGTGGTTTCCTTGAGGTCAAAATGTCAACCAAAACCTAATAGGAAATAAAATTAGTCAGGGACTCCTGTCGATTTTTCGTAAAACGGACTGTGGATAAGGCTCCCAAGGCGTGAAATAGGCTTGGACTGATGTGGTTATTTTGGGAAACGATGATGCGTTTACCCTTGGTGATTGCTATGGCAACAATAACGATTCTATAAGAAAGTGGTATCGCGTGGTTTTGTAAATGGCCAGTTAATTTACCTTCTCTCCGTCTGTCAATAATTTTCGCAGAAACACTCAAGATTCTTTTACATTTTGGTCTCTTTTGGGGCCATGAAAATACATAGATCTCAATTATCATGTCCTTACAACTATTTAACTATTCTCATACGACGATGAAAATTCGAGTGTTCTGGAGAAAAATGTTGACAGACAAAATAATAATTGGCCTAACTTACGAGATGCACTATATTATATTAAATATTTTGTTACTGTCGGTGTATAATGATGATCATCACCATACTTTTTAATAGATATATGGATTAAAACGTGAGTGTGTCGTAATTATTATATAATAAAGCTCTCCAAAATGGGATAAGAGATTATTTTTAGTTTTTCACACCTAGGAAATCAGGCCACTGTTCTACCACCTGATTCTCACCTTCATTTAGAAGACATTAAAACATCAAGCATTCGATTAAAGACAAGTTTATATATGAATAGACATGCAGAGACATCTTCAGCATGCTTTCAGTGACTCTCATGTAATCTAATATCCATGGAGTTGAGGGAACTAGCTTATTAACTGACCCACCCAGACTTATTGGATCAGTATGATACTGCTTCTAACTAAATTTCATTACAGATAAAATAATTAAGCTCATTTGAATCGGCAGCATACGTAAATATAAGACAAAGACTCCTGTGTTTGGCAGTCGATATTAATTGGCTGTAGTGTTCTAGAAGCCGTCAAAAACTCTTCTGACAATGTAAACCAAACCCATTCATTGTCATGCAAATTCTGATCTAATATTCTTTCAACAAATAATCAATGTACCTTCCTCTGTAAATCTTTTAATAAAAATACATGTTGAGTTTAACTAAATTGTCGTTTCAAGGTTCCAGAGTGGAAAAAGCATTTTAACAAACTTGTTTCAAATATATGTATGACGTTAATTGAAGTGAACAGACGCAAAGAATAAAAAAGGTATGTACATGTGGTATATTTGCAGGGTCAATCTTCAAGTCAAGAACTTTGACATTAAGCGGAACAGATCAAAAGGAATATCCCTCCACGCCCACTAAAATTAAACTCCATGAAACAGATAAAACTAAGTAGGAGCTGAATGTTCAGTTAAATGTAACGTTGCTAGACTTTCTCAGGGCTGGTTGAATACTGGTTTGGCCTGTGTTATCTGGGACAGAGGAGCGATAAAGTCGAAATAGCACAGTCATAAAGAAGCTTTCAAATTTGGCTGTAAATCATCAGAGGTCGTTAGATATATTGCCCATGCAGCCAGACCAGTCAAAGCGACGTGTTCTTAGAAACATGCCACCAACTCACGGCATACACGACTCGCTAAGTTTTCTTCAGCCAGAAGCGGCTCGTTCGTCACGTCCACGCAAGACGAAGCTTCCAAAAATCTCCCCCAGGCGTCACATGGTTCTCACAGATCATTTCTGACAAGAAAATCTGATTAACTGTAGATAAAAGGAGACTGAGCACTGTGAAGTAAAGAAAGGATTGCTGCTTGAATACCACGCCATTACCCCATAAGGCAGTGGTATTCACCCTTTTTTGTTCGCGTACCCCGAGATATAATTTCTCTTCAACTTTATACCCCCAAAGTTGTTGGTGTTTAATTCAAGTTATACATAGTATATAATCTACATCTAAAATAAATTAAATAAATTACATTACTGATTATTCAGTGTTTATCATATAATAATATTTTTTAAATTTCACGTACCCCCTAAGATGTCTTCGCGTACCCCCGGGGATACGCGTACCCCAGGTTGAATACCACTGCCATAAGGGACACGGACGTAATAGTCTTATTGTTTATCAATTTCCTCACTGCAACCATCACCACCCTGATGATGAAGGCAGTGAGGACCTCCAAAATGCTGGTCAATTTCTATTAGACTAAACGTCCCAGAAGACTAATCATCTTCACCAAGTGCAATTTCTGATCAATTCAAGGACGTAGAGATTAGATGGGCATGTAGCACGAACGGGAAGAAGAGTCAGAATCTTCAAGGGAAGGGATCATTAGGAATTCGTAGGCACAGATCGGGGGGTGATATTAAATTGTGTGTCACAGATGTACCGTGTGAGGACACAGACTGGATTAATTAGTCCAGAACAGTGACGACTGCCGGATTTTCAATGTTACTGTAGAGTTTCTTCATGTTTCATAAAGGACAGGGAATTTCTTGTCTATGTAAGCGGGAGTTAGCCTCTCATAATTTGTCATCATAAATGGAATGATATCTCAGGTAGTTTAAAGAACAGGCAATGCTGGTAAATTTGTTCTTCTGCAACACAACATATCAAGCTTAACATCAAACAACATGAATAAATAACACAGTGTCAATGGTCAACCAGTAAAATCACGACAGTTTTTAGCCAGCCAGACTGTCAAACCAAACTGCTGTCTGTTATGAATATACCAAGCGGTTGTCAAGTGCGTAGTCCAGGTAATTTGATAAAATGGTAAATTAAATTAAGCAGCTGTCAAGTTTAGTGCCAATCTTTACAGTTTTTTTAGCATATCGCTTCCTGAATAAACTCAATAAATATACTGGGAAGATAATATTAAATTTTATCTTAAATAAATAATAAACTAGGATGTGGCTGGCTGTTCTGAATACGATAATCCTCGGGTTTCCGTAAAGGGCTGGACACATCTTGACCAGCTTAAGAACTATTCCCTTCACAAAAGGAATGCTGCTCTGTGGAGTTTTTTATGACGTGAGCCTGGAGCTGGGTCTGTTAATTGTAGAACTGCATACTAAAACATAATCAGCCCGAAGAGTTTCATAGAATTGACACGGCAAATATTGACAAATGTTACTTTATGTAAGGATATCTACACAAGAGTTCACTATAAATGTCAAAGAACTTAACTCAAGTCATCATTTAAAGAAAAAGCCCCCATTACAAAATAGTGCTTAATACAAATCAACCTTAAATTAATGCCACGCCATAAATTAAACTCCATTCAAGGTGAAATTCCACTCGAGTTGACTTTCATTTCCACTCTCAGTAACAGATTGAGATCTCATTTGAAGGAGACGTTGCTATTGACTTAATGGCGATGTGACTCAACATAGATCGACTCTTTGCCAGGAAGGCCGACTTATAATACACGTACGTCATTGGTATTGGGTGAATTAGCAACGTTCATAAGGTTTTACGACTCTGATTCCAGAGCGAGAGTACACGCGGTTTGAATACGTTCGCGATATTATTTCCAGCTATTTTTATAACAAATTATATTGGAATAAGTTTTATTTGTGAAAGTCCACGCAAGTATGCATGTTTGTCCGTATATTTCTGCGATATGTTGTCCTGTATAGGTAGAGGCTTTGCGATGGGCTGATTATTAGTGCGTGAGTCCTACCAAATGTCTAAATAGATCAAGTAACCTCACATTTAGGAGAATGCTAAGGTTTGTCAAGGACAGTAGAGCCATAGATAATAAGACTAGAGGCTGGATGTAGTCACATGACAGAGGACCACACGGAACGATGTCACCAAAGGATGGAGTTGCAATTTGACTAAATTTATTGTGCATCTAAGTAGAAAGATTCACATAGAGAAGAGAGAATTAAAAAGGATTTTTTTTATTATTGTTCCTTTTACTGAGGAACCGTTAATAGTCTCCCGTAAGAATTTATTTCTGAGCCAGCTACCCAGTCCCAAGTTCAAACATCTATCTTCGTGGCGGGTATAACGCGTGTGCCCATCAGACCACCGCCTCCTTGTCCTCGGCAACTTATAAATTACCCGTGCTTCTATTATAACTCAGTCTCCAAGGGCTCTGGCTTTGTAGATTAATAAAAATGTCTATTTAGTGATGTTTGGTGCCAAAGACGTTCTTTTGGGAGAAGGGGCCGATGTAGACGTAAATCAATATGAAAACTTGTAATTAAATGCAAGTACAGCTATCAGTAACTAATATCGTGGAACAGAGTCCACCTTGGAAAGTTAAAATTCTTTCAGCTGGTAAAGAAGCTATCCATAGTTCATGAAATCCGAATATTCATTAGAGTGTCCCGCCATTACAGTTTATTTTCTTTCTTGAAAGTTTTTCAGGTTTTTCAAAATAAATAGAATTTAGGAAGAATAATTATAGTACTGGAATCTGATTTTAAAATTAAACTGCTTTTCGAAACATACAAGAGTACGTTACAAACGCAACTGCATTTTTTCCTAATTTGCATGTCTTTCCTTCCTTAATACGAAAGTATATCGCACACAGCTGCTGTTATACCTTCCTTAATACGCAAGTATATCGCACACAGCTGCTGTTATATTATCAAGATATTCAAAATACGTTGTCAACAAATGTGGTCACATGATTGTAAAATACAAGGTAGGCGTTTTTAGAACAGTTAATACTCTGCTACCGTATTATGTCATGAGATTCATGTAATCGTCTAGCGTTTATATTTTTGTGCACACGAACGGCCATGCCACAAAACCTCTCGAGCATGAATGTGAATTGTATCATATATTTTGTTGGCGTTAAAAATGTTTTCGTGATTATTAAAGGAACTGGTTATTGGAGTGATTGCATTTATGGGACAAAGTCACGCAAAGAAATGTTAAGAAACGTCTGGTTGCTTGGTGAAGTAACGGCTTATATCTGTCACATCTGCGAATAACATCGATCACTGCCACAGACTTGCAAAGTTTCAAAAAGCGTCCATTAACTTCTTTAGCCGTCTGTTCGTCTGTCTGCCAAAAAGTAAAAGCTCTCCAACTATGGCAGTGATTTGGACGGAACTCGGTGTGATATAACTACATATGCCAGTCCAGGTTCGTGGTTCGATTCCCGAACGGGCTTAACCTTGAGATGAGGGGTTAACCAGGCTTTGGCATATTAATCTGGTGTATATAAACGAAGGAGGTGTGATTAGAGGATATTTGTTACGCCTGACTTCATCCAAATTTGAGTGATTTTATTAATTTTGGCAAGAAGAAAGTGACGACACTCAGTTGCTTGAACGTCTCTCCTCCCGACATTCCGTCTAGCGGGAGCGAGACTTTAACAAAGCTTTCGCACTCGTAAAGGTTGTTTACGAGGCGAAAACTTAAGCCCTTCCAGATGTGGAATAACCCGACAACCGTCGCCTCACTGCGACTGGAACCAATGAAATTCGAACGTGGGTTTTCGGCCCGTTTCCGACGTCATGGCATTTGTTACGCCTGACTTCATCCAAATTTGAGTGATTTTATTAATTTTGGCAAGAAGAAAGTGACGACACTCAGTTGCTTGAACGTCTCTCCTCCCGACATTCCGTCTAGCGGGAGCGAGACTTTAACAAAGCTTTCGCACTCGTAAAGGTTGTTTACGAGGCGAAAACTTAAGCCCTTCCAGATGTGGAATAACCCGACAACCGTCGCCTCACTGCGACTGGAACCAATGAAATTCGAACGTGGGTTTTCGGCCCGTTTCCGACGTCATGGGGTGACTTTTTGGGGACGAATCGGATCGTCGTATTAAATTCAGAATTGAAGAACAGTTACGTTGCGGGGGTATTTATAGCGGGATTGCGTTGGTGCGGGCTCTCGCTCAAACATTTTGGTTCTTCAAGTCGAGCAGACAGGTTCTGCTTGTGCCTTAAATTTCCAAGTACAAAGACAATAGCCGAATCATCGCGCTGCCTTCCGATCAGAGTAATTGATTGTACAACAGTGTGTCTCGAGGCGCAATAAAGGTGGGCATCTCCAAGATAACTTCGGTGTGGGCTTCAGTTGCTCAACCCCAGAGATTTTACTTCCTTCGTGCAATTGCCGCTCCAACCATCACATTCCCCGTATATTCCCTGAGATTCGGAGACTCTTGATCTCCGACAAAACATGCACCAAATATTCCTTTATGTCCTTCCGCATATCCAAATTCATATCTCTCGCTGTAACCGCACGCAAACCGGGCACGCTACTGGGTTTGATCCTGTGGCAACCAAAGTAAGAAGACGAGTCGTGTGCGGAACGGCGGTTGCATACATTAAATTTTGTCAATTTATTTTGATTTTGGTTTAAGTCGTATCTTTTAAAGGGTCAATTTACCTACTGGTTTCAAATGCACTTTAACAGTTTTCAATTTTTCAGCCCTTTCACTGAGTTCGGTGTACTTGATATGGCGTTAACTTGTGAAAGTTTCATTTGCGTTAATTAAGAAGCCCTTTTTACCTAAGAGCCTAAATTCATTTCAGGACCCAATCGGAAGCAAATTAGCACAGTATAAATAAAACTGTTTGTATTATATTAAAATCCCGAAAAACGATATATATAAAAATAAATTTATGTACTACCGACCCGTTAGAAAATGGACGTGAAGAAAAAAAGCGGTTAGACCAGGGGTCCGCAACCCTTCTATTACTGCGGGCCACACTGGTTATTATTATATCTTTGCCTAGGGCAGCAGAAATATTAATAATGTGGACAGTAAGCGAAACTGCGTTTCTTTAACTAAAAAGTAGTATAGCTTGTATTCAGCCGAAGACGCATAATAGTTGTATTTCTCCATGATTAAAAATTATGTACAATTGTTTGACCTCACGCTTAGATATTTCATATATTTTTCTTTAAGTGTTTCTCAGCAGCAGAGAATATTACCCTTCTGGCATCGGGTAATTCCCAAATCATGTGGTGAGACCCATGAAAAGGTTTCAAGAGCCACAAGCGTCTCACGAATCTCAGATTGCCGACATCTATACTAGACTTTACAGTCTTGAGGTCGAGATAGTTACTGGCGTAATTTCGTGACCAGAACAAAAAGCTTAATCCGCAATCATTAGGGCTTATGAATATGTTAAAGCTAAGTAATTGTACGAAGCAGAATGGTTTTGGTAGAAATTAGCAATTATAGACTGTAAATGTTTATGTAAGCCTATTTATCAGAATAAGGAGAGATAATAACAAAAACATCTGTAGCAGATTTTACAGACTGATCCGACTCAGTGTCTGCCTAATATGGATCAGGGATTTGACAACTGTACCGTAGAAACTAAGATTGATGACTTAGAAATTATGACGTATGATTCTGGTAAAAGGCTTGAATTCTTGATCTCCGACAAAACATGCACCAAATATTCCTTTATGTCCTTCCGCATATCCAAATTCATATCTCTCGCTGTAACCGCACGCAAACCGGGCACGCTACTGGGTTTGATCCTGTGGCAACCAAAGTAAGAAGACGAGTCGTGTGCGGAACGGCGGTTGCATACATTAAATTTTGTCAATTTATTTTGATTTTGGTTTAAGTCGTATCTTTTAAAGGGTCAATTTACCTACTGGTTTCAAATGCACTTTAACAGTTTTCAATTTTTCAGCCCTTTCACTGAGTTCGGTGTACTTGATATGGCGTTAACTTGTGAAAGTTTCATTTGCGTTAATTAAGAAGCCCTTTTTACCTAAGAGCCTAAATTCATTTCAGGACCCAATCGGAAGCAAATTAGCACAGTATAAATAAAACTGTTTGTATTATATTAAAATCCCGAAAAACGATATATATAAAAATAAATTTATGTACTACCGACCCGTTAGAAAATGGACGTGAAGAAAAAAAGCGGTTAGACCAGGGGTCCGCAACCCTTCTATTACTGCGGGCCACACTGGTTATTATTATATCTTTGCCTAGGGCAGCAGAAATATTAATAATGTGGACAGTAAGCGAAACTGCGTTTCTTTAACTAAAAAGTAGTATAGCTTGTATTCAGCCGAAGACGCATAATAGTTGTATTTCTCCATGATTAAAAATTATGTACAATTGTTTGACCTCACGCTTAGATATTTCATATATTTTTCTTTAAGTGTTTCTCAGCAGCAGAGAATATTACCCTTCTGGCATCGGGTAATTCCCAAATCATGTGGTGAGACCCATGAAAAGGTTTCAAGAGCCACAAGCGTCTCACGAATCTCAGATTGCCGACATCTATACTAGACTTTACAGTCTTGAGGTCGAGATAGTTACTGGCGTAATTTCGTGACCAGAACAAAAAGCTTAATCCGCAATCATTAGGGCTTATGAATATGTTAAAGCTAAGTAATTGTACGAAGCAGAATGGTTTTGGTAGAAATTAGCAATTATAGACTGTAAATGTTTATGTAAGCCTATTTATCAGAATAAGGAGAGATAATAACAAAAACATCTGTAGCAGATTTTACAGACTGATCCGACTCAGTGTCTGCCTAATATGGATCAGGGATTTGACAACTGTACCGTAGAAACTAAGATTGATGACTTAGAAATTATGACGTATGATTCTGGTAAAAGGCTTGAATGGCGAGACTATTACAATCGTTACTAATAATCCTTTTACGTCAAAAAATGACAGGAATGATAATTTATCTTGTGTTCGTTTTGATCATGACTTGTACTGCACCTTCATTAACAATCGCTTCAAATCTGTATTTTATTAAAGTCTGAGATATTTAAATATGCATTTTACATATGTTACACAATGTTAGGTACATTTGTAAAGCAGTACGTGGAAGCCATTATTCATTCAAAGGAATTTAGTTACGAAAAAGGAAAGTTATAAATAGCGGAATATTACTGGATATTTATTGGACGCATCATTTTGAAACACATTACTGTGAAGTTTCTAATAAAAAGATCCCATAAACCGATAGAAGAATAAATAAAATATAATAAAACAGTCCGTAATTGAGAGTCAACGAGCAGTATCCTTTGATGTAAGCCGATGGAACCTTCCGCCATATACGTAGACTATATATAATTCTGGATTCACTTGTAGCGCTAAAACACTATGTTCTTCGGCGGCTTGGAATCGATTCAGCTGGGTACAGAAAAAGATGTTCTTTAGCTACGGAGGAGCTTGTACAGAATCGACATGCCCTCTTGATGACAGTTCATTCTCTGTGCAGAAATTAAAGAAAGACAGGAGTTCCAAATTATTTTTATCCCAAATGTCAATTTGGTGAGAGATTTAAATTCATGCATCTTGTGTTGGACATCTGTAAGAAAGGATACAAATAAATTATGCAAGTGTCACATAAAAATATTGTCAATTTTATTTAATATAAACGAGAATATTAAACAAACTTGACAATATTATTGTGTGAGACAGTGACATAATTGTTATTTTGTACATTGTTAGAGTTCAGCGAAACGTATTTTATTCACCGAGTCCTTATGATTTCTGTCACCGATTATGTAGCCTACAATAAGTGCATATGGCATCTACTCGTCTGGGAACTTAGTATCTGGAAACTGTCGCAAAGCACTGAAAGTTCATAACTACCATCAATTTTAGTGGACACGATATTAAGTGTTTCGACTCTGTCTTTCATCATTCTTCACCGTCGGGGTCCTTCCTGTTTTATGACATGGTGGTCGTCAAATATCTCCCAACACGCTTCCAGGCGGTACCTCTCAAGAACGATGCTTGAGAAGTGGAATTATTTTAAATAAACAAACAAGTCTGTACCGTTTTCTCACGTTTGAGGAAGTTGGTCACAGCACGGAAGACCTCTATCGACTCTGAATGTTACTAACAATGACACATCGTCTAGGTTTTTCTCAAAAAACGACTTTTCGAAAACTGGATGTTTCGGTCATCGGTTGGAATTATTTTTACTAGGTGATATGTTGTAAGACCTAGTTGTTGCTAAAAACAGAACTAAGTACTAGACGTCATTCAACATACTCGGGTCTCTACTGATACTTGCCATGATTTCTAGTTCTTTCAAGAGAATACTAGTTTTGTCGATACAGTTGTGGTTTCAAACACTTACTAGTAAGAACGTGTAGTAATGCATTTCAGGGTTTAACTGTTACATCTACTCTTAATCTAATAGCCAATGTTCGTCAAGCTTGACTATGCAATTTGTGCGATGCGGATAAAATTAAGTTCTGACGGTGGCGACTTGGGTAGCAGAAAATGAAACTGGGGCTGTGATGAGGTATGGCGGAACCTGCTTCTGGCGGGAGTGTGGAGTATGGAGTCAGACGGTGTGTTTTAAGTTGGGTTGGTTGTCATTTGGCAGAAATTTTATTTCAGGCGCCATGTGGTCTTATAAAATTTTCCGAAATTTCAGAGGTGCTTATTGCCCCCATAATAATTTTCGTACGCTACTTTCAATGCGATTTGTAAAGATAATGTTGAAATTGGTATTACTACTCAACACAAAAATATTTATTCCAATATACTTCCACGTGTCGCAGTAAGCCACTGTATTATATAAAAGAAAATATCTGCTAAATGTTATAGAACTGTGAAATGGGGAAAAGCAAATGCGGTTTCTGGAAACGACGTCTGTATAAACCCTACCCCATGCTACACATTCCAATAAAAATGTTAAGTACCTTGGCGTGTTTCTGAAGAATGTGGAATAACAGCATATACCAGTTATTAAAGAAAAAACGTTTTAATAATTAATGAAAATTGTTTTCATGTCATCGTGAACTCCATCTGGTACATCCAACGAAGTCAGGTTGGTGATTATGTTAATTCAAGTAACCATAATGGTTATACATAATGATTGCAATGTTAAATGGTGAAGGTTCAGTGTGAATACGATATTGGTGCTAACAATGGCTGCTGGTAACAGTGGTTACCAAGTCAGTAGTTGTGATGGTGACAGTGATGACAATGATGGGGTGATACGAGTACTCTTTCATTTATCTCCTCAGTATGCCACTTTAATAGCATGTCGATGTTGGTCATTTGGGTTGACGCCATGTGGACTCATAGGTAATAACTAAAGTTTCGGAGAAACATGTTAACCTGTGAAGATTTCTGTCTTCTGGGTTGATTCATCGCCCTGATGACGGAGGCAGTATGACCTCTGAAACGTTGGTAAACATCGACCAGACTACACAGCGCAACAACCCAGAAGACAGAAATCTTCATACTCTGATGACGGAGGCAGTATGACCTCTGAAACGTTGGTAAACATCTACCAGACTACACAGCGCAACAAACCAGAAGACAGAAATCTTCATACTCACCGCTGTGAAAACCTCAAATCTTACATGTTAACCTGTGTCTGTTGCACAGAAGTGGGTTAGTTCGTTTTCAAGTGAACAGAATCAGAAGCATTAGAAGACCATTTTCCTTCCAGAACAATTACAATCGGAAATGTCGGAATACGCGTATAGATCAAGTGTGCAGTGGACTACCGTTCGCATATTTAAGTAGAATGTAATTTGAATTATGACTTAGGAATGTCAAAGATTGTTTTCCCGAAACTACGTATTATGGACCACAAAAGATGATTGTGTAATTTTTCGGCTCCATTCAACTCAGTATATGAAGTGCTGAGTGGTAGGTTTCTTGTGTGTATGATAGATAAACTGGAACGGATGTTAAATTAAGTAGCCGTGGTTTATTTTAAGGCATAATTCCATTGTTTTAATGGACGGAGTGAAAAATTTCACGAAACCCATCAGACATGAATCCGCTCCAGAGGCCGAGTTTCCAGTTCGTGACCTCTAGAATATAAAGCAGGATTTCTGTGCACTGACCCTCGACGATTAGTGGCCAGAAAAGGAATATATAAAATAGTGAATCAACGGTCTTTGTCTAGTGGCTGCTGTTAAGGCCTATTTAAAGCACAGTCGCTCAATTTTACTCTGAAAAAGTAACGAAATATGATGTAATAAACAAATAAGTCTATGAAGAACTGCGCTCTTCGGATCGAAATTGTGTAGGCTACTCGTAAATATATATTCAGTGCCGTGAATAATTCAGGAATATTGCTCTCCACCTACACAACTCACTTCATGCATTCTGTACTCACCGTCCCACATAACCAAATACATCGAAGCTGCTTGCTGTTCCACACTTGTAGAGTTTCATTTGTTAATCTCTAATGACGTTTGTCTATACCACTGAGATTTTTAAAAATACCATCGCTGAGAAGGTTAAAGGTGACTTCTGAAACTATTTTATTTAATCAAATAATTTATTTTAATAAATTATCGCTTTATTAAAAATTTCAGGCGTCTTCTCATTGATAGTGGAAGTTAATTTACTTATCATTTATTGTTTAACGGCTCTGTCAATTGCTGTAGACAATTTTTACCCATTTAACCTGTATTTATTTTATTTATTTAGTGTTCTGTCTGACGACAGGTCCATATGAACAGGATCTTTCCATCCTTTTCTCGGACTGGGATCTGTTCATATACGTTCTTGGCAGATGATCCAGAAGTGGTTTGCCATTGCCTTCTTCTGTGTGTGAATTGAGTAATTGTTGGGATGCCACGGAGAAACCGGGGAAGCCCCCGAAGGAAACCTCCGTGTTGCCTAGACCACGGCCTTGCCCAACACAAGTTATAAATTCGGGCACCGCCGGAAATCGAACCCGAGACCTCAGGATTACAAGGCCAGCTTTCTAACCGCTAGACTACCGTGGCTATATAACCTGTATTTATTCTGAAAAAATTGCTAAAATTAACATATTTTCATATGATTAAAATAAGATATCGCATTTGGAATCTTTCTGTGGTATTTTGAAGCTCCAAACCCAAGGTGCAGAAGATTCATATGTGACATGTCAGAAGAGTGGCAAGCGGGAGAAGCTATGAAACGCATGATTTTAATCTCTTGGCATTTGATATCGATAAGTGGTTATACTGTATAATGCTAGACGTAGGTCTATTTGAATATTTATCATGATGGTGGATCAAGGCGTTTTCTGCGTATATAACGTCGCCTTGTGGTCACCCTGATATATGTTGTGGATGATAAGCTTGCTATGCACGCGCAAGCCATAATATGTCTGGATGTAAATTATTTACCTCGTGTTCCTGCACTGCAATTTGGCTTAGCTTTCAAACGATTTTAGAGTGTAACAAATTGGCACCTGTAAGAATAAGGTGTGTGTATCTAAGTATTCAGCCCTGGGGAGGAGGAGATAGGTTTGCTTCTTTTTAATTTTTTTACTTTATTACACCACAAAATTTTACGTTTATAGCTTCTGTCCAAAATTATATAACATAGAAACGAAACCTTTCACTTCATAATTACAAGATAGGTCTCTAACCAAACCTAAAATAGGCCTAATTATTTCATGGGATTGATAGTCAGTAATAAAAAAATTTGGAAATTCAGAAATCTGTATTGGAACAGATAAAAGTGTAGTAACAATATTATTCAAATAACGTTTAGCCATTCACAGTGTAGAATGTGTTTCTTATAACCAGGGCTGCTTGTAAAATAGGTGGTCTGACTGTGAACAGCGGATCAATGCGAACGCATGTAGTTTGAGCTCGGAGGACATCAGGTTCGAACTTCGACCGAATAATCCACTATTCTAAATCAGAAATTTTAATGTCATCCTCTGTTATTCGTGTCAAATACCGGAAAAGTGTCCTTGGTTGTTACTTTGGTTTCTTAACTTAGGTTCATCGGCTTAGATTCTTATACACAGTATTTTGACTTTGGTTCTTTGATTTTTGTTTTTGTTTCTTGACATGGGCTTTTGGGTTTGGAATTTCGACTTAGATTTATATTTTTATTGGTTTATGACTTTTTCACTTTAGTTTTCTTGTGGTTTTACGCATGTTTTTTTTATTTTTTTATTTTATTAATATATCTTTAGTCCTAAAGAATCAGTGTGTTCCTCTTTGGGCTTCATTTCATGTAACATTGCGTTTGCTTCGTCCATTTCTTTTCTTCGGAAGAAAAATCCCGTTACAAAGATTTACGAGCTTCGTACTAAGACGGGAATAAAAAAAGAATAACAAAAAAGGACGTGCTCAAAAACATGTACGATGATATTTAATGGAACGGAATGAAGTAATAACATCAGAATGAAAGATGGCAAAAAACTGCTGATGAATGTAGTGGTTGCATGGATATCGCAGCGTGGTGGCAATAACCATAATTTATTGCGTGCCGCCGCTGCTGCTGCTGCCATCTCACGGCGGTGGTCAGCAGAAGGACATGTTGAGGGACTTCATCATTTTTTCAGCCGAGTGTGTTTAGAAACCACTGAATCAGATCGTAAATATTATCCAGACGGGGATAGACACGAGATACTGTGTTTCTCACCAAACACTGCTGGAGCACTCGTAAGTCTGCAGCTTCCCGCCTTCCCCTTCCTTCATCAATATTCAATTATATTAATTTTTAAGTCGACTGTCTTCTGTGATGCTGTGCCAAGTAGTCTGGTACAATTTTACCGACGTTCCAGAAGTGCTTGCATCCTTCATCATGAGGGTGACTCGCCCTGATGATGGAGGCAGCAAGGGCCTCCGAAATGTCAGGAATCTTCTACCAGATTACACGGTACAACATCCCAGAAGGCAGTCATCTTCATATTCGCAATCTTGAGAAACCTGAAATCTAACCACATTTATTTTTCTTCCAACTTTTTTTTTAATTATTTGCATGCTCCGTTCCACTTCTTTCCATTTTTTCTAATTTGCTGGCTATCCAGTGTCTGTGAGATGCGTTCCATGAATAATGGTTAATTACATTTGCTTATAAGAGGCATTTCAACTGCTATTCTTACGAATACGTAAAATTCTTTGAAGTGATGCATTTCTGATGTAAATAGTACTGTTATAATCGTTTGTTTGTAAACACAGCATGTTAGAATGTTTAATAAATTCCGTATCCTCAAAAATCTTGTTTGATCTGCTCTTGTATATATTTTGTACATCTATTTCTAAATAAATAACTTTTGTTCCCTTAATTGAATAATATAAATTTAACATTTATATGTAGGCATACTATCGATACACAAACCTTAAACAACATGACATTTCTTAAAATAGTGTCTAATATAAAGGTTGAGTTCTATCTAAATATGTCCTGAACAGTTTTAAATACTTTTATAGAATACAATGAATCTCCGTTTAAAAAAGTTAGGGTTAAATCGCACTAATTTACATGCATTTGGATAACTGTTATTGATGCTATTTTGTTGTCGTGGCATTGATTATAGGAGGAATAACATGAAAGTGAATAATTTATTGGTTGCGTTATCTAAAGTAATTTTACTTAAATATCCTGTACGACGAACTGACGACGTCATAAATTACTAAATGAAATCCGTCGGCATTTGTCAATTAGCAGTATAAGTGATGTCATGTTAAACATGAAGTATGACTACCATTCCTAACAGATGCTGTAATCAACAAGAATCTTCTCATACCTTATAAGTCTGTCACCGATTGCCTTATTCTTCATTACTGAAGTTACAACTGTTCTTATTACTGAGTATTCAAAGCTAATAAACAACTAACCGTTTTATCGGTCACTCTGTCTGTCATTATAAATAATATTCCAGTGGTTCCCACATGATTTCCATCCCTGATTCGATTTGAATTAAGAATAAAAGAAAGTTTCAACATCTTCTAAGTCTTCATGTTGATTGATGATGATGATAATCCTGACACACATATCCTTTTTTAGTCTGCAGACGCACACCTGAGGAAGCTCAGTTGGAGTCAACGGGCGGTAAACACAAACAAAAACTAACAACCACTGTTATAATTCCT